>OY829517.1:797444-1288146 GCA_963691665.1 Clepsis dumicolana
AAAACCCCGGCATTTCGATAAAAAATCAGTTTTTTCCCTGACCGGTGTAGGGGCAAAATCCACTTATACATATACATGAGCGCGGGCGTAGCCAAACTTTGTTTGGGGGGGGTTAAAGAATTTTCAATAATTGACCGAGCGAGCAAGTCTACAAATCACAGAGCGTGCGTGTGTGCGTGGCTGCTCCGTGTACGTCTAGTCCTGCTAACACTGTGACTGACCGATCTCCTTCTGTCCGACCTCGGCGGGCAGGTCGAGCCTCGCGGCCAGCAGCCGGCACAGCACGCCCGCGAGCGCCGCCGAGGGCACGCCCAGCACGCAGCGCGACACGTACTCCGCGATGAACCTGGAGCGCGGGACAGACGTTAACCCCAAGCCTGTTTTAACAGTGTTTGTTCCTGCTGAGCTGGCAAGGTCGCATTGTTTTTAACTTTCCTCAAATATTCCATGGAAGTTGAATGAAAATTTAAAATGTGGTCACACCAAATATTTCTCAGTAGTAATTATGCTCTTATTTATAAACGTAACTCAAGCCTCCATTAGTTACAAAAATAGGTTTTGTCTTCTTACTATGTAACAGAAATGTTAATGTGACAAAAAAGGACAAACGAACTTTAACGGTATTTTAGTTAAAATAGGTTTACGAATAATAGGGTAAGTGTCTAATGCAATAATTAATCACGATAGACTTTTATTTTCTCATTAAACGGTAACATTTGTTCGTTTAATAGGAATGAAAAGTATCTGATCTTTGTTCCATGGAATAATCGAGAAAAACTAAAACAAAGTGACGTTGCCAGCTCAGCAGGAATAAACGCTCTTAATGTTAAAAAAAAGCTTGTATTGAAGCCTTGTTGCTATATAGAAATATATATGCGCGGGCCTCGAGCACGGCAGCGACTGGCTGGCAGGGCAGCGACTGACCTCCGGACGGGCCTGCAGAGCGCCGCCTCGCCGCTGGCAGCGGGCGCGCCCGCGCCGCGAAGCCCGGCCGCGGCCTGCGCGCACAGCGCCAGAGCCTCGCCCACGGCAGCGACTGACCTCCGGACGGGCCTGCAGAGCGCCGCCTCGCCGCTGGCAGCGGGCGCGCCCGCGCCGCGAAGCCCGGCCGCGGCCTGCGCGCACAGCGCCAGAGCCTCGCCCACGGCAGCGACTGACCTCCGGACGGGCCTGCAGAGCGCCGCCTCGCCGCTGGCAGCGGGCGCGCCCGCGCCGCGAAGCCCGGCCGCGGCCTGCGCGCACAGCGCCAGAGCCTCGCCCACGGCAGCGACTGACCTCCGGACGGGCCTGCAGAGCGCCGCCTCGCCGCTGGCAGCGGGCGCGCCCGCGCCGCGAAGCCCGGCCGCGGCCTGCGCGCACAGCGCCAGAGCCTCGCCCACGGCAGCGACTGACCTCCGGACGGGCCTGCAGAGCGCCGCCTCGCCGCTGGCAGCGGGCGCGCCCGCGCCGCGAAGCCCGGCCGCGGCCTGCGCGCACAGCGCCAGAGCCTCGCCCACGGCAGCGACTGACCTCCGGACGGGCCTGCAGAGCGCCGCCTCGCCGCTGGCAGCGGGCGCGCCCGCGCCGCGAAGCCCGGCCGCGGCCTGCGCGCACAGCGCCAGAGCCTCGCCCACGGCAGCGACTGACCTCCGGACGGGCCTGCAGAGCGCCGCCTCGCCGCTGGCAGCGGGCGCGCCCGCGCCGCGAAGCCCGGCCGCGGCCTGCGCGCACAGCGCCAGAGCCTCGCCCACGGCAGCGACTGACCTCCGGACGGGCCTGCAGAGCGCCGCCTCGCCGCTGGCAGCGGGCGCGCCCGCGCCGCGAAGCCCGGCCGCGGCCTGCGCGCACAGCGCCAGAGCCTCGCCCACGGCAGCGACTGACCTCCGGACGGGCCTGCAGAGCGCCGCCTCGCCGCTGGCAGCGGGCGCGCCCGCGCCGCGAAGCCGGCCGCGGCCTGCGCGCACAGCGCCAGAGCCTCGCCCACGGCAGCGACTGACCTCCGGACGGGCCTGCAGAGCGCCGCCTCGCCGCTGGCAGCGGGCGCGCCCGCGCCGCGAAGCCCGGCCGCGGCCTGCGCGCACAGCGCCAGAGCCTCGCCCACGGCAGCGACTGACCTCCGGACGGGCCTGCAGAGCGCCGCCTCGCCGCTGGCAGCGGGCGCGCCCGCGCCGCGAAGCCCGGCCGCGGCCTGCGCGCACAGCGCCAGAGCCTCGCCCACGGCAGCGACTGACCTCCGGACGGGCCTGCAGAGCGCCGCCTCGCCGCTGGCAGCGGGCGCGCCCGCGCCGCGAAGCCCGGCCGCGGCCTGCGCGCACAGCGCCAGAGCCTCGCCCACGGCAGCGACTGACCTCCGGACGGGCCTGCAGAGCGCCGCCTCGCCGCTGGCAGCGGGCGCGCCCGCGCCGCGAAGCCCGGCCGCGGCCTGCGCGCACAGCGCCAGAGCCTCGCCCACGGCAGCGACTGACCTCCGGACGGGCCTGCAGAGCGCCGCCTCGCCGCTGGCAGCGGGCGCGCCCGCGCCGCGAAGCCCGGCCGCGGCCTGCGCGCACAGCGCCAGAGCCTCGCCCACGGCAGCGACTGACCTCCGGACGGGCCTGCAGAGCGCCGCCTCGCCGCTGGCAGCGGGCGCGCCCGCGCCGCGAAGCCCGGCCGCGGCCTGCGCGCACAGCGCCAGAGCCTCGCCCACGGCAGCGACTGACCTCCGGACGGGCCTGCAGAGCGCCGCCTCGCCGCTGGCAGCGGGCGCGCCCGCGCCGCGAAGCCCGGCCGCGGCCTGCGCGCACAGCGCCAGAGCCTCGCCCACGGCAGCGACTGACCTCCGGACGGGCCTGCAGAGCGCCGCCTCGCCGCTGGCAGCGGGCGCGCCCGCGCCGCGAAGCCCGGCCGCGGCCTGCGCGCACAGCGCCAGAGCCTCGCCCACGGCAGCGACTGACCTCCGGACGGGCCTGCAGAGCGCCGCCTCGCCGCTGGCAGCGGGGCGCGCCCGCGCCGCGAAGCCCGGCCGCGGCCTGCGCGCACAGCGCCAGAGCCTCGCCCACGGCAGCGACTGACCTCCGGACGGGCCTGCAGAGCGCCGCCTCGCCGCTGGCAGCGGGCGCGCCCGCGCCGCGAAGCCCGGCCGCGGCCTGCGCGCACAGCGCCAGAGCCTCGCCCACGGCAGCGACTGACCTCCGGACGGGCCTGCAGAGCGCCGCCTCGCCGCTGGCAGCGGGCGCGCCCGCGCCGCGAAGCCCGGCCGCGGCCTGCGCGCACAGCGCCAGAGCCTCGCCCACGGCAGCGACTGACCTCCGGACGGGCCTGCAGAGCGCCGCCTCGCCGCTGGCAGCGGGCGCGCCCGCGCCGCGAAGCCCGGCCGCGGCCTGCGCGCACAGCGCCAGAGCCTCGCCCACGGCAGCGACTGACCTCCGGACGGGCCTGCAGAGCGCCGCCTCGCCGCTGGCAGCGGGCGCGCCCGCGCCGCGAAGCCCGGCCGCGGCCTGCGCGCACAGCGCCAGAGCCTCGCCCACGGCAGCGACTGACCTCCGGACGGGCCTGCAGAGCGCCGCCTCGCCGCTGGCAGCGGGCGCGCCCGCGCCGCGAAGCCCGGCCGCGGCCTGCGCGCACAGCGCCAGAGCCTCGCCCACGGCAGCGACTGACCTCCGGACGGGCCTGCAGAGCGCCGCCTCGCCGCTGGCAGCGGGCGCGCCCGCGCCGCGAAGCCCGGCCGCGGCCTGCGCGCACAGCGCCAGAGCCTCGCCCACGGCAGCGACTGACCTCCGGACGGGCCTGCAGAGCGCCGCCTCGCCGCTGGCAGCGGGCGCGCCCGCGCCGCGAAGCCCGGCCGCGGCCTGCGCGCACAGCGCCAGAGCCTCGCCCACGGCAGCGACTGACCTCCGGACGGGCCTGCAGAGCGCCGCCTCGCCGCTGGCAGCGGGCGCGCCCGCGCCGCGAAGCCCGGCCGCGGCCTGCGCGCACAGCGCCAGAGCCTCGCCCACGGCAGCGACTGACCTCCGGACGGGCCTGCAGAGCGCCGCCTCGCCGCTGGCAGCGGGCGCGCCCGCGCCGCGAAGCCCGGCCGCGGCCTGCGCGCACAGCGCCAGAGCCTCGCCCACGGCAGCGACTGACCTCCGGACGGGCCTGCAGAGCGCCGCCTCGCCGCTGGCAGCGGGCGCGCCCGCGCCGCGAAGCCCGGCCGCGGCCTGCGCGCACAGCGCCAGAGCCTCGCCCACGGCAGCGACTGACCTCCGGACGGGCCTGCAGAGCGCCGCCTCGCCGCTGGCAGCGGGCGCGCCCGCGCCGCGAAGCCCGGCCGCGGCCTGCGCGCACAGCGCCAGAGCCTCGCCCACGGCAGCGACTGACCTCCGGACGGGCCTGCAGAGCGCCGCCTCGCCGCTGGCAGCGGGCGCGCCCGCGCCGCGAAGCCCGGCCGCGGCCTGCGCGCACAGCGCCAGAGCCTCGCCCACGGCCTGCGCGCCGCACCAGGAACAGGTCCTCCAGCACGGCCCGCAATGACGGGTTCTGAGAGCGCCGCCTAGAAGCGAAGACGCGATTGAGGCATAGACATCATTTATGTAGCGTAGCGTATGGTCGAGCCTTTCGGTATAGATAGATAGATGCAAACTTTATTCACAAGGACACTCATACAAAGCTCAAACATAGATAATTTACGATAGAAAATTCATACAAAGACATAAATTTATACTTGACTAAGCAAATTAAGAGCCCAAACTGTCTTGTCGGGATAAATTAAACACTGTCCCATTAAAATCAAACAAATTAGCAAATTATTTTATTTAGTAAAATTTTGAATGGCGCAGTCGGTAGGATTTCTTCAGGTATGATTTTAAGAGTATTCATCGTCATTGTACTTTTAAAAACTAGTTTCTTTAAATATATATAAGTATAACAAGGTTAAGAGCATCGCGGAGGTATGATCGCCTTGCAGAATTTGTATTAACGCCCCTACTGGGCACAGGCCTTATCTCAAAATGAGAGAACCCATCGCGGATTGGAAACTTCACACCACCATTGAATTGCTTCGAAGTAGTTTGCACGTTTCATCTTATCCGAAAAGCTCATGATGAATTACAAATGAAATTTCAGACATAAATCCCGAAAAACCCAGTGGTACGAGCCAGGGCCAGCCATAGTTCAAACCACTAAGGGCCTTATTCATAAACGTCACTCAATCCTCCATTACCTAAAACAGGTTTCGGTCTTCTTCTTACTAACGGAAATGTTAATGTGACAAAAAGAGACAAACGAACTTTAGCGGGCATTTTAGTTAAAATAGGGATTTGAACTATGGCTGGCCCTGGCTCGTACCACTGGGTTTTTCGGGATTTATGTCTGAAATTTCTTTTGTCATCATGAGCATGAGCTTTTCGGATAAGATGAAATCTGCAAACTGCTTCGAAGCAATTTAATGGTGGGTGTGAAGTTCCCAATCCGCGATGGGCTCTCTCGTTTTGAGAGAAGGCCTGTGCCTAGTAGGGGCGTCAACAGGCTGGAGATGGCACAGCCTGCAAGTCGACTATACACTAGCAAGTGTTCACGTTAGTGTACTGACCGCCATGTGCAAGCTGTCGCTGACGTGGTCGATCTTGCGCCAGGCGGGCGGCACGGGCGCGGCCAGCGGCTCGGCCAGCCCGCGCGCGCGCCGCTCCACGGCCGCGAACAGCCCGTCGCAGCCCAGCAGCAGCACGCGCCCGCCCGCCGCGCCGCCCGCCAGCAGCGCCTCGTAGCGCGCGCGCAGCTCCGACGCCAGCTGCTGCGCGCCCGCGGCGGGGGACTGGGGCGAGGGGACGAATACGTTACATGTGACACCCTCGTGAAGTCACCGGTGGTCTGATTTATGAGGCAACGCAATATAATGTGTTGTATGTCCGGTCACCAGCAAAAATATCTGATCACGTTAGAAAGCAAAAGTATATGACGACACTCGACGGCATAAAGATCTAATGGGTTGCGGCCGGCATAAATATCGTTATTGGTTAAGGGCATAAATATCGGACACTGAGTCGCTTAAAAATATCTGATACTCTACAAAATCAAAATTATGTGACTCATCACCAGCATAAATATGTATTCACTTTGGAAGCAAAAACATCAGATCACACGGACGGCATAAATATCTGACATGTTATAAAATCGAAAATATGTCACAATCAGCAAATATGCACTTAATGCAGCGATCTGACGCTTCTTTAAAACAGTGCATACTTTTCATGAGATATGTCTATCTCATGTTTTGTTTTATCGTCTGTTTGATACATCGTTCAACAACGTTAAACCGTAACCGTACAGACACCTGCAATAATATCTGACGGACAAAAGCACTCAAAAGTATCTGATACCTAAGCTAACGGCTATACGAATATAGTTGCGTCAGATACTTTTTGAGTGCTTTAACCTCACATAATATTGTAGGTAAACTGTACCCGAGTTGGGCCTAATTTGGTTTATGTAATTGAGATATTTTGGCCGAGTTGGAGCTCTATTAGGTAATTAATGTTATACCTATATGACCTAACCATGTTATAACAATGGTTCAATCCTCGCATGGACTCCCACGTGTCAAAGCAATGATGGATTAACGCTGCCCTTGTTGTAGCTTGAGAACTCTCCCATTGCTGTGTCATTAAGCCCCACAAGTTTTCTATTGGATTCAAGTCCGGGCTTTTGGGTGGGAAATCGTCAATTAACTGAATTCTTTCTTGCTGATCAAACCAGTGACGGACGATGCGACTGTTGTGGACAGACGAATTGTCCTGTACCACATACACAGGGTTAATCTCTGGGTACGTAATAAGCAATGACGGCAACAGCACATCATTAAGAATTTCAATATAGTCTCTGCTGTTTAACCGACCACTAACTTGGCACAGCTCTCCCGGCCCAGCAGACGACATCCACCCCCACACCCCGCAAGAAATACGACCTGAACTTCTGTTTGCAACCACGTTGTTTTCATTATAGCGGGTATTATTAATTCGCCACAATGACAGCCGACCATCCACACTAGACTGAAACACTTTTTCATCAAGAAACGCGACGTTAATAAAGTCGAAGTTTAGATACTGGTTTGCAAAATTCAGCCGGAGATCTTTATGCCTTCCTAGAAGAATTGGTTTTCTAACAGGGATTCTGTTTCTCAAGCCAGCGTCTTTGAGCCTACGCCGGATACTGTCTCGAGATATCCTATTGGCATTAGCGTCGATGTTATAGGATTCTCTTGGAACTGGCGAACAATATTTTCATCTTAGGCAGCCTAAGCTTTTATGAGGGTCAACATTGCCTTCTTCTTCCCAACAGTTTATCCATAATTTTGCGGTATTTCTCTGGGAAACAAAACACATTATTTTACAGGCACGTACTATGTGTTTCATATATTTTCTAAGGTTATTCAAGTATTTGCGCTGGTAGTCATCATCTCATGATGATGAGCTGATGATGGAAGGTACAACTCCTTAGCGGTTAGGAGTTGGAGGATAATTCTGAAAACGTTAAATCATTATTCGAAAGGGTATACTCCTGAGGTGGTCCCACTGTCACCAAGTCATGATCTGATGACGGGATCTCAGGGAAATCGGGGGCAACCCTCAAATTTTATAGGCATGTATCATGTGTTTCATATATTTTCTAAGGCTATTCAAGTATTTGCGTCCGGTAGTCATCATCTCATGTTGATGAGCTGTTGATGGAAGGTACAACTCCTTAACGGTTAGGAGTTGGAGGATAATTCTGAAAATGTTAAATCAACGTAAAATTGTGAAATAAAAATCTTTTAACAAAAAAGTAAAACCGCCTTCAAAAAAACCTTAGAAAAAAAACGTAAAATAATCGTCTAAAATAATGATAAATAAATAAAATAAAATAAAATGCGTTTATTTCGGACAACAGAAACGAAAGCCTAAAGTTTTATGGCCTAGCACTAAGCAGCAGAAATATGAAGTCGGTGCTTCATTCAAAGAATATTCCGCTCGCACCGCACCGACTTCATATTTCTGCTGCTTAGTGCTAGGCCATAAAACTTTAGACTTTAGTTTCTGTTGTCCGAAATAAACGCATTTTATTTTATTTTATTTATTTATCATTACTTTAGAGGATTATTTTACGTTTTTTTTTCTAATTTTTTTTTGAAGGCGGTTTTTCTTCATGCATTGAAACAATTCTATGTCTCAAGTGGGCATCGACTCGATAAGTCGCCATGGCATTGAATCATTGATTGAACCTACTACTCTAAATTAGTGTTTTTGCAATGATCTTCATTTCTAATATAACATGACGTACCCTCTTGACGTATTTTTTTATTGTATTTTTAACAAGGAGTTTAACTGCTACGTATATAAATAATAGTAAAATGTGTGTAGTAGAAAACCTTGAAACTCCGATTACAAAAACGTTGTTCTCATTTTAAAAGACAAGTACGTATTAGAATCTGTAAAACGTGAGATAGACATATGTAGTGACAAGTATGCACTGTTTTCGAGAAGCGTCAGATCGCTGCATTCAAACTAGATTCGTAAAACCAGCGAATTAGATTCATATTAGCTGATTGATAACATATTTTTGATTTAGTATCACATCAAATATTTATGCGCTTCACCTGTGATCCGATGATTTTGCTTCCACAGTGAATAGATATTAATGCTGATAGTGAGTCACATAATTTTGATATTGAGGAGTATTAGAAATTTTTAAGCGGTTCGGTGTTCGATACTTATGCCTTTACCCAAAAACGATAATTATGCCGACCGAAACCCAGATCTTTACGCCGTCTAGAGTCATCATATCTTTTTGCCTTTCATCATGATCAGATATTTTTGCAGTGCTGTCCATAGTCATATATTATTGCTGGTGACTGTACAATAACAGTCAGTTGCGAAACATACATACCTAGGTAACTAAATTGTCCATTTCAAAAACGACGGTGACGAAACTAAAAGGATTTTCAATTGGCAAAATGCAGAATGTAATAGCAAAACTTTTCCCCTATCAAGTAATACGCGCAAACTTGAGTATTGAATCGCGATGCGGGCCGCGTCGATAAGTTCGCAACTCGCGACGCGAGCGACTCCGCTCCCAGTTCGGGACGGCAATGCGGGCCGCTATCTAAACATACTACTATTCTTAAGACGGATGTAAGAGTAAAACCTTTTCCTCGATTAACACTTAAAGATCTTGCGGCTGGGCTACGGGTACGCGCAACTTTACTGTCTAAAGGAGTTGATCCAGTCGCAAGCCGCTTTTTTCACAGCTCACAAAGCTTACGAACTAAACAGTGATATTTCCAAATTGCGGTTTGAAGATGCTCCATTAGCTCATCGGCAATACTCACCAATAGAACAACCCACTAACGCGTGAGCGGATACAATGGCATATATTTCTACTGCCAACTGTTAGACAGAAACAAAATGGTGAATGCTGCGCTGGTGCGCCTACAAAATTAAGCAGTTCTAATGTATCCTCACCTCCATATCCATCAGCAGATATCTGAAATGCATCTCCAGCTGGGACACCAGTTCGTTGAGCGGCACCGGCGTGTTCATGATGACCGCGTTGAGCTCGCTGACCGCCATCAGCGCCGACGGGTCCTCAGAGTGCAGCTTCTTCAGCGCCTCCGGGAGGATTATGGTGCTGTAGTTGTAGTTCAGCTGCAGCAGGTCGGCCAGCAGCAGGCTCGCCGCGCGCACGCGCTCCACCGCCGCCGGCAGCCCGGGGTCCTCCGCTGCAGCTGCCTGCAGCGGCAGCAGCGACAGCAGCTCCACCGCTTGCATGGACAGCGAGCTCATGTCATCCAGGAACCATTCTCCCTCGCGCGACGTCAGGTCCACGAGGCAGTCGCCCGCGCTCTGAGCCCCGTTCTCCAAGACCAAGTAGCGCCTGTTCAGGTTGCAGAGCATGCCGATCACGACGCTCTCCAGCGCCGCCGCGGCGCCTTCTTCGGACCGCACCCAGTTGTTGATGCTGGTCTTCGCTTCGAGGTAACTCTCTTGCGCCAAGGCCACGGCGTCAGGACCGCCCTCGAGTTGCAAACGTTCCATCGCCTTGTTCAAATTCACGCTGGCTTCTGCAGCTATGGTCTGCAGCCGGTAGTTGTAAGCGACTATTTGTTCTGTGTTGTTCGAGTTGTCAGCGTTGACTAAGGCAGTCACCTGGCTGGAAACCTCCCTGCATACTTCAGGCGACTTGCTCTCTAGAGCTTCAGCCAGCCATTTGCGGAACATTACCAAGCGATGGTACTCCGTTTGGCTTTGAGGGTAGTACTGAGAGACGACCACGTATTGCGAGAGGAGTTCCAAGCAGGACCTGACAAGCACGTTGGTCTCCTGCATGCTCTTATTCAGCTCATTCTCAGCTTGCTCGCATTGGGTGATCATCGAGCTCTGCCCAGCGTTGGTGAGGAACTCTTTAATGTGGTCAAATATTGGCTGATCATCATCCTCGTTCGGTCCAGAAAATTCTTGCACCCAAGCCATGAGTTGCGGTCCATTGATAGCTTCGTTGGCCGCTGCGAAGCTCTCTATTTGTGTGTCGAAATCGTTCAGTATCTTGACGAGAGCTTTCATGGAGTCTTCGACGGCGTTCTTCGCTTGTTTGTAAGAGGAGTATTTCTGCGAGATGGCGTAGAGAGGGTGGCTGCTTAGGTTGGGACCGTACGCTTCGATCTCCTTGACCAGAGCCATCTGTTGGTGGCAGTCATGCAGCCTGGCTTCCACGGACTTCAGTTCTTCCGTTTCCTGCAGCCACTGGTCCGCGCTCTGCTGGATGTCAGGCAGGATGGCCAGAAACTGTTCCCTGTAACAGAAGCGCGTCGTGAATAATTAAACGTAGAGCCGAGCTTAATAATGAAAGCCGACAGGAAGTGCGTAATCAAAGTGGCTTTCAACGGAATTCGATTAATAATTCTGCAACACCTCGCGTTGTGCATTATTAATGGGGTTCAGAGCGCAACCCACGCGTACCTATACATAATAAGCGAGTTTGCAGAACTTTATGTCAATATTAATATTTCTTAATAGAAAAAACGGATACTAACATTTTTAGTATTTTTATGTCTGAATTAAAAGCAAAACGGAAAGTTTGATTGGACTTTTGTACATATTGTGTTAGCTTGGAATCAGTTTCAATTGTTTTCATTTTCAGCTTCGCCCGGGGGGTTCGGGTTCAAATATTTATGTAGCTCGAAACACAATAACCCTTCGATAAAGTCATTATAAAGTTAGCGAACTTATGGCTAGACAGTGGAATTAGGTATATTAACCGAGTATATACCTTAATTGAGGACCAGCTCCATGAAACAAAATTAACCAAAAAAAAATTGTCTGTCTTTGTCCCGATGTTTTCGGGGTAGTAAGGTACGGTATTGTATAGAATACATCCCAACTAAGTGAGAGCAGCAGACATTCGTTGTGTTATCTCGTTTATTTGCGAATTCACACTCCGTTGGCTATCGAGCACAAACACGTGATATTCGCATTTATCGCAGCAAACAAACCTCAGGATGAGAGTTTTATCGGAAGGGTTTTGAGGAGAATCATAAATTGATTTATGTATTGCGTGCTGCTCATGTTCTATGCAAGAGATATTTTAATGTGGCACTTTTGATCCTTGTGGCAAGAAATATTACCTTACAAGTTGCATGCAGATCGGCCGGTTAAATATGTTTTTGGAGTAGGAAGAAAATAGTGAATAAGAATTTTATTCAACGATTTATAAGTGAGCATTTTGTTTAAAATATCTATTAAACATTGATGTGATATAAAATTAAAGTTAAAACCAGCAACTGCATCAAAACCCTCGACATTTTCGTCTCAAAAACGGATGAACCGATATTGATGAAACTTTGCTAAGAACCGTCTCGATTAAACTAGCTTTCGATTAAAATCCGTTTGGGAGCTCCGATGCCACATACAGATAGATCCATACACAAGTTAAACTTATAGCACCCCTCTTTTTGCGTCGGGGGTTAATAATACCGAATCTCGTGCTCTAGACAATTGCATATTTTAATAAGAATTAGGTTCATCATCCATTAGTTAATCACGTAACATGAGACGTGTATTCGTCAAAAAAACACCAGATAGAATGTGCTAGGTATTATTCAACGTGTAATAAATTAAACGCCAACGACATTACAGCATACAAAATTCTCTATTTATGTCGTTTACGAGTTTAAACAGACACGTTTAGAGCGCATGAACACCCGTTTCATGCGAGGGACCCGACCTTGGACCGCGAATCCCGCAGGCGCTATGCAGGGTATGCAGTATGCAGAGTACGCACCGTGCAGTATGGCCAGCAACACATGGATTTCTTCTTCTTCTTAAATTTAAGAGCTATGCTCTTGTCGGTGGACTAACCGGCACTCCGCGCGGTCTTCGGCCAGCCGTTTGACTTCCTTTGCCTTTGCCGTTTGATGATGATCGGAAATCGGATGGATAGGATATTGGGATGGTCGGTTTTCCCGGCTAATCGGCAAGTGGTCGGTTCAACTCTAGTTTGTACCTACTGACTAACATGGGCGTATGTAAGGGGACCCTCCCTTAGCTTAAAACTGTCTTATCTATGACGCGCGGGGGACCTCCCCCCCTCCCTCTGTCATACTTGAACACTAATAAACCATGAGAAACTTATAGCTACGCTCGCGGTGACTTAAAATTAACTTATTACCTATATAAGTTATTTTACTGTCTCGCTTACAACGTATTACCGTTTATTTACTGAAAAACTGTCAAAATCTTGCTTTGCCAAAAAAAACTGACAACACTGCTCCTGTAGGCCGAGCACGAGGTTACGAATCCTGCGTAACGTTATAGTATCGAAATCAAGAAACCTCATACTAATTTTTTGTTATAATACGCTCATGGGCGGGGGCGCCTGTTCCAAACGACATACAAATTCGCGATAATGTTACTACTCGATTACGTTACGCAGGATTCCAATATTCGTACTCGGGCCTCTGTAACAGTGACATAGAAATGCGCCACAGCTGCGATACGATGGCTACTTTATGGTAGCGACGCGCTTTGCAAAATTTGCAGCGACCCTGCACCACTTAATATGCAAGGTTAATGTGGCATTGAAAATTAGAATTTCAAAGCCAAATACTAAATCTAATACTGCCGCTAAGCAGCAGTGCTTGCACTGTTGTGTTCCGGTGTGGAGAGTAAGACAGCCGGTGTAATTACGGGCACAAAAGGCATTTCATCTTAGCTCTTAAAATAAACATTTTCTGGGTCTGCCATACCAATTTCTATTCGACCTGGCACAATGCTAATGACAACTGTAAGCATAGCACTTAAGGTTTTATAACCAGTAGCAGTGGAGAGATAAAGTTGCATGTTTGTGGACTAATGTTGACTTTACTGGGTCACAGTTTCCAGAAAAATAATTGACATTAGTAGATACAGCGCCGTAAAAAAACGTAAACATTTTAGTGTTTCACTGATTACGTATTTTAATATACATATTTATTAGTCTATTTTATTTTATTCAGTCCATTTAAACGGCTATTTTAGCTTGTTTTCCTTCATTTTAACCCCCGACGAAAAAGAGGGGTGTTATAAGTTTAACCTGTGTATCTGTGTATCTGTCAGTGCTAATTTAGTAAAGCTAATTTAATCGAGACGGTTCTTAGCTAAGTTTCATTAGTCGGTTTACCCGTTTTTGAAATAATGAACTTTGAAATGACAATGTCGGGGGTTTTTCAACTTCTCTAAGTTGGTCAGGTTATTATTCATGACTCTAGGTCAAATAAAAGTAGGTATCCTGTATGTGCCGATTCTCTTGTGTGTGATTGACCGAACGACAATCAAACGGACGACGAAGTGATCCTACTAAACCGTTGTTTCCTTATGCGGTACGGGACCCTAAAAAGTGTATGCGGCCACTTACGTGACGTCAGCGAACTGCTGCTTGAGCTCGTGCGCGCGCACGGTCAACATGGCGACCGCGGCGCGCTGGTCGTGCTCGCCGCGCCGGCGCCGCGCGCCGCCCGCGCCCCACTCCACCAGCGGGTCATACACGAAGGCCTCCAGCAGAGTGAGCAGCGTCTCGCGCCCGCGCCGCATGGTCCGCAGCACGTGCTCGCAGGCCAGTCGGAAGATGCCCTGGAAAAGAAAAAAAAAAATACCATGTATAGAAACAAATCTGGCACTCGTTTTTGAAATGGCTTGACTGATAGCACGTAGTACGGTTTTATGCACGTATTCATGAATATGTCTATTTTAAGTAAAATGCCGTTAAAGTTCATTTGTCCTTTTTTGTCACATTGACATTTCCGTTAGTAAGAAGAAGACAGAACCTATTTTAACTAATGGAGGCTTGAGTGACGTTTATGAATACCTAATGGCATTCTTTAACCCGAACATTACGAATCTTAAGTGGGACCGGGAGAAGAGCTGTGGGTAGGCCTCAACAAGATGGAGCGACGACCTGGTGAGGATCGCGGGAGCGCGGTGGATGCGGAAAGCACAAGACCTGTCTGAGTGAATGAAAGGGAATCCTCCTATGTCCGGGAGTGGACGTCTTTCGGCTGACATGATGATGATTTTTTAATCGAAAGAATGTCAGGGGTATTTCAACTTGTCTAAGTTGGTTTAGGTTATGTTATATGTCCTCTTATTATTCCGTTTCCAACTACGATCACTAATCCCACAACCATTCGCACCAGTGAACCTTCCCCTGTATTTGCATCCATCAATCCATAAGACCCCCTTATTCCCTCACCCACACAAGCAAACGCTCAATCTCCACAGTATGCCGCGGCACGGCGCAGCATCCTAAATAAGGCTGAGCCCCGAGCACGAATATCCGAATCCTGCGTAACGCAATCGTAATAGTATCGCCATCGAGAAACTTCATATTAAATTTTAATTCAAATACGCTCACGGGGGGCGCTGTTCCAAACGTCATACAATTTTTCTCGATAACGTTCTACTCGATGACGTTGCGTAGCATTCGAATATTAGTGCTTGGGGCACTGCTGACTAGCGCTAAATATCGCCAGGCCCCGGCGAGCAGACGGCGTGACTACGCAAATGCAAACCGGCTTTCTTGCCTGTTGCACTGTAAACAAGTCTAAACGAATACAGTTTCTCTCAGTCTTAATCTGTTACCAATCGGATTACGCCGCTTAAAGATATACAATTATTCACGTAAGTAGAAAATAAATTGATTGACAAAAACTTCGTACTAACATTTGTGTAAGGGTATGACACGTGACACAGAATTAGTCATACTTTTCTGGCTTTCTGTGTATTTTTGTTTCGGCGAGTTTTTAAAGTTTACTTTAATAATAAGTTTTAACTGGAAAATCGTTAATTAAAAAAATATGGAGAAAAAAACACAAGTAGGAATTCATATCGTAATTGGCGTTTATGTTTCTCTACACAATATCATGATTAACATAAACAACTTTTAATTTTACACGCCATAGTTGCTGCCACAACGTCACTGAACCTACCTGAACCAGCACATGTAGCACGGCGCGCCATTTTGTCGCTTGTCGCGCAGTGCGTCCCTTTCATAGTGTCGGAAAGTGAAGGACGCACTGAGCGACAAGCGACAAAATGGCACGCGTGCTAGCCCCCTGCTATTAGAAACTATGTACCTTTTGTCTGTAGGCAAGACGAGAAAACTCTTGCAGTATGCATTGGAGAACGTTCCGTAATGCCATCATGAAGGAGGTTAATTAATTACTTAGGCATACAGACCGCAACAACTTCCCTACCTACCCTCACCCAAACAAGATGAAACATCAAAACATTTTAACATCAAAACGTATCGAGGTATATAATTCGTAGCAATTTTCCTATTTTCCTTTTCAAAGTGAAATGCAGGTCAGCATAGCATTAGCTGATAGATCACGTATTCCCGATACTTTCCCAGCGACCAACGTAACAACATAGCGCAGGTTTTATGCACGGGTATGGCGCAGTCAGCACGGGTACAGTAGGTACGACATATAGGGATTCTATTAGACGTAGAGGCCAAGATAATATTTAGCTGTAAATGGTAAATGCGATCGATTGCGAACGATCCTTAATACTATAGAGAATAGACGCGGGAAAATGATCGGACATTTGACACGAGGATACGACACGACAATTTCTTTAAGACCATTTTAGAAGGAAAAATTGAAGGACAGAGAGAAAGAGGTCGACCTAGGCGAAGCTACATGGACCAGATAAAGGAGAAGGCCGGTGTCGTGTCGTATCAAGGGGTCAAGGAAACTTATAGGAGAGATGATTGGAAGAAACTCCACCGACAAGAGTGTAACCCTTAAGTTTGATGATGATGATGATGGTAAATGCAATGAATTTATTTTCTTTTCATTTTGTACATAAATAAACTGTTTAACAGCGACTTTTCTCGGTCTTGTGGCAGCCTCATCCACAGATTTCCGGCCGACTGCCAGATATCGTCTGATCAACGGACTGTAAACATCATACATGATCCGACAAAGACTGCTATGACTTTTATCAAGAATGACATTCGAGCTAATGTTTATCTTTGGGCTACCGTTATCTTGATCCGTTGATCTTTTCCTACCAAGCTACATTAAAAGTAATATTTGAATTTATGTACCTACAACTAGCGCTTAAAAAGAATCTTAACAATTGGTATTGGATCGTTGTCCTTAGATAAGGAATCGTATTGAAGTGTAATGCGGTGCCCTCTCAGGGTTGTGTTGAAACATATATTACAACTAAGACCTTTTGTACACACAAAGCAATTAATAAAATGAATATGACTAAAATACACAGTAGCCTCTAGTGACTAGTGTAATTTTTGATACAAGAAAACGTGTCTAATACTATGAGAATAGTACTGTAGGGCGCTGACATCCTCCATGCAGCAAGTGCATGGTGCGGTCCTGGCAAGCTGGACTGATCTGTTACGATTTTAAATTTAGAATTACATTAAAAAGAAAGGAAGACTCGGTTCTCCCGAAAGCAAATTAGTCGGGCTGGAACCTTGGTTTAACATGGTTCGCTGGAGTCAAGTTCACTGTGGCATCGAAACTAATACCAAGACACGATACTCAGTCCAATCATAACTGTCCGGAATAGACCTCAATATTGTTCGACCTTTCAAATTCCTGTTCCCTGAGAAATTCTGAAAAATATCGTGAAAACTTTTCGACTACAGTATTTTAATATTTTTACGTCTGCATCGGAGATTCTAGAGCAGCCTGGGGATTAATAAAGGCTTGTTCCGTTTTAAAAATACGGTTCTTTCTAAAATAAAGTACTACTGAACAGACAAATGTGGCCAAAAATAATACTCCTCACACAGTTTAACCTCCGAAACCACTTAATAAATAAATAACACAAAAAATAACCAATCACCTAATAGGAACACCTCAAAAGCATCAATTAAATATTATCTCACTCAGAGAAACTAGCGATTTTACATAACCATAACTTTAAGAAAAAGTGCTAGTTTCTCTGAGTTCTGAGAATATTTGGTTAATGCATATAATTAATATTCTTAGACGAGCTCTATGAAAAATCGGTCTTAACTAAAAACAACTACCACTAAACGAATAAAAAATTGTCGAAAACTAACGGATTAATTTTGATCAAGTTCCATTAGCAACAACACAAAAATTCATTACAAAGGGCCAACCAAGGTCATAACCTATACACCGAGACTTATACTGTTGTTAGATAAAGTCTTATGATATCAAATCGGTTATCATTTAGTATCGAAAAGTGACACTGGCATTCAAGGTTGTGAGCGCGAGTGCATTACAGAATAATACTACAGAGGGTCGAGCACGACTTTACGAAAGCTGCGTAACGTTACGGTTATCGTATCGAGATCGAGAAACCTCATACTAAATTTTAGTTCCAAATACGCTCACGGGCGGGCGCTGTTCCAAACGTCATACAAACTCGACAACGTTTACTATACGACTTTACGTTACGCAGCTTTCGTTAAGTCGTGCTCGACCCTCAGGGCTTAAAACTTATAACACCGCTCATTTTCCGTCGAGACTTTAAAGCTCTATAACTGCAACATTATATCAGCAAAGCTTAACCTCTATACCTTTAATAGTCTAGAGTAGACTCTACATAATAGAGTCTATATCTCGGTGCAACAAAGCGCAACTCGCAGACTAAGCAGGTTAAACAACAGCTGCAATGTTGCGACTTTAAGATTTTTTACCTCCCACTCCACTGGCCCTGTTTAATATGGAGGTAATTAGGGTGTTATGTGTAGGGAACTGTACCGGAATGTGAACGTGTGTATGTAAAGTGATACCCGTAAAGCGCGTACCTAGCTTTAAGTCGTGTGAAACGTAGATTAAGTAAAAGTTTAGATTTAATATTATTTTAAGGAGTAAACCCGAAGGATTGTATTAGTATGGCGAGCGACCTGTTATCATACACCTCACGCAGCCGGGCGGCGACGCCGAGTTAGCATTTCAGGAATAAGACCACAGGCGTGCATCGCCCGCGAAGACAATCCATCGCGGACTCGTATTCAATTAAGACCTATGTAATAATATTTTTAAAAGAATTAAAAATCAGTTTAAAGTTAAAAGTTGTTTTTTCAAGACCGTTAACCCACCGTTAACATAAATAGGGCGAACTTTTGCCCGGTTCCGGGTAAAGCTGGCTACCTGAAGTTGGTAACCCGATGAAGTTTTATGAATGAAGGGTGGATTACACTGACGAATATTCTTACTTTTTACAAGTAGAAAAAAAAATAGAAATTCGCAATTGTGTTCATAAAAATTCGCTGTAAGCAAAGATAAAGCCCTCAGAAGATAAGCTTGTAAGGAGAGTAGAGGATGATACTGGATTTGCATGTATTAGCAATGAAATGAATTTTAATCGTTAACGAGATTGGCAAGTACCTCATTTGGATCCAGAAATCAAACTAAATGTACAGTGCTGTACCTAATTGACATTTCGCGCTACGTTCAAATCAAAAACTGTAAGTAGGTATAAATCAAATAAGCATATGGCTTAATTTGGAAGCGATATATCATTTTATGCCACCCGAAAACAGTAATAATTCATACACGTGTATTATAATTATGTTATTTTCCGGTTCCGGGAGCAGTTACTTGCAAACATGTTACATATTAAGAGAGGTGGGTTGCCATGCCATCAGAGACAACCCGGGCAGTTCACAAGTCAATATGTTACGACATCAAACGCCATAGGTTTACCTTTGTTACGTGGAAGGCGTATGTACTTATGGTGTCTGCTCCAGGGCGCGTTGTTAACTGGGAACATCTTATATTATACGTGTGTTGAGCTTGATTACAAGAAATAAGGCGAGTAACCCTTTCAAAGATGATTAATACGACGAAATAAACTGAACATACAATGACAATGCAAAGAAAAATCCGTTAAGCAGCGGGACCTAGACTGTCCAGCTGCTTAACGGATTTTTCTTTGCATAGTCATTGTATGTTGAATTTCATACTATGAATGTTTCATAAAAATAAAAACAAAAATAATCAATAAATCGATTATTTTCATTGAAATAAACTGAGTCATCAGATTTTGTTCCTTAAGCGTTGACAATGAGTATTTAAAGTCGCAAGAATGGAAATTCTTGCGACTTTTAGAAAAAAGTGTTATCATCAAGCAAAAATTTCATATAGCTGAAATTCAGTGTTTGCAAACTATCAAAAACACAAATCTAAAACAAAACCAAACACATACAAGTTTGACCAAGGAAGATGACGAGACTGTTTACTATTAACTATTTCGATCTAATATAGGTAATCTTTGGACCTTCGGGGGAAAGCTCAAAGTCACTCAGAGGGCTAAGGAGAGGGCTATGCTTGGGTTTTCTCTACGGGATAGAATCAGGAATGATGATATCCGCAGTAGAACTAAGGTTACCGACATAGCCCGAAGAATTGCGAAATTCAGGTGGCAGTGGGCGGGGCACATTGCTCGCAGACTGATGGCCGACGGGGTCCACGGACCGGGAGACGAGCTGTCGGTAGGCCTCCAACAAGATGGAGCCACGATCTGGTAAAGATCGCGGGACCACGGTGGATGCGGAAAGCACAAGACCGGTCTGATAGGAGAGCCTTGGGGGATGTCTATACCCAGCAGTGGACGTCTTTCGGCTACAAAAACAGTAACAACAATAAATAATATCCTACCCTGCAAGTGAGTCGTTTCGTTATAATTTGCCCGTGCATTCTACGCTCTGTTCTGAGCCGTCGTCGAAATATCCAAGAGGCTAGTCGATGTCACAGGGGACCGAAGAGCTGGCAGCTTTCTCGGACAAAGGTTAAGCCTAGCCATCCGAATAGGGAACGCTGCCAGAATCTTTAGGCTAATTTGAGTTTTTGTTGAGTAGTTTTTTTTTTGTTTTCATTTAGAATAACTTATTATTTTATTGTTTCAGTTTAGTTTAATTCTAATTGTAGGTACATGTAAAGTAAATTAAAATTATTCTATTGTAGAATGACAAAACCCCAACCAGATTTTAATGAAACATGTGCCAGGCCCATCCCTCGAAAACCTGCTTTCAAATCGTTTCAACCGTTTAAGAGCTACGGTGCCACAGACACACATAGCGGTGAAACTTATAACACCACTCTTTTTGCGTCGGGGTTTAAAAAAGGAACATATTTAAAAACGTAGGTGCGTGCATTTAGAAACAGCCTCGTGTAAATATCGGACAGCAAATACCTAGTTCTCTAAAACAGCATAATAGAAAATCATTTTATAATGAGCCAGGGCAGTTCCCGGCTCAATTTCGCAGCACCACCGTACCGAGGTAATTCGGCTCATCTTTTTAGCGAAACGTTCGGGACGCTTAGCATAATTCGGCGTGCCGCACCTGGATGCAAATATTTGCACTGACGCGACGTGCGCTTGCACAGTACACGATGACTACAGAGTTACCGGTTTAAACTGGATTTTAACTTTTAATAATTTACCGAGCCAGCGCGAAGTGCGAGCGAAGCATCTCGGTTACAGCTTGGATAAAAATTCTTTCGTATGTCCATCCGGCCGTTCGGTTTGGCTGTCCGGCTGTTTTCTAAACTGGTAGTGTACCTTCTGTGTTCATGTCAGTTGTAATTCAGTGTAGAAAGCGCTCTGCAAAAGGTTAAATGGCTGACTGCGATGCAAAATTTAACTAAAACTATTATTAAACCGGCATTTTCCGCCGATTCCGGAATACTTAACACGAATACTAAGCTTTACATTTAAACAAGTGGTTTAGAGTTAACTTCTGGAACATTCTGTACAAGTTTTTAACCCCCGACGAAAAAGAGGGGTGTTATAAGTTTGACCTGTGCATTCGTGAAGCCGTCTGTGGCATCATAGCTCCCACACGGATGGACCGATTTCAGTGACGTTTTTTGTAATCGAAAGCTAGTTTATTCGAGATGGTTCTTAGTTAAGTTTCATTAAAATCGGCTGACCAGTTTTTGAAATATTGAACTTTGAAATAACAATGTCGGAGGTTTTTCAACTTTACTAAGTTGGTTAGGTTATTACTGTTATTAGTTCGTAGAAAATGCAAGTAACGGTCGAGTTAGCTTACCGACAGACGCCGAGTATTTGAACCGAGATTTTGCTTGTCATGCTTCAACGAACGGGGAGTGCCGAGGCGGAGGATTCTCATTGAATAGAAACAGGATTGCGTACCTCTTTACAAATAATCTAATAAAATGATATGGGAACATGGCAAGGAAGCGTTGTTAGTCAAGCTGCATTTTCGAGAGGGTAATAAATATTACAATACAATACTTAAAAGAACTCTTTATTGAACACCACATAATAAACAAAACAGAAAAACCGGACAAGTGGGAGTCGGACTCGCGCACGAGGGTTCCGTATAAAGATTTTAACGCTTTTCCCCAGTGTTTTAATAAGTCCAGTGTTAGCAGAGCCCTACTCCTAAGCAAAATGTACGCAGTGTGGGGTCATCTTATATTGGTCACTGAAATCTACAGACAGACATAAAAATTTAAAATTTTGAGACTTTTCCGAGTGGTTGTACTATAAGAGCTACCTTCATACTAAATTTCAAATTTCTAGGACAAATGGAAGTACCCTTTACGTTTTCGAAGTACGCCAATTTGTATGGAAGCAGCCTTTTTAATGACTATCTTGTGATTGCGTTGACTTAGAAGGTTGATTTTTTCACAGCTTCAAGGGACCGCAGGCTTGAGTATTTGATATTAATTTCAGCATGCTACATCCACGCGTTCCAGAGAAAAAGGGTCTTTGACAGACAGACAGACGGACAACAAAGTGATCCTATAAGGGTTCCGTTTTTCCCTGTGAGGTACGGAACCCTAAAAAGGTACAAAGAAAAGGCAAGGTAACAAATAATTTATTGAATCAGGCGTTACTTTGCGGAGGTCCATATTTATGAACTAAAAAACAATTACTTTGCTCACCCGCGACCACTAATGACAAATAGTTATATCTGTGCGGCAAATGTATGTTTCCATGCAACACCTCCACCTCCACTGCTACACGAATCGACACATGCCACACAGACCCAACTATCACCACCACCACTATACTAAACGCTGACGCGTTTCGGCACTCTCCACGAGGCCATTTACGAAGCACAACAACAACCGCTCAACATGCCACCACTTCCACTACTGACATATGTAAACCATGTACTCAACTTAGTTAATGACAAAACCAACGTACCCACTAATATTTTATAAATTCCAAACTACCCTTTTATGTAAGTCCTAAACTACCCTTTTTTAAGAAATGAATTCCAAACTACCCTTTTTATTTTTATTTTTAATCTACGCCAGGTACCCCGTTATTTTTAACCGAGTACGGTAAAAAGAGAAGTCATGTTCTCATTATTACTATGACACATTATTAAAATTTAATTTTTTTTTTTTTAATAATGTGTCATAGTAATAATGAGAACATGACTTCTCTTTTTACCGTACTCGGTTAAAAATAACGGGGTACCTGGCGTAGATTAAAAATAAAAATAAAAAGGGTAGTTTGGAATTCATTTCTTAAAAAAGGGTAGTTTAGGACTTACATAAAAGGGTAGTTTGGAATTTATAAAATATTAGTGGGTACGTTGGTTTTGTCATTAACTAAGTTGAGTACATGGTTTATATATGTCAGTAGTGGAAGTGGTGGCATGTTGAGCGGTTGTTGTTGTGCTTCGTAAATGGCCTCGTGGAGAGTGCCGAAACGCGTCAGCGTTTAGTATAGTGGTGGTGGTGATAGTTGGGTCTGTGTGGCATGTGTTGATTCGTGTAGCAGTGGAGGTGGAGGTGTTGCATGGAAACATACATTTGCCGCACAGATATAACTATTTGTCATTAGTGGTCGCGGGTGAGCAAAGTAATTGTTTTTTAGTGCAAGGTAACAACTTGCTTACTTATTATATAAAGAGGAGGATTGCGGAAAATATGACCAGATTATTTTAAACATTAACCGGCTTTGCGTTGAAGTACGCCTACATACATACATACGTATACATACATACATATAGTATATATACGCCTGTTTCCATGTAGGGTATCATTACCAATTTATTCTATTAATATTATAAGTGGGAATGGGAACGTTTATATGGTTGGAATGTTTGTTCTGTCTGCTGATTTTAAATTTAGTTTAAATTGACCCTAGATACATCTCTAAGCCATTTAGATTAAGTATTATGTTATAGTATTAATCCTGGAGACCCTATACATCTCCTGCTCAATTAAAACGTGCCAATAAAGTATAAAAAGTATAAAAAAAAAACTAAAAAAACTTCTTTTAAATAAATCGCTGTATTCTGTGAAAGAGTACAGCGAAACTATTTGACATTGAAATGTGTTTTTTTTTGTTTTTTCTGTACCATAGTTTGTACCTTTGTTTTAGTATAATTATAATCATTGACATTCTCACATTCTGTGACTTAATATTATTATTATTATTTTGACATTTAATTACGTTTTATTTTATTTCTAGTTCCGTTATTGACATTGTCCCACTTTGAATTCAATTGTTTTATATTCTATATATTTTTTATTATTATTTAATTGATGACGATCTTTTTGTGAATGAAGTATATTTTGACATGTCAAATAATATGTGTAATTTTCAAATCGAAATAAATGAATCTAATCTAATCTAATCTATAGTGTTCTGGTTATTTTTTATTTTTTACACTTTTTTCTAAAATACGGTATTTCTTTTTCTCTTTATTTTTTTAATGATAGAGTGAGCTTTCTTTGTGTAATTTATCTGTGGTTACGTATTGTAATAGCTAATGTAACTTGTTTTTAGAAAAAATGACTTTGTGCCAAGTTTCTTGCGGCGCATTCTTCTTGGCAATCATGGTCTTTCCGAAAGCGCTGGTAGACTCAAAAAAAATGACGTGTAAAAGAGCATTCAACTGCCTATTTGTTAAGTAAAATTTTGAATTTTTGAATATTTGTTATTCAATCACACAAAAACGGCTGAACGGATTTAGGATCTTTGGAATCTAGATAGCTTTATACACATTACATTACATTATATTTTTTGTAGTATTCGGTGAAGGAAAACTTCGCGAGGACACCTGCACACTCCTGCAAAGCAATTCAATGGTATGTGTGAAGTTCCCAATCCGCACTGGGCCCGCGTGGCAACTATAGCCCAAGCCCTCTCATTCTGAGAGGAGGCCTGTGCCCAGCAGTGGGACGTCAGGCTGGTGATGATGATTTTTTGATACTATATCTCCAGACCAAGGCCACGTGTTGTGCTCGCGAGACTTATGGCCGTCATTTCGGCACCACGACAATTGGCGTCAAATTTATGTCCTCATTTCCCGCGATAATGTAACGGTGGTGTCGTACAGTCAGCAGCAATAGTTGCTGAGCAACCGAAGCGCTCACAATGATCTAAGCACGGCTCTATTGTTATTGACATAAGAGCTTGTGCAGATCATTGTGAGCGCTTCGGTTGCTTAGCAACTGTTGCTGCTGACTGTACCGCGGTGCATCGACGAATGTAGAAGCTTGCTTCAGTGACTCGCGAGATCGCGTTTTATGGTAAGTACGAGAAAGAAACGGAAAACTTTGGAAAGTAAGTCACGGAATATCAATAAATGTCATAACGACATGCCAATGTCATCTAAAATGTACATTCTGTTATATAACATAGTTATGGATCAAATCTGCAGACCGATGCACGCTATTCTTCAACACGGGTGGAAAAATTACTCAAAAATTATGTAACTAATCACAGAGGGTCGAGCACGACTTTTCGAATCCTGCGTAACGTTACGGTTATCGTATCGAGATCGAAAAGCCTCATACTAAATTTTAGTTCCCGTGCTCACGGGCGGGCGCTGTTCCAAACGTCATACAATCTCGCTAACGTTTACTATTCGATTTTACGTGATGCAGGATTCGAAAAGTCGTGCTCGACTCTCAGGTTCTAGACATTATTTAAGATGCTTTTTGTCTATTGTTGATATTTTCTATAAAAAGCAGGGGTTTCCAAATTTGGAACGGCTTCTAGTAGCAAACGGAAATTGGCCATCTTTAATACTGAAACTGCTTTTGTTTCATCAGCTGTCCCCCCCCCCCCGTTCCCTTAAGGTACTAAGCAAATAGGTAGCTCAGAGCACGGAGGTCAAATTGAATAAATCATAGAGATCGGGTCCGTCCGTCTGTTATTATTCAACACGCGATCGGGACTCGGCGGAATCAGTAGAATGTAACTACAGTACAAACACCTAGAGAATTTACATTTCAAGGCTAGAGCTTAGGAATTCAATGTTACTACTGGCGCAGGGGTTTCTGAGCTTTATTAGTTTCGAAGGATACATCATCATCATCATCGGCCTATTTACGTCCAACTGCTGGGCACAGGCCTCCTCACAGTGAGAGGGCTTGGGCTATAGTTCCCACTCGGGCCCATTGCGAATTGGTCCCGCGGGCGTAGTCTTAATACTTATAATAATAACTAACTACTATAATAACTATAATTAACTGGACATTACAGTTGAAATAATTTGAGTCAAGACTCGCCATTTATAAGCCATGAAATACTCGTATGTATGTAGGTACCACCTACCTGAAAATAAAATAAAAGCTCGCAGGTACTGTTGTGTACAGATAATTTCGTTCTAAATAGTTTTGTTAACAACACGTAGATTAAAACATCAAAAAAATTTGAAAATAAAATGCGTTAAATCGAAATATGGTCCTATTCTAGAACTTTAACAATCCAAATGGGAATACAAACAATATTATAATACTCCCAGACACGCCCGCGGCCATCTCATTTATGCTAGTGAGAGATTTGTTAAACAAAGAAAAAAACGTTTCGCTAATAACAGGCTAATATTTGCTTTTCTATAATAATTAAGAAAAGTCGATGGCTCTAGTACGCTGCATCGGCATCGAACAAGATAGGATATTTTCTCAAGCTCGAGCTAATAATTATTAAGAATAGAAACTTGTTACAACGGCTGATTTTACAATGCAAAATTAGCTCCAAGTATATTTTCTAAGAGCTGCTGCAATCTTTTATATAAAACTCCCGTGAGGCCTAAAACTAATTCAAAACAGGCCACTTGTCGAGGTTGTTGGTGGTGTATGCTGTTCGAACCAACCTTGTAAAACATTTTCAAAACTTTTGCTGAAGGGAACCAGAAAGCCAACACTAAAAACATACAATCAAATTGGGAACCTCCTCCTTTTCTTGAAGTAGATTCGACCTCTTCTTTTTAAATTAGCTACCGACCACGATTATCACTCGCTCACATTTTTATTAATTGGTTCAAACAGATACTTTAGAAAGGATTAGTTCAACAAAGAGAGCCTTAGCAACGTTTTAAAAGATGATTAACATTATATCTAGGGGCACGGTAGTGCATCAGCCTAGACGAGCCAAGCAAAGCGCAAGGGAGAGCACTACCTTTTCTCGGAGCGATTCGTCGTTTTTTTGAACCCTCATAACTTGGGTTTGTATTTTTATATATATTATACATAAAACGTTTCATGTTGCTAACGTGACACAATACTGATCCGGTATTGAACGAAAAACAACAATCCCGGATAAGAAAGTCAACTCATCGCGAAACATAAAAGTTAAGAACAGTTTGCTTCAATAATGGTAAAAAACGGGAAAGTTCAGTGAAACGTGTCTTTAGTTTATTTTTTCAATCATGTTCACGATATTTGCGCAGTTAAAAAACTGCGTCTAGAAATAATTGGATATGATATCCTGTGGGGATTATTGTTTCCGGCGGAAAGGTCAACAAAATATAATTAACGATATGGATTATTAGGTATTTTTCCGATAATAATTACGAAGCGTGAAACATTCGCATCATAAGAATCCGGTACAAGAAAACAACTCGCCATCTAAAAGCAATACGCATCAACAGCTTTTTCTATATATCAGGTGTTTAATGTATTTCCGTGGTTTTATTGATACCTATTATTGGGACAGCAACACTTTGCATTTCCTTTCGAATATGGATTTAACACAGACATATACTACCACAGAATACATAATAGATACTACTTACATAATGGTAACATACAGAGCGCCCTAAGTGTTGGCGACCAAAAAACATGTCTCGAGTTCGCGTTGAGGCGTCAAATACTGACAGCCGGTGTAATTACGGGCACAAGAGGCATTTCATCTTAGGTTGACAACGCATCTGCAAGCCCTCCGGGGTCGCGGGTGTCTATGGGCAGTGGTGATCACTTTTACGATCAGGTGACCCACTTGCTCGTTTGCCTTCCTCGTCGTATAAAAAAAATATTGAAAATAGTTTGTTGTCATAGTAATTCAGACGCTAACACGAACGTGACAGAGACGTTTTCTTATGTCAAAAATTATAAATTACACTAGAGACTAGTTTTCTAATGTGTCAGTATAGAACACCGGCATGCTTATTGTCTAACTCGGTCGCAATCGCCATCGTGTTAATTTTGTATGGGTTGACAATTTCTATCGGTAATAGCTAGCTGTCACAGTCGTACATAAACTGACATTTCAATCCGATGACGAGTGTCAAAATAGTCACGCAATTACCCTGCCGTTGGAGGTACCATTTTTTTAAGAAAATGTACGAACCGCATTAAAACGTACAGTCACCAGCAATAATATATGATTATGGACAGCACTGCAAAAATATCTGATCATAGTAGAAGGCAAAAATATATGACGACATTCGACGGCAATAAGATCTGATATGTTGCGACCGGCATAAATATCGTTCTTGGGTAACGGCATAAGTATCGGACACAGAGTCGCTTAAAAATATCTGATACTTGACGAAATCAAAAATATGTGATCAATCAGCAAACATGAACTTAATTCAGTAGTATTACGAATCTAATTTGAATGCAGCGATCTGACGCTTCTCGAAAACAGTGCGTACTTGTCACTGTATATGTCTGTCTCATGTTTTGTTTTATCTAAATCCAACAAATTCAGTTCTTCGTTTCTAATATGACATACCCGGTTGCCGTATTATTTTTTCCATATACTTTACCAAGGACTTTAACCGCTAATAAAAAAAACTTCGAGCACAAAAATACTGTTCTTATTTTAAAAGCTAAGAAACGTGAGATAGATATACGTAGTGACAAGTATGCACTGTTTTCAAGAAGCGTCAGATCGCTGCATTCAAATTAGATTCGTAATACTACTGAATTAAGTTCATGTTTGCTGATTGATAACATATTTTTGATTTTGTAGCATGTGAGATATTTATGCGGTCTGTGTGATTTGATGTTTTTGCTTCCAAAGTGAATACATATTTATGCTGGTGACGAGTCACCTAATTTTGATTTTGTATAGTATCAAATATTTTTATGCCCTAAACCAAGAACGATATATATGCCAGCCGCAACCCATTAGATCTTTATGCCGTCGAGTGTCGTCATATACTTTTGCCTTCTACCGTGATCAGATATTTTTGCAGCGCTGTCCATAATCATATATTATTGCTGGTGACTGTACATCGTGTAAAAGACAACCGAATCCAGTTCCCACAGGCCGAAACACGCGAAGGCCTATTATCAAATAATAACCATAATTAGTCTTCAAAGCACAGATTGGGTGTAATTTATTTTTACTGCCACGCGCCGAGCTCAAAGGCTTTGCTCGAATTTTGTTTAATAATATTAAACATCGAGAGTTCCTTTGTGTTATGCTTACCTGTCCAGGACCCTGATCCAAAACCACGTAACATGCTGCCTATAGACACTTGTAATAAACGTATACATAATATAAAGGTATACATGGGTAATATAATCCAAGAATGTATTTCCATCTTCAACTCGTGATGTTTAAGTAAAATCAGTTGTAGGTATAATGGATCATACATAAGGGAGCTTTTCAAATTAAAATTAAAAGGCCAGGTGAAGGAAACGCAAGTGGATGAAACAGCTAAAAAAAATCAAAAATACAACATATAACTAAGTAAGACAAAGCCAAGGGTTCTAACAAACAGTCTAGACTTCGTGTCACGGTTCAGTGAATTGCGATAAATTCATTTTCAGCTGCAACATGAGAACATGACGCGCGCAAGTATTTGTTTCAGAGTTGAACGAAAACAGGAAAAAGAATTTAGGCAAATTCAAAATTACTGATTAGGTAAACAAGTGAAAGTACATAGTTCTTAAATAAAGTAGGTACTATTTTTTGTTTCTCATAACACAGAATTAAATTATTTAACCCAGTGTGGATTCTGTGTCTAGATATCTCCCCTCATAGCTCTCCAATTTGGCACCTCATCAAGGCACTAATAAGTTTTGCAGCTTAGCACAAGCAGAGATTATGCATGCTACAGTGAACATAGGGGGTAGAGACTGGAAATAGTACGTAAGTGCTACTGTCTGTGATACCATGTAAACATAACATTACATTTCACACTTGGGAGTAAACCTACACAATAGTTCTAACGTTAGTAGTCATAAATCATAAGACAATCTTTCTGGCGATAGATTTCTTTCAATCGTTCCTATAAGTTATATTCTTGCACTTGATTGTTTACCGGCAAGATTAATATCTTTCTAACACTAAAAAGCTCCTGACAGTAGAAAAATGTCATTCATTTATAATTGAGGAGTTTATTTTGCAAATAGGGGCCTATGCTTGTCTTTTTTAAGGTTCCGTATCTCAAAAGCAAAAAACGGAACACTTACAGGACCCTTTTCCCCTGGAACGCGTGGAGATAGCAAGCTGAAATTCATATAATTATTTCTTTGACAAACTAACTTACTTTAGGCTTGGAAAAATTGGCGGCTGAAAGGCCATCACTACCAAGAAGAACGCGCTGCAGAAACTTGGCAGTTATTAAATTACACGAGTTACCCTGTGAGCTTACAGCCAATTGGCAGCACCAATACTGGATAACCGAAGACTTAAACTCTCTCAATCCAGAGGCATCAAGGTGTCACCGGCGCGCGCGCCGCTCGCCGCGAGTGAGTGGCAAGTTGAGCGCAGACTTAGACGACGCCGCAGCCGCGTGTCCACTATCCATTCGCGAACGAGAACGTTCTCACGTTTGAAACGCCATGAAAGCCACACGAGGGTGATGCTGTCACGAAAATCTCTGCGTGTCGAGATTTAAAGATAACCCAGGATTTTAAATTTGCGACGAACTTAGAACACGCTTCTCATGTCAAGTCGAGTCAAAACAAATCGAAATAGGCCTTTGGTAGAATTATTTTAGTCAACAATAGTTGAACCTCGCTTATCAATTTTGTTTCAGTAAGTTAAAACCTTAGTGACGGGTATCAAAATATGCTACGGCTATAGGCAAGAAAACATCAACACAATAAAGTAAGTACCTAAGTAAGCACTTTATTGTAGTCAACTTTTGAGTGGTGGGAAGTCTTACAAATGACGTGATATATCACATATGTCGTTCGACCCAGTGCAATGGACACGCGGACCCGCCAACCGGCGACACTTCATTAAAACTTGGAATGACAAGTTTCCACTCACAAAACACAGTCGAGCGCGTCTGCTGGGTAAGCCAAATTTATTTCTACAAGAAAACCAGTTTAAACGCACAAATTATTTGCATAAATTACGAAGGATTCAATATGTACGCGACTTACGGCCAACTAGCTTAGGAAAGTTTATTGAAGGCTTCAATATCTCTACTGAAAAAATTACCGTCAAAACAATTATTCCTCTCTTACTGATCATGCTTCAAGACACCTCCTTTAAATAACAGGTAACAAAAGGTGTCCACGATTAAAACACTTTTTCTACAAACCGTCACTTTATAGAGGTACACCGGTGAAGAGTTCAGAATTTATACCCAACTTGAAGGATAATCTCAAATCAACCACAGTATTGTTCTGGGAATGTTTTTCAAGAAGGAAATTAGGTTGGATATTGAGTCAGAGAAAGTTTTTTACGAGAGGTAAAGAGTAAGCTCGGGTCGCACTAGATGCTTAATAGAACCAACTTGTTACCGAAGAGGATACTCCCCTTTTTAACACTGATGAAAAAGATGGGTGTTATAAGTTTGACCTGTGTATCTGTATATCTGTGTATCTGTCTGTGACATCATAGCTCCCAATCGGATGGACCGATTTCGATGCGATTTTTTTCAGTCGAAAGCTATTTTAATCGAGATGGTTCTTAGCTAAGTGTCATTAAAATCAGTTCACCCGTTTTTGAAATATCGAACTTTGAAATGACAATGTCGGGGGTTTTTTAACTTTTTTAAGTTGGTTAGGTTAGGTCCAATTCGATAAAACAAACCCGTATCGAAATCGGTCCCTCCGTTTGGGAGCTATGATGCCACAGACAGATACACAGACACACAGATCAAACATATAACACCCTCCTTTTTCGTCGGGGGTTAACAATGACGACGTCGATTAGGTGCAAACTGTTAATTACCAAAGTCTTGAAGTCCCAATAAAAAAGTCCTATAAAATCAAATTTATACAGCCATTTCATGAAGCCATTGAGCCAGATGAGCTGGCTATCAGATTACCTATTACGCTGACGTTTAATATAAAGTGGCGATTGTTGAAATTTCATCAACGGCACGGTCCCGGGGAGGATTTTTTTTAAATTAAACTTGAAGTTCAACAAACAACGGCGTTCGACGTTCGCGGAATTAATCTGAGTGATCAAACAATCGGAAGTTAAATTAAGTTGGCGGCGCTGCAAGCTGAATGGGGAATAAGTGAAATAAATCATTGCTGGGGACTTCCCGTGTTTATGTTCATTGCAACAGGTCTTCTGTCTGATGTCACCCATTTATTGGGCAAGACACTTTTGAAAATAAAAAAATAAAAATTCATGTACCGGATTGAAAGTTAAAACAAAAGACTACGCCATGGTGAGGCAAGATGCTCTAGTCACGATATGACTTTCATTCTTCTCAATTCAAAAATCTAAGCGCAGGTGCACATGCATTGCAAAATTTATTGTTACTTACTACCTATTGTATTTATTGATAAGTACTTAGTTCTGAAGATAATGTAGTGTTTAAAAGGAACAGCATTGTTGTCATAGCTAGTGTGATTAGAAATGAGACTAGAAGACTCTTCTACAAGGACAATGTTGCTTTTTATACACTCTGTATTAGCTTCAGCTGTAAATACGTAAGTACTAATAAATTTGCTTTTGTTTTCATTTTCAACCCGTGATTATCCATATTATTAGAGGCTCCTCCAATTCCACCCTCAGTGTGTCAACAATTCGCTGTCATCAAAGGAATATGGATAGATGGCAGCGGCTAGGAGCACTTTTAAAATTTCACTCCGCCTTTCGCTAAACTGATCAAACTGAAGTCTGTCGCGTCTCTGGTTCCTTAACGTCTTTGTTTCATCTTTTAACCTGAATATTTTCCTTATATTACTTATGAAACTATTCTGGTTACATTGAAAACATTGAATATTTTGTCGTAAAAATATTCTAGCTAAGCGAGCATCTCGCAGCCCCGTCGGCACTTAATTACTATCATTAAACCTGTGATACAACTCTCTAATCTTACTTTTATTTGTATGTCTACTCTTTTTTTCTGATGTCCTGTCAATCGCCCGAAGGTTAACTGGTAGAGATCCCTTTAAGGGATAAGTTCGCCTTTGTACATTTGCTTTTGTTCTGTTATCTGTATTTTTTTGTTCTATGTGCAATAAAGAGATATACATACATACATACATACATACAATATAAAAATCAACCATAACATATTCAATGATCCACAGCTATTAAATCGAATCAATCCTCAATATCAAGAACTACGACATGGGACTTTTCCCGTTGTTGTCTCGTCATATTTGCGCCTAAACCAATACAGAAAAAAAGCAACCCCCCGATGATAAATCTGATCTCACGCACGTCTGGAGCGGAGTAAACAGCAAACACCGTGACATACGACCATTTGTTATTGTAATCCGGTCGTGTGCAAACAACGTGACAGTCTGTCATGTCGGCGGACAAGGATCGACTGCAGCGCCTAAAATAGGGAGACTATGGGAAGGGGTGGGCAAAAGCGTGTAACATTCGCTTAATCGTAGAAAACGAGGGCTTTTCTGATGAGCGGAAAACGACCAAGCGGCGTAATGTTGACCTTTTTTTGTCTGTCAAGGGCACTGTTTTTATTATTTATTAGCAGATACTTATTGACTGGTTTTAAATTATTATACTTTTAATGTATTGATTTAAACTTTCGCGATTTTCACACATTATCATGATACTCGGGACTTAATCGCGTAAAAAACTTTTATATTTAAATTTGAATTTAAATACCTCGACGTTTCGGACGCGACGTTGCGTCCATGGTCTCGAAAGGATACTACTAAAGGATTATACTTTTAAGTCGTCGAGGTACTTTAAAATTATTTTGCAACACCATATCTACTTTTGAATATGGTACAAATTCTGCGAGCCATCGTTAGAAATGCCATGTGCGTTGAATAAATCCTTTTGTTTAAATTGTTTTAAAATGGTCTTAAATAATGAAACAATGCTCTCCTAGTTGTCCACACAGCACTCGGTTTGGAAATAATCATGCAGAAACAATAGACAAACTAACACTATCCAATTTTCATGTGCCCGCGGCGATTATTTATTTGTTTCCCGAATTCTCTATGATAAAGTTCGCAGTGAAATACCAGGTAGCTCTGATTAAAATTGCAAGCGTTAATAAACACGAAACGCTAATATAATATTTACCGGTATTCTGACCCCGTTGCCTATTAGAGCGCATTACTGGGTTTCATTCGGTATTCAATTCAGTGATTCTTTTTGTTTAACTACAGTGAAAAAGGTGAAGTTTGTAGCAGAAATATCGTAGTGGATGAGGTTCTCGAAAGGTCACCGTGTCCTAGCGTGTAGCAATATGGAGCTGGGATAGCTTTAAGGACCTCATTCACCCCAAAATATTTGTCACTACATATATACGCCGTACAGAAAACTTATGACTTTTGGAAGGAGTTAGTTCTTGTAGTGAAAAAACTTAGAATGTTACTTGAAAAAACATAAAATAATCCCCAAAAAGCCATGAGTTTCATGGTCTAGCAGAAATATGAAGTCGGTGCGGTGCTAGCGGAATATTCACCAAATGAAGGAATGAAGCACCGACTTCATATTTCTGCTAGGCCATGAAACTCATGGCTCTTTGGGGATTATTTTATGTTTTTTTTCTGAGGTTTTTTTTTGAAGGCGGTTTTACTTTTTGTTAAAAGATTTTTTATTTCACAATTTTTAGTTACGTTAATATTTAAAATATTGTCCTCCAACTCCTAACCGTTAAGGATTTGTACCTTCCATCATCACCTCACCATCAACACGAGATGATGATTACCAGACGCAAGTACTTGACTAGCTTTCGTAAATATATGAAACACGTGATACGTCCCTTTAAAATTTGAGGGTTGCCCTCGATTTCCCAGGGATCCCATCATCAGATCCTGACTTGGTGACAATGGGACCAACTAGAAAGTATACCCTTTCAAACAAAAAAGATTTTTTGAAATCGGTATAGCCGTCTTATAGTAATCGGGGAACATACATAAAAAAAACATTCCGACGAATTGAGAACCTCCTCCTTATTTTGAAGTCAGTTAAAAATTTACCGACGATGAGGTAGGTCGTGACTTACTCGTATATAAATCAAGAATTTTTAATATCTCTAGTCACTTTGACATATGATGATTTAATCACGAGTTATTTTACATCCAAAGCTGAATACCGTTCTGAAATGTCTCGTCTCTAACAGTACAAAGAGGAACACGAATCATCTAAAACTCACATACGTAATGTAAATTTCATGAACCCTAAAAAGGTTTGAACAATAAAAACGTTTCGCCGTGACGAGGGAGCACGCGTGCTGGAGCCAGTCTTGCCGTGTACAAGGTTGCTACACGGAAGCTATGGTTTGTGTACAAAGATAGATAGTTAGCAGCTCTTGCTTGTTCGATTTTGTTCTTTGGTATACAGGGTTTCGGATAATGAACTGTAAATATGTCAGCAAGACATTGAGCAAGCCTAGGGAAAAAAATTGATAAGATTTTACGAAAAAAGACACAATTTCACTAAAATTGTCAACCAGCAGATTTTTTTTTTCAATAGAGGTTTTGACATGGTCTTTTGCTCTATCACTTGATGAAATATTTACGGCAAAATTAACTGAAACCTCGTAGAAAACTTCGACGTTAATAAATTGCTACAATATTATCTAACTTCCAAAATGTGACAAAATAAAAACATTGAGCATTTCGTCGGGATGACCCAGCATTATTTCGCCAAAACATCCAATCTCAAACATCTATCTCACTTACTTGGCAACGATTTCGAGGCACGTAACTTACCTACAGACTACAGACTTTCCTTCAATAACCTTCTCGAGCACACGATCTTAAAAAAAACAATTGTCTTGTGGCTCACGTAGCAAAGCTCGCTCAGATTGAAATAATAATGAGCGTGCAAACTTGACTGTGCCAGCGGCGGGTCCAACGGATGGAGGCCATGCAATATTCATAGCCAAAGTCAACGGTTTGCGATCCCAATGCGAAATAAAGAATAATCGCAACTATTTGCAGGAGTTTTGATCGCGGTTAATAATTCAGAAGATTTCTCGGGCAGCGGGATGGGTGAAACACTGTGGTTTTATGATCACGTTCGTTGCATTAATGATCTATCCGTTACGACAAGGTTACGACACATACTTAGTTTAAGGAGCTACCTCGGATATCGATGCGAGTTTTAGATTCTAAATATCTCGTTTAATATTTTAAATAAAGGTTTAATATTTTAACCCATAATTAAAAAGTATGTCTGAAGTACCCCAAAGACGAAAATGAGATTGAAATCCTCGATATATATTTTTTGAAAGTTAGGCTTGCCTCGGGACTTTCATCGTTTCTGACGCGGAATGAGAAAGAATAATTGTAACTACGATTGAACAAAAAGAAAAGTAATTATTGGTTCTTCTGTTTGGTTACACAAAAATTAAATCAATACTTTACGTTTCTTACCCACAGCAATTCTAAAAGCTTGGGAGCTTAGGTACGCAATGCGTTTTGAGTGCATTTTAACTAACGCTCTTTCTATTGACACATACGCGCTGGAGTGAAATACTGCGCCCTAAAAGTATCACCTAAACCGTTGCATAATGTAGAATCATGTTTTTGTTGGATCCCAGTTCTTATATTTATTAAAATTACCTACAACGAACAAGAGAAAACAATACAATCATAATTTTATTTTACACAGGTATCATTAACAATCAGGGGTATTAGGGATATAATAAATTAATAGCCACTGGTTTGGTTGAAAACAAAATTGTAATGCAAAAGTCATTCAAAAAACCATAGAGCACATACCAGTCAGAAGCAATAGTTGCTAAGCAGCCGGAGCGCTCACAATGATCTGCACAAGCTCTTATGTCTATAGCAATAGAGCCGTGCTTAGGTCATTGTGAGCGCTTCGATTGCTTAACAACTGTTGCTGCTGACTGTACAAGTAAAAATATAAAAAGTATAAATAGGTCCAAAAAGTTGTGCAATGTTGCACAACGGGTTTAGCGAAGAATAAGTAATTCCGATTTGAAACTTGCATTATTTTCTCTAGTAACATTCGCGTAATGAAAGAAATCCTAAAATCACATATTACTGGTTATCTGACCATCCCACCTACGAATCCTATTTTTAGTCAGTCCTTCGTGTGTATAAATTCTGTTGAATTAAGAGCTGGCTTGTGAAAGGGTATGCATATTGCAGTCTCGGAGCAGAGCCTTTAGAAAGGGTTTTAAGCGTTCTGTCAACAGCGATTGCTCGGCGCAGCTCGAGTTTTAGTAGAAGGCGGACTGGAATATTGTTAGCAGTACCATTGTATATGTGCAAAATAAAGGACCTGTTGTATGTGTGAGTACTGTGTGCGAAGAGACATTCCATTTTTGAAATTCGTAATATAACGTATGGTTTGCAAAGTCATTATTTGCTTATCTTTCAAGTTTGATTATTCCTGTCCACTTATGATTCTATTGTCATGATAAAATAATATACATTGTGTCATTTTTGCACAAATAATTCTAAGAAGTTTGCGATAAAGACCAAAACATTAAATCATGTAGTGTACCTACCGAAAAATCTGGTTCTCAACACATTAAATATTTATTTAATTTATTATCCATATGTGTTTTTTTGCAAACTGTACACACCTACAAGCAGTAGGTGTTAGGTGCTTTAGTTAAGTTTATTAACTATATTTTATTTATTACCCGACAAAAAAGAGAGGTGTTATATAAGTTTGATCTGTGTATCTGTCTGTCTGTGGCATCATAACTCCCACACGGATGGACCGATCTAAATGAGTTTTTTTTTTTATCGAAAGCTAGTTTAATCGAGATGGTTCTTAGCTAAGTTTAATTAAAATCGGTTCACCCGTTGTTGAAATATTGAACTTTGCTATGATAATGTCGGGGGATTTTCAACTTTCCTAAGTTGGTTAGGTTATTATCATAGCTGTTTACAGTATTGCGCAGTCGTAATGGAATATCAACGGTTGCACAGCCAAGAGTCCGCCAAATGCCAGGTGCTCCGTGAAAGATATCAGAACGATGATTACCCCCTTTTTTACCGAAGGAGGATATTATAAGCGATGGTTCTAACAGATGTCGATATCCATAGCAATAGCTTACTGCAATTATAACCTAACCAACTTAGAAAAGTTGAAAAACCTTGTCATTTCAAAGTTCAATATTTCAAAAACGAGTTAACCGATTTTAATGAAACTTAGCTAAGAACCATCTCGATTAAGCTAGCTTTCGATTAAAAAAACCGCATCGAAATCGGTCCACCCGTTTGAGAGCTATGATGCCGCAGACAGATACACACATGCACAGAGACACAGATACACATGTCAAACTTATAATTTTAGTCGGGGGTTAAAAATAGTACATTGTGTATCAAGAGTAAGTAAGGAGTTACGAACGAGGCTCTCGCACTTGGGCGTTATGAAAAGTGAAAAGGTCTGAGTGTTTTATTAAGGCCATGCCATGTCAGCTTGCAAGTTATGTTATGACCCTGTGTTACGTACGAGTCTGAAAAGTAAATTTGGAAAAAAATCTGCTGCTAAATTTCTTACAACAAGATTTAATTCGCTGGGAGTAAGACAATCCGATTTAAATTAGGTATTTAATACGTTACGTTAAGTTACACTTAAGCAGGATTTATTATTAGAAAAGTTGAAAAACCCCCGACATTGTAATTTCGAAGTTCAATATTTCAAAAACAGGTGAACCGATTTTAATGAAACTTGGCTAAGAACCATCTCGATTACACTAGCTTTCGATTAAAAAAAAACCGCATCGAAATCGGTCCATCCGCTTGGGCGCTATGATGCCACAGACAGATACACAGATACACAGACACACAAATACACAGGTCAAACTTATAACACTCCTCTTTTTCGTCGGGGGTTAAAAAGACGTGTTTAAATTATGGGCGAATTAATCCAGATATATTAGCTGTGCTATTAAAGATTCCGATGGTTATTTAACGAAACACTTATTTCACAGAAACCGCAATCTATCGAAGGCAATCTCTTAACTAGGAACGAGTTTGTAAATCGAGGCGCGCTGAAATAAGTATTTTTAGGATCAGCTTTTTAAAACGAACGTATAAATTAAACCGCATAAATTCACGTAGCATTTTTGTAGCATAAAATATTTATGGAGATTACAAAAGTATTGGACAAACGGTGTGTCATGACCTGAAATTATCTAAACGTGCGTCCAAACATTAAATAAGTTTTTTAATACAAGCCTGGTGACTGTTTTTTTTTTGTTGATTGCACTTGCATTGTCATCTATTTTACATATCTATACCGAATTTCTGGTAGTGGGTCAAGTTTAACTTGCATGGTTTGAACATTCAAACGTTGCACGATAAAATAAAAAAAACGTTCCGACGAATCGAGAACCTCCTCCTTTTTTGAAGTCATAAAAAGATCCGCTTTTAATATGAAACTAATATACCGTGAGACTATTGGGTATAATGATTGCCTTTTACTTACAATTGCTTTGTAGCACCTTGATATGATGGCATATCTCGTATCATTAATTATTACCTGAAACAGATAAAAAAAAATGTAAATTAACTATTGCCAATCCTTTGCTCTGAAGGTCTCAAGCAACATGGAAAAATTAATATTAGGTATGTTACTTTGCAGCACTTTATAAATTTGACTCAAAGTCACAACAACATCCGGTACAAAAATAAGCATGCATTTACAGAAATCCACGTTCATGCATAACACATATTCCCACATGTGTCCAAAATACAATCAAATCGCGGAAGTTCAAGGGCGTAGCATTTCATATTACATTTTTATTTTCATGCACCAGTGCAGCGAGAACATTCGCCAATGCCACTAGTACAAAGCATTTTCAACCTTACCGAGGAAGAAACAGAGCACATCAGACTAAAAAATGGGTATAATTTTGGTAAAGCGCACTTCAGGGTCTACGGCGTAGAGGCCTCTACGGCGTAGACGTGCTACGAGAATTTCGTGCTGATGCAGATTCCGTTGGAATATTTTATGCTAAGGATAAGCAACAATGCAGCATCGAATATGCTAACGCATCAGTAATACAGCTAAAGGAGCTCAAAGTATTCTCACTTATATACAATCAAGTGCAAAAATATGGGTGCATACAACTTACATACTCAAAAATATGTCTCCCGTGGCTCTTATGTCGGAGAATTAATATTTTTGCAGTTGACCGTACGCCGTCGACACAGGATGATTTAACTCTCGCTAAACGTACTTTAGTTAAAATATGTTATCATGTCATGTCGAAGAAAATAAACATTTCTTTTGAACAGATTTTTTTTTCCTGACAAAGTTAGTAAATTACATCAAAACGGGCCAATGTTGCTGATCTATCCGTTGCGGCCCTAAGCCAAGCCAAAGCACGACTTGTTGAATCCTGCGTTACGTTACAGTTATCGTATCGAGATCGAGAAGTCTCATACTAAATTTTAGTTCCAAATACGCTCACGGGCGAGCGCTGTTCCAAACGTCATACAAACTCGTTTTAATTAACTATTCGATTTTACGTGACGCAGGATTCGACAAGTCGTGCTTAGGGCACAGATATCCACTTGAACCAGACAATCAAATCATCCCTTTGCACAGATTAAACAACAAAAGCAAGGCAATAATAGCTTAACAACCCATTACTGTGGATCATAGCGTCAACTGAGATACGCATCGGCTGCGCCTGACCTCAAAGCTTTGTGCGCTGACGGCCCGCCATGTACGAATGTAGCTGAATAGTGTCAGTACAATTCAAGAGTATCTTATTTCCTATACAAAGTCTTGAACATAATTACAAGCGATGCGCCTTTTCATTTCCGTGTCTAACGTTTTTGCTTTTTTAACCCCCGACAAAAAAGAGGGGTGTTATAAGTTTGACATGTGTATCTGTGTGTCTGTGTATCTGTCTGTAGCATCATAGCTCCAAAACGGGTAGGCCGATTTCGATGCGGTTTTTTTTTTCAGTCAAAAGCTATTTTAATCGAGATGGTTCTTAGCTGAGTTTCATTAAAATCGGTTAACCGGTTTTTGAAATATTGAACTTTGAAATGACAATGTCGGGGGTTTTTCAACTTTTCTAAGTTGGTTAGGTTATTATTTATTTTCTTGAGTCGTGCGACATCGCTTCGAGACAAATTTCACGATTCTGTGTCTGTGGGTTATTGACAGACCGACAGACAAAAAAATGATCCTATAAAGGTTCCGATTTCCCTCTTGATGAATGGCACCCTAAAGAAGACTTTTAAATGAAGATTTTTTATGTTTTCTCATGAAACCCACCCAACCAATCATCTGATCTGAAATCACCTTTCAATTTTTCTCTCGACCGGATCGGGTCAGCCAAATACTAAATTAGATTGAAAGTTATCGTGAAGATAGATAAGAAGGGTACCTTAAAGACGATTCTAGAACCTGCTGTTCAAAACACGATTACAACAAACTTTAGCAAAGTGTGTGTTACAAAATTATTCTCTCGCTTAACTTGCTGACAGACTAGATCCACAATTAAAAAAATAGGCACCGCAAATACCGTAACACGCCGCATCCACCGCCGCCAGGTAATCATGAACCGGAAGGGAATTTTTCCATTACTCGCACGAAATCTCGCGGACAATGAGGAATTATACCGAGATCAAAGGAGAATTCAATTATACAGCCCGGGAGCCCCGTGAGACAGAGACTGCGCGTAATGGACAACAGGTTGGACAAAATTCAGTTGTATGTGACCTTTATTATTTTATAGGCAACCCTCTTAGTGGTTAATCCTGCTGTGGTGAGCACTGTTGGCAATGTTGTGTGCAGGCGCAAAGACGCGGTATGTCTTACCTAGGATTGGCACAAAAGATCCACTCACCCTAGACTTGAAAACGGCCAGATTATAGTGTTCAGGGAACACAGACGCAGGCAGGGAATTCTATTCCATTATGGCATTCCACTACCTTTTGTGGGCAAGTTTGTAATGTATAATATACTCTTAGGGCTCGAGTACCTAGCCTCACACATTACTTATACACCCTTTTAAGTAAATACAATAAGAAGGAACGTCGAAGTTTGAAGGCATTACCGCCTCGCGTCGCTCCGGCGGGTTATCACAGGAAGCTACTATACTTGCGTATAGACTCACGTAATTTAGAAGCCTAAGGTTAAATACTAACTCAAATTCTTGGGGCTTAAACGAGGCGTCATTATTTTTTATAGCTAAGGCTGACAAAGTCATGCTGATGTAAAAAAAAAACTCAGTCCACAAATGGAACAGAAATCGTGCAATTAGCAGTAAAAAAAAGCGAGAAGCCGCAGCTTTACGGGTATAAATAAATGGTCTTTAACGAGCATGAATCTGTCCAGTGTTAATACGTATCTATGAAGAGTTTTTAAGTACGTTGTACTATTACGTTGACAGTGTCCTTACGTGCCGCCTGTGCTTGCGCACCTTCTCAAATAAGATTGGCTACTGCAGCCATCTTTCTAAAAGCCGTGATAGCCTAGTGGTTTGACATATGGCCTCTCAAGCAGAGTGTCGTGGGTTCAAATCCCGGCTCGCACCTCTGAGTTTTTCGGAATTTATGTGCGGAATTACATTTGTAATTTATCATGAGCTTTTCGGTGAAGGAAAACATCGTGAGGAAACCTGCACACATCTGCGAAGCAATTCAATGATGTGTGTGAAGTTCCCAATCCGCACTGGGCCCGCGTGGGAACTTATAGCCCAAGCCCTCTCATTCTGAGAGGAGGCCTGTGCCCAGCAGTGGGACGTAAAAAAGGCTGGTGATGATGATGATGATGACTGCAGCCATCTTAGGGCACATGAAAGGGCAAACAATCAATAGCCCGTATTCAGAATTAGCTAGCAGTCGCTGTAGCCGAAACCGGCTAGGAGAATATATATATATATGAAGAGTTTTTAAGTATACGAGTAATACCAACTTATCGGATGGCAACAATAGCAACATACTTACATGCCTTTATTTCATTAAGGTTTAACCGTGTCTACATATAGGAACGTGACAGACTACGTGCTGGATTCAGTCATGGAACGGATAACTAGGTTCCAAGTTTATTGAATAGTATACAATATTAATTAGCACAATATCGTGAGGCTGTACTATCTAATGACGTGATTGGTAATGGCAAATTTGTGTTCAAGTAACAGCGAGAATTAAATCTGTTACTAGTTAAGGTTAATCACTACGCCCGTAGGTTTCCAATACTTTGAAGGTATTTTAAATTCATGACGCTTTTTCTCAATTTTCAAGTAATATTGTCACATTAGTATAATCGGCCGCCAAGCTCCTATTTCACCAACAATGACAGGCGACAGACGACAATTTATATATTTATTTTCTTACAATGACAATTATGATAATTCGGTCTACATTTCATAGCCAAGAGGAAGCGAGGTGAGGTGAAACAAAAACTCTTCAAGTCAACGACTTACGTACACCGAATTGTAATTGAATTGTCAACAGGCATTTCATGATCTCAAATGGAGCATCTTTTTTTAGGGTTCCGTACCTCAAAAGGAAATAACGGAACCCTTATAGGATGACTTTGTTGTCCGTCTGTCTGTGCGTCAGTCTGTCTGTCTGTCAAGACCCTTTTTCTCTGGAACGCGTGGAGGTAGCATGCTAAAATTAATATCAAATACTCAAGCCTGCGGTCCCAAGCCGTGAAAAAATCAAGCTTCTAAGTCAACGCAATCAAAAGATACAGTCATTAAAAAATCCATTTCCATACAAATTGCCGATTTTAAAAAACCTAAAGGGTACTTCCAGATGTCCTAGAAACTTGAAATTTGGTATGAAGGTAGCTCTTATAGCACAACCACTCGGAAAAGTCTCAAAATCTTAAAATTTTATGTGTCTGTAGATTTCACAGACCAATATAAGTTGATCCCACACTGCGTACATTTTGCTTAGAAGCAGTGCTCTGCTAACACTGGACTTCTTAAAACACTGGGGAAAAACATTAAAATCTTTCTACGGAACCCTCGTATTGTACGCTAATCGTAGTATAGGGGTCCTCACGCGAAACGGAAGGTCGAGGATCCGGTTCGATTCCCGGGGTTAGCATTTTCTGTTTTTTTCCCGTGTATTCATGTTTTAGTGAATATTTAAAAAAGAACAACTGTCATTTGTCACAGTGGTGAAATGGGCCCATTGGACCAACTAACCACTTACAATCTCGCGGGCAGAAAAATACATTTAGCTAGAGAATGTTTGCCTTTGTAAACGGAGCCTCAATGGAGTTGTATAATTGGACGATTTCCCCGGGACACCCGACGGCCTGCTCTAATGATAGAAAATCCCGGAGTAATTAAAACTTTTTTTTACCGACTAGGATGTTCCCGCTTTTTAGGATTACGTTCCCTTTGAACAAATTGAGTCGTGCAGCAAATGAGTTTGTAAATATTTCAAGAACGAATCTGACTTGCAAATCGGGTTCGGCTTTTATTTGAATTATTAATAGCCACTTTGAGTAATCCCGGGCGAGAGGTAATCAGCGACATTTTCCTCGTTGCAACTGACACGGTAATTATAATCATGTAAAGATTTTTTAAGTCTAATGGGACTCCCAAAAAGATTTTTTTTTTCGTATCCAGAGAATCCATAGCTTCACCACGGTGTGGTGGAGCTCCTGGGTTCGAATCCCAGTTCGAGAATTTTTTTTCTGGTCCTTCTGTATATTTACGTTTCAGTTTGAAATTTGAGAAATAAGTTCGAACGGCATGACCGAAAAAACAAAAATACAAAAAGTTGGTTTACAATCAATTGTTTATAAAAAAAATAAGGCCCGCACATTGAGTGGGATTACTTTCCAAATCAAGATTTAGTTAATACATAGTTTAAATTGTGAAAGCTTTCAATGTAACTCAATTTTATAGCAACTCGGTAAATTAGAATACATCAACACACATTTGAGCACACGCACACGGTCACGCTGCTCACGTACGCATGTCCCGCACGTTCCTTCGCGCGTAAAAATAAAAAGTACCATTTCTTTCCTCAGACGTTTTCCATCAAAGATGTAAAGACAGGTAGTAAAAAGAACGATGGAAAACATGCAGATACTGTTATTGTAGTAAAACTGTTAAGCATAAATCCTTCTTAAATGATTTGTCTTACCAACTTAATCATGTTGAGAAGGATAGTCTATATACCTACCATGCGAACAGATCTTATGGATATTATGATTTATGAACTACTCATTCATGAATGTACTTATTGCTTCACACATGTGAACAATTGTTTTGTGTCTTACTTTCGACAGTTTCAGCTGCACTTGCACTTTTCTGTGGTTTAAATAACAGACCGAATAAACTAACAAACGTTTTTCTTACAACGCTTAATAACTTTTTTCTCAAACATTGTCGGAAATGTTGTCATTTTACTCGAAGTAACAGAACACGAAGTGCCTTGTTGACGGCCGCATTACATTGCAGGCGCGATTACCTGTCCATAAATCGGATTGCTGGACTGTTTTTCATTTGTTTTTAACTTTTTAAAAAGTAAAATAGACCATGGAAACATCCAGTGACATATCTCATTCAGCCAAACCGGTGGCTGAATGCAGGCGTTCTATTCGAAATTTAACATTTTTATCAATGTCTTAAATAGCTTGGCAGTATTAAAAAGAAAAATACACTTTTTTAACTTAAAAAATGGCGGGAATTAAATCATACGTAAACAAGTAACAATAACGCACAAAGTCTTGACTTATTTAAAGTTATGCAAGTTATATTAATTTAATAGTTTTTAGTGACAAAATCGTGATCATTTGTTGTATAGAAGTCCACCATGATGAAAATCAGAGGACAACTATTAACTAAAGCAAACTGCTTAGTAACACTTAAATTTCAATGGAAATATTTAGTCGTTGTGAAACTATTATAAAACAGGGGTAAGGAAATTACCTATATTTAGTTAGTTATTAAGTATTTAATTAAATAAAATATGTTACTAATGACTCAGATATTGTAATACTTTGCAATAAATAATATTTAAGACACTCCTACAAATAGTAACAACAATGTCAGTTTTGGCTTGCTGTATTATGAGAGTTAATTAATAATTAAAAATTCCTTATTTCCTCTTAATGTTTGAGAAATAATCTATATCTGCCACGGCTGGAATAGCAATTGCTGGACTCGTACTTATTAAAAACACTCACCTGCGGTTCGTGTTTTTAAACTAAGTTCTCGCTCCAGCAATTGTTCACTTCCCACGCCTGGGCATTTATCTACTATTTTTGTATTACGGTCTTTCATAATTCAAAACTTCACCGTCTCCAATGAACGCATAGGTTATTCTAATTTCAGTGGCTGTAACAGAGCCTCGGGTGATAAATCCATGATGTCGCTAACCGAGACCCTTCCCCGTTATTAACTTCGTTAACCGGTGTCACGAGTCTTAGGCAAATGCTTGCAAATTAATAAACTTTGAATAATTATCAGGGATGAGGGGTCAATGTTCAAGAGCTATATTTGTCCGTTATCCTATATTTCAACGCTATCGTGTACCTGCCTTTACGCACCGCTGACATGAGCACGACTTTTCGAATCCTACGTCACGTAAAATCGAATAGTAAACGTTGTCGAGTTTGTATGACGTTTGGAACAGCGCCCGCCCGTGAGCGTATTTGGAACTAAAATTTAGTATAAGGTTTCTCGATCTCGATACGATTACCGAGGGTCGAGCACGACTTTACGAATGCTTCGTACCGTTACAGTACAAACAAACTCGGTCATACAAACTCGACAACGGTTACTATTCGATTTTACGTTACGCAGCATTCGTAAAGTCGTGCTTGACCCTCCGTAACGTTACGCAGGATTCGACAAGTCGTAAGTACGACTTGTGGGTCAAGTGACCCACTGCGGTACACAATGCTAGTAAAAACTTAAGTCTCTATTTTCAACGTGTATTTCATTATGTAGCGCGTCATCGCGGCGTACAATATACTCGAGCAATCATTGCACTAGCGCTCGTGATACGCAGCGAAGATACGCTACAGGCATCGGATAAGCCGTGAAGATAAAGATGTGAGACGGTCTCTCAAGAACTTCTGGACATCTCTGGTAGAACGTAAGTACTGCGTGCAATGATTATGAGTACAGTAGCTTCGCTAAATGGCAACAGCTCACCAGGAAATCCTGAGAGCTCTTTACTACTCTTCTCATGCTTGCACTTGTAAAAAGAGTGGTTCATTACACTAAGACGATATCGCATGATACAGAGGCTTTATCAATCAAACTGTGAGATTATGAAATGTCACAAGTAGTTGAGCATGATGTAGTAGCGATTAAGATTCAGTTCATGCCTTCATGGATAGAGTTTACGAAGATTAATATAATTCAATTACAAGTTTAGTTTCTAAATACTAGACCAATATAATTTTAATCAATAAAAGCAATTTACAATTACAGTAAATCCAAGCTAAAGCTAATTAAACTAAATTACAATAATGGTTAGTAAAAACACATTTATAACTATGTTAGTCACATAGACAATTAAATAAAACCCCAAAGCGACACACAAAAGAACGTAAAACACTAAAAAACTAAGAACCACCACCCCGCACCGCACCCGGCTCAAACGTGCCCATCACGCCAGCAGCATTGTCCCGCTGTATGGCTAGCGCGATCTGCTGACCCAGGTACGACCCGGAGCGGGGGTCGCAGCCCCTATCCCGCAGCCTACGGCCCAACTCCCACACCAAAGACTTGGCCTCCATGCCCCAGGGGCCAGCCGTCTCGACCGCAAACGGCACGAAGTCGCACGTCGGTTCCAAGGCCGACTATTTAAGGTGATTAGCCCGCGCGGCATTTTCAGCCGCGGATCCAGCTGACCTCGACGTGTAACTCAAGCGAGATGGTGCAAAGGTACTCACACACGTCGCATCCCACAAGAGACAACGCCCCCTCTACCAAGGAACCAAGGTCAGCCCATCAGGCCTCTTGCTGTCACTACGGCTTAACCCCGGAGGCTCCAACATGCACGGCACATTAGCAGCCACCATCGCTCTGTGAATAAGGGCATTGATCGAGTGATGCCTCGAGAACCGCCCAGCACATCTTTGACAGCTGAGGCCGTGGTGGCCATCCTCTTCCACCATCACCCCACATACGCAACGGTGCCGCTCGCACACTTTGCAACCTAATCTTAGAGCAACGGCTATTCGAAGAGAGTCGTTGTCAAGCAAAGTGCCAAGCTGAGGGGATGGCAAAGCCTGCAGCCACGCCCCCGATTCAGGAACAATGGAGGCCTTGAGGCGCGCAACATCGGAGCCTGCAGCACCACCCACCAACTCCGCACTAGTTTGCTTGCAACCAATGTCATCCCACTGCCTCTGCTTAGATCGATTCTCAGGCCATTGATCGCTCGCACAAAATGACGACCAAATCGCGAGAGCCTCCGACACAAATGGCAAAGGGACCCCGCTGCCATTAAAAGAAAGAATGCGAGCAACAAGATCCCCCACCCCATGGGCCGAAGCCAAAAACGCAATCAGGCCGACATCGCGCACACGCCGCACTCCTAGACCGCCATAACGAACAGGAAGAGCCGCCTGACACCACTGGGAATCGCTCAGGTGAACATTAATAACGCTCTCCAGTGCGGTCTTAATTGTATCGTCAAGCAGCTCAACCTCATTCTCAAACAGCCAGGTCGGAGAGGTTCTCAGCAAGTACACCATAATAATAATTTTTAAATTATTACTAAAACCGTATCGACAGACATGGAATAAAAGTGTAAGGGTACAAGACAAGGTCCTACCACCCGTAAAAAGACTCTTTAAAAAGTCCAAAAAAACTGAGCAAACGCAATGATATTATAAGTAAAGATGCGTCATATGCTCACAAGGCAATCGAAAAACAAGTTCCGAACATTTTGCGCGCAAGTTTGGACCTTATTTGAGAGAGATTGTGGCCAAAGAGACTACAACTTGTAGCCTTTTCTATGCTTCATTTTCGGCGTGCTGATGACATATCTACCTCTTTTTATATGTAATAGCATTGAGCAAACGCTCATCAGCAATCCAGTCACGGTTTGAGGTTTAACATGAAAAACACCCCCTGATATATTCCTACTATATGAATATTAAATCTTCCGCATGTACGCGGCCGTGACAAAGGCTTATATGCGCGCTTCTGCATGAGTTACGACCGGCCGCCATCCAACGGGAACTGAAAAGGTAGTTTCAGAATTTTATGTGCTACAGAAAGATACCTAAAAACCTAGACTTGGTCTCCATTGAACACTGTACCTATTGGTTAAGCGAGACGTAACGGACGCAGCAATAACAATAAGCAATGCCACAGTACGCTTCAAATTTAAATGTGTCTCTGACATTGTTCATGCCGCGGACGTGCAAGATGAAACCTACTAATCGATTTTTAGCTCGTCTCCTCACAGCGCTCTTTGACGAACCTTGCTAGAAAACTTTTACGAGAACCTATTTCTCAGGCTAAAAATATGCCTCAAAGATATCCCCGTTACTTCTTGCTTGCCTTAGTGTATAAAGTGATCCGCTGTCGCGAACCTAACACTAATGGTGCGCTCGAGTCAAAGGCTTGACAGTGAACGTAAACTTAAATCAACTTTTTATTGCTGAGCTGAAGCTTTTGTCGAGATAGCCTTTAAGATAATTGGAACTGACTGACACAGTCATACATAATAACTCTTTCACGTAAAGAATTTTTGTTCGTTGCCGATTCAGTGTTGAAGTGTCAAATCGGTCAACGTTTAGTGCTGTAAAGTGACAGCAGCGCTCGAAACTGCGAGCGAGACTGCATTAGAGAATAACACTACAAATACACAAACGTTTTAAAGTCGGTAAAAACTTATATCGTCACCACTTTTTCCTATCTGAGTTTAGAAACCGTGAAGTTCCTAACTCGAGATCTGTCTCTGGAAGAAACGTTCATAAGTAGCGGGTGCAACGAGTGCCTCAAACAGCGCGAACTGCAACTCGTAAGAAGGTCAGGGGTGCCACGGCGCCACTTTGCGCCGCGCCCTAACGACTACCGGCGCGTCCAGGGCTGCCACAGTTGACACTGTAATAAAACTTAGTATTTGAAATTAGAACACGAAAAGAAAGATAACGACCGAATCAGTCTATGTGTCACTTAGACTAAACAAACGGGAGCACTCTTTAGCTTCTTTGCACTATATGTTTTATACTAAATTTCTGCTAAATACACGTGTACATCATGTCTACGCTCATGTCAAAATTTGTTACCTTCCTATAAACATAATCCCAAAACAAAACGGTCTCACAAATGCCAAAAACACATACACATTTTTTTGCAGAGGTGAAAACGTGCGTCAAAGTCTCCTTTTTAACCGACTTCAAAAAAAGGAGGAGGTTCTACGTTCCACTGTATGTATTTTTTTTGTCTGATAGACTGTGATGTTTGACATTAAAATCCAAAAAAAAAACAAATGTTAAACGACTCTCCATTATTAGCAAAAGTTACAGCAGCCTTGGTGCGTAAATTTCCCAAGCAGTGACGCATCATCTCAATAAGTACGGTGCATTTATGTCCTGAAAAATCTTTAACAATGTATAAGTAAATTTTTCCCTGTCTGTCTGTGTGAGGGTATTTGTGTGTGCGTATGCGTGACTGTATAGAGCCTGTTTTATAATTAAAAGACTAAGTGATAACGTGGTAGCCCTACGGACCTTTACAACAAGGGCCGGCAGGGCGTCCGTCGCGAAATAAAAGTAAACTGCACGACACTAGCGCTGCCGTCTGGTGGTAACGGCCGTGTAAGACCGCGGGAACGACGACTATACATAATGTATACGTAAGCACGAAAGCGAAGCAACGACGGTGTTGTCTGTTCATTGCGCGGTCGAAACACTCACGGACAACAGTTAATTGAAAACACACGCAATGTACCAGGAAATTGCCGTCCGGTCGCTTATAGTCGTGGCTAGGACGTTACGGTGATGTTTATTTTTATATTTTCTGCACACGCCCACACAACGAATATTGCTTGTATTGGTATGAGTGAAAATAGTGAAAGTTCAAAACAATGTAGCACATTGGCGTGCGGGTATAACACTCGGTTGTGGAGTTCTTGGTCTTTGTGACTGATTTTCAAACTTATTAAGATTTGCAAACAAATGAAAACTTCGCTCAAGCATTCGTTGTACTTTTACCTATTTTAGTATAACCACATTTAGATACTTTTAACCAACAATTGAACACTGAATATTGACTTCAATCGTCATACAGATCGTGGTCTACACCGAGCCAACTTCTTCCATATACAATGTGTCAAATGCAAATATCATAAAATAATAACCTAACCATCACGGAAAAGTTGAAACCTCCGACATTGTCATTTCAAAGTTCAATATCCGATTTTAATTAAACTTAGCCAAGAACCATCTCGATTATACTTCAGATTGAAAAAAACCCGCATCGAAATCAGTCCATACGTTTGAGAGCTATGACGCCACAGACAGATGCACAGATACACCCATACACAGGTCAGACTTATAACACCCCTCTTTTGGGGTAGGGGATTAAAAACGCGAAACGTCAAACGTCACTTGAGCAATAATATAAACATCAGGATATGCTCTTTGGAACATCTTTATTATACCTATAAAACAGTACCCTGACTGACTGACTGACTGACAGCCAACGCACAACCTAAACCTGAAATTTGGCAAACATATACCTTGAGTATTCTAGAAGGTGCACTAAGAAGGGATTTTTCGAAATTCCACGGGATAGGGAACTAGCCCATTTTGAAATATTTCAAGGGGGCAAAGCCGCGGGGCATAAGCTAGTTTCGAAATAGGAACGGTGTTGCGGACGTACTCGCCGGCTTCATATCATTAAGACTATTTGTAGTACCACAAAATTGGCAACAAAAATGGAGTATCGACAGGCCCGTCCATACGCTATAAAACATATATGTCTATGCACTTGAGCTAATGATTTCCATTAGAAGATAGGCCTTTATAAAAGGGCTGAGCTTCCCTTCAGCCGTTTCTTTGTAATTCTAATACAGCGTCGTCTAAAATCTCATTATCTACGGGCAAACATGCCAGGCGATTACTTTGCCGCGTAACCTAGATAGTTAAACAAAAAGGTTTTTTCCTGAACAGGTTTTATCCGTCGTTTTCATAAGTGGTTCTTGCAAGCCTAATTTGGACAAAAGATTCATTATCATCATCCTCATCATCATCATCATCATCATGTCAGCCGAAAGACGTCCACTGTTGGACATAGGCCTCCCCCGAGGCTCTCCACTCAGACCGGTCTTGTGCTTTCCGCATCCACCACGGTCCCGCAATCTTTACTAGGCTTCATCTGGTTGGAGGCTACCGACAGCTCGTCCCCGGCCCGTGAACGCCATTCGAGAACCTTCTGACCCCGCAGGACCTCAACAAACAAAAAAATCGGACAAAAGATTCGACTTTTATAATTATAAGACTTCAAGGTAACTGGATAAGGATACCGTGTCACATTTTCCAATACTCAATAAAGACAGCATTGTAACGGTACCTCATTTGCCCTTTTGAAATGCGAAATACATATTTCAACGGTGAGTATAAAAATGTGAGCGATTAAAATTACAACCGTGGCAATTTTTGTGGCACGCAGCAATTTATAAATACGGTGAACATTCATTACTTCTGCAAAAATATCGTCACAAATTACGCGTTCGAAATATTTCTTGCTTTCTTTTAACGAGTATTTAATATCCACTAGGACCTTCTGAATATCATTAAAAATGTCTTCGAATAAATATGTTAATAAGAAATGTATTAATAAATTGTCCTTTCTCGAGGGAAATCAACAATTCTCTAAGAAATTGTTGTACGGGAGAAGTAATGAATTTCGTTATTGTTATGTATTGAGACGGGTACTCTTGAAGATGATTTGTAATGACAGTTGTAGGTAGATTTAAAATAAATGAGTTCGGCTTCTGCAATCAACTGTGTTGTATCTTTTATTGGCGACTTCGGAAAATAAATGTAATTAATGCGAAAATAAGCAGTAACTTTACCAATATTGTGTTCCCCGGACAATTTAACCCCAAAAGTGATAAATGGTGTGACTATAAAGAACAATTATTATGTGCTCTCGACGTGGCGGGCGCCGCGGACGACGACGCCAAGGCGCGCTCGTTGTTCCTATCGCAGTGCGGCAAAGACACTTATGCGCTGATCACATCACTTCACATACCACATTTGCAGATATCATTTACATTTTGGACAAGTTTTTTGAACCGGAGGTTAATGAAATATTACACGCTGGAAAGTTTCACAAGCGCATACAATTACAACAGGAAAGCGTGCAAGAGTATGTCGGCGCAATCAGTTTACTCGGTACTAAATGTAACTTTGCCGACCTGAAGCGACAGTTGAGAGACAGACTAGTGCTCGGGGTGCGCGACGAGCGCCTGCGGCGGGAGATGTTGAAGACCAAGGACCTCACGTTCGAGAGTGCCGTTCAGTATTGTCTCAACTACCAGGCGACGTTTCCGGATTTGTACCCAGAGGCTAGCCCGTCCAAGCAAACTCCACTTTGTAACAACGACCCAATGGAAATTGATAAAATCCAGTCTGTGGAATGTAAACATTGTGCACGGCTCCACAAGTCGAATGAGCGGTGCCCCTTCATTAAGGCACGGTGCTACTACTGTAAGCGACACGGGCACATCGCGGCGGCTTGTAGCAAGAAACTAGGCAGAGCGCACCAGATTGAAGACGCGGAGAATAATTGTTCGTGTGAATGTGACTCCAATTCAGAAGTTATTAATGGGGTTTATATCTGTTCTGAAGATTATCAACAGCCGATAACAGCAGACGTATTGATCAATGGAGTTAAATTAAATATGGAAATTGACTCCGGAGCTTCGAGGACCATCATATCTGAAGAAAGTTTTAAGACATTATGGTTGACTCCACCCCCGTTGCAGGCTACTGGCATAAAACTTGTTACATGGACCCGCGCCCCTTTGAAAGTGTTAGGGATGGCCCATGTTCGAGCAGTTTTGGGCGATAGAGAAGCTCAATGTGAAATGATTGTGGTGAACGGCTCAGGACCAAGCTTGCTCGGCAGAAACTGGTTTGACAAGCTAGGACTGCAAGTCAGTGGGGTCTGTTGGACTGATGATAAAGTAGAAGCTTTGCAGAATGAGTTTCCTAATTTATTTAAGGAAGGATTAGGAGAATACACTGGCCCTGAAGTGTCATTGCACGTACGTCCCGAGGCCGTGCCGCGGTTCCTGAAAGCGCGTCCTGTCCCATTTCCACTGAAGCAACAGGTAGAAGAGGAGCTGCGTAGAATGATTGACGAAGGCGTTTTGACACCGATCAAGTATTCAAAAACCTTTTTACTTCTGATTGATACCTACAGCAAATGGTTAGAGGCAGAAATTGTACCATCCATGAACTCTGATACAGTAATTACAAGCTTGAGACGAATGTTTGCCTCTCAAGGCCTCCCAGATGTCCTGGTGTCGAACAACGAAAGAACATTAGCTTCGGAAGAACTTAATTTATTTTTAAAGAATAATGGCATCAGGCATCTGTATACTCCTCCCTACCATCCGGCGTCCAACGGCCAGATCGAGAGGGCCGTCCAGACTTTTAAAAATAAATTAAAGAAAATGGCCAGTCAGAAAATGCCTTGGACTGAAAAACTCGCAAAAGCTTTGTACTTTTTGCGCACCGTCCCTAACAGCTGCACTAACAAGACTCCAGCGGAAATGTTAAACGGACGCAAGTACCGCACGGCCGTGTCGACCCTCCACCCGGACAGCGCGCCTAGCCGCGCCGACGAGCAGCTGGAGCGGGCGGCGCAGCGGCGGCGCGCGCGCGCCCTCCGCCCCGCGCAGCCCGTGCTGGCGCGCATGTACTCTCCGGGACTCAAGTGGCAGAGGGCCACGGTGGAGGAGGTGGAGGGGCCCCACCACTTATAAGGTAAGGACGGAAGATGGGGAGCTGCATCGTCGACATGTCGATCAGATATTGGCACGCGCTCCGAGTGGGTCTACAGCAGAACCCGACGCTGATAACGATCGACAGCGGAACAGCTGGGGCTACCAATCCTCAACAACTTCGAATCCTCCCATTGAGATACCTCCCAGAATTATGGCCAGATATAATTGGCATACCTATGTGATTTGGGTTTTGACAATTAGTGATTGATTAAATAAGTGTGCTTAATGAAACCTTTCAAGTTATGATGTATTAACCTTTTGTTTTGTTTAAACTTGTCGATTGTGGTGGAAAGGCATGTTATGTATTGAGACGGGTACTCTTGAAGATGATTTGTAATGACAGTAGTAGGTAGATTTAAAATAAATGAGTTTGGCTTCTGCAATCAACTGTGTTGTATCTTTTAGTTATCAAAACAATCGTACGTATCTGACTTGGAGAACTTATTTTGTAAGAGAATACACATTTTCGGGCTCATATCGCAACGAATACATCACAATTTTGAACTATGTCTATGACGATACAATGCTACTAGTATTAAATACGTATTTATTTACCGTACAGTCAGCAGCAGAAGTAGCTAAGCAACCGAAGCGGTCACAATGATCTGCACAAGCTCTTATGCCTATAACAATAGAGCCGTGCTTAGATCATTGTGAACACGTCGGTTGCTTTGCTACTTTTACTGCTGACGGTACTACGGGATTCTAGTAAACGGCGACTAGTTATATGAAATAAACGGGGAAATACAAGCCTGCTTTGTATATTATAAAAACACTGAATAAAAACTAAAAGCATTAAAACAAAACACTTTTAACCTTTAAAACTTGTTGCTTCTTTTTTTGCATGTAAGCCTTCGTTAGCGTCTAGTATATTCTAGAACTCTTTTAAGTGTTAGCTGTATTTATCTGAAAACATGTGCACATAAACATAACTTTCTTAATTCTCAGGCTTATTGTAATCTAAGTTAAGCAAGATGAGTTGATAAAACCGAGTGTTAACGTTTGAATTGATAACGCGCAGAAACACGAAGATGAAAATTCAAGACCCAACTTAATTGTCTGAAGCATAAATTCAGCCAGTCAGACACTATCCAGAAAATTTCCAGTAATATTTCAAAGGTAGCTTTGTCTACGGTAAAATAGTTTGAGTATAAGTATGATAGAATTCATTTTTGATATAGAATTTTGAAACTCAACACTTCTTACTGGTGCACAGTACATTCGTGTAAGTGACCATAATTAAGACCATAAGGTATTGGAAGACCCTCGTTCTCGAGTTATATTTCCGCAACTGGACAAATAATCTGTCATTCAATCAATGCCAATTGTTTCTCAGACGTATCCTGGTACAGTCTTGAAGAAGAATGCTTTAAAAACGGTAAGTCAACTCGTTAACCTTATCACGGCGCGGCGTTCAGCCAGCCAGTAAAACACTGCATGGTATCACTGGCTCAACGCACACCCTATAAACCCAACAAGAATGGGGATGATGAGCAGTTGGTCAAATCAATAAATTTTAAATAAGTATGTCAAAACGATCACTCAGTAAGAAGTTTGTATTGAAATTCAAATATCATAATTTTCAATTTTTCAGTGATCAAACTGCCTCCTTATTTATACATATTAGTTTTTGTTAAATTAAAAATCATCTAAATTACACTAATAAGTGAAGCCTTGAATTTTTAAGAGTTTGCAAGGTTGATCAAGTGATTGAGTTAAATGGTGATCTGTGTGTCTGTGTATCTGTCTGTGGTATCATAGCTCCCAAACGGATGGACCGATTACAATTTTTTTTTTGTCGAAAGCTAGTATAATTTAGATGGTTCTTAGCTAAGTTTAATTAAAATCGGTTCACCGGTTTTTTAAATATTAAACTTTGAAATGGCAATGTCGGGGGTTTTTCAACTGTTCTTAATTGGTTAGGTTATGACATCAAGTCATTATCAGACACCAGTAATACCTTTGGCTTACCAACAGCGCTGTTTACACTCTCGCCATTAAAATGTCGAGTGCTCGCAAGAAGCGACAAAGTGCTGTGCTCGTCACACCTGCGACGCTGCTGAATAATGCAGCTGCTGCACTTCACGACTGGAGCGTTGCGATGTGCAGGACCGTCTCGTCAAAGGCCTGTACATATTTACAGATGGTTTTGCTTTGGCGGTACTTATTTTGGAAGCTATGGAACTTCTGGAAGCCAATAAGAACGATACAAAGTGATGCAGCGAACGAACAGACGCGCTTTCATGGTTCACTGGTTCTAAGTTCATGGTTTTATTTATGATGGTCTTTAGCTTATCATTGTTGTATGTAAGCTTCCCTCAATTTCTTTTACTCCCGGCGGTCTAATGCTCTCGTCATCTAATCATGACCTGCGTACGTTCAGCGCGTGAGTCGGCACGTAGAAAATATCTAGTGTACTAATTGTGTGTGCTGTGTTAGGCTCTTCAGTTCTCTAATATTTAAAAGCTGATTTTTTCAAAACATATTTTTTGATCGTATTCAGCCCAACCAACTCAAATTGCTATAACTACTAGGACGACAAGTAAAATTGCTTATTAAGTTAACTTGCACCTACCGTGAGAATCAATCATAGTGAAATAAACGGATCGCTCACTAAAAACTTGTGCCATCTAAAAAACACTTACTAAATAATATGAAACAGACATTTTACGTTTCTGCTATATTGCAAGCCTCTTGCGTCGCAGTATTTACCGGCCCTCGGCCAGCTATTTTCATCGTTATTTCATCAGTGCCCCAAGTCCCTTTGACCATTAATCATTGATCTCTGGAAAACACAATACGTATGAATAATGTATTGTTTATACACAAGGACAATAAAACATCAAGGCCACAGTAAATTGGAGCCGGCGAGGATTAAGTAAGATAGCGAAAGCGCCATGTTCCGCAAAAAGCGAGTTTATAGTTTCTTTGTCTTTATTTAGAGCGCTGTAATGTTTGTCTTATCATACCATTAAAACTTTATTTTGCTTGTATGCTTAGTTCTAAATTCACTAAGAGATAAAATGCCTTATTGTACAAAAGCCAGAGATTTTGATGACGTTTCGCAACGATCACTCTACTCAGTGTAGTTAATTTTCTAACTAACACAGACAGTAATTATTATGTCATTTCAGTAATTATTTCATTACCCTAAACCATTCGCATCGAAATTAGAAAGTAGCAGAACTTAAAAAGGATAATTGGTATTAAGAATCCAGACGCGTACCAAAGACAGAAACCAGAACTAGCTATTAAGGAAACTTCATAATTACAGCAATAAAAGGTTAAATTGTAGCTTCGCGCGACAAAGTCTCAATTACGATGCAGACGCTCCATTTGTCCACGCGACACTGAGTGATAAGGTGCATTCTGTCGTGGTAACATCCGGTAATACAAGACCTGTTATTTCCTGCATTGTCTATGCCACGTAGGTTCACAGCAGCTGGCCGTCACGTATTAACCAACTACCCTAAGAAGACGTTGAAGACTGTAACACGTTCTTTGTGATGAAGGTCAGCGCAATTTGGTTGTATAACATTCTGTCCGAGCACGTCCTTCTAGTAAGACTTAGAAATGCGGGTTTTGTCTTGGGTTTTGAAATAAATTAAGCGCGTTCATTGTTGCAGAAGCCGACAATTTGAATCTACTATTAACAAGTGAAAATTTCCCATTTTAATACCAGTGAACAGCAGACATATATTATGTCAAGAGAGAACGAGTCCATGTAGAGAGTAGTAGTGTCGCATATTATGAAGGATTCATAATTCAAGGAAACTTTGTCGAAATCGCGACTACTTGCCGACCAATCGGACAGAAACGCTGTATATATGTATTTCTGATTTATCACTCAGAAAGTGCTTCAATTCACGCAAGTTAATTTGCACTGTCAATTTAGCTTTAAGAATGCAAGATGAAGGCGACAGAATACTGTTCACCAACAAGACACTTTGATAAAAATTTATTTCGTTTTTACGCGTTACTGTACTGTAAGCTCCCGAGAGGTTAAAAGTTTAAATATCTCCCTTCAATGCTAAATATATTTTCATCCCAAGTTACGCACAACCAATTTACTTAAAATCCCGAGTCATTTCAAGATCGAAACTAATGCACTCGCGAGACTGCCATAAAAATCGAGTTAAGTAGAATAATAATAACGAATCACCTGAAAGCAAACTGTCGAAATATAAAGTGGCGCACATTTTCAATGTGAATTTGTGAGTAGTAAATTTGATTATTTTAATTTAAAGTTGGTTTAGCCAGCGTCGAGTCTGCCCTTTAGGGCGGGTAGGGAAAAGTTGCTCAAAACTATATTGCCTGTTTGTACGTTGGTAGGATCGTGTAATGAATGTTTAGCGAGGTGTTCAAAGGGGTCGGAATAATCTTTGCGCTGAATTGGAATTGATCTGAAAAGTTTTTGACATTGGGATTTCGATCTGATAGTTTGCTGTTGGTGTAAATATCTTTTACAAGCGTAAACTCGTATCTTTAGAACTTTAAATGATAAGGGTGGAGGCAATTTAGTCGAGACGTCAGGATAAAAGCAATTCTGCCTAAGCTATAAAAAAACAGAAAGATAATGAAACAATTTATTTTGCCATTGGAATGTATGCCGATCTATTTTCAGATATGACTTCTGTAGGACAAAGCTGAAATTTAGACTGTGAATTGAATACAATTGCAAGCAAGTAGTTGGTACTCCTCGTTTCGTATTATATTATTCCAAAAGCGTACAGCCGACATAGCACAAAGACACGCTATACGCTCCAAGTTGAAGGAATGTCGGAGACTTGCAATCGTTGAAAATTGCATTGTACAGCAACTCGCAGTCGTTGCAACAACGATACGAAAATAACGACATCTACAGTTTTACAAAAGTACACAGAGACACAAAGTATATAATACTAATACTACTAAGCCCGCTCTATTTTCCATGATTATTATGAAATCTGTTTATTACTCGACTAACGAAATTTACGATAAATAGTAAAAATAGGGTGGGCGATTCATATAATGCCGGCATAGACGCGTCACTACCGTGGCGACCGCGGATCGCCTTTCTACACCCCGCGCGACCCACGACTTCACGAAAGCTGCGTAACGTTACGGTTATCGTATCGAGATCGAGAAACCTCATACTAAATTTTAGTTCCAAATCCGCTCACGGGCGGGCGCTGTTCCAAACATACAAACTCGACAACGTTTACTATTCGATTTTACGTGTCGCAGGTTTCGAAAAGTCATGCTCGACCCTCAGCTGCGAGGTAGTTTACTGCACACATGCGACAGTGTCATTTCTTGTTACGTTAGTTCTTTGGTGCCGGTAAGAATATTTATTCAAAATTAAGTTTCAGTCTTCAACAGCTTTATACGAAACAAAATATTTCGTTCCTCGTAACGAATCTCACTTTCTATCTAGCCGGAAACTTTTAGAAACTATTAATTACGTCATTCAATATGATTGTAATCAATCAGTTCCTTAACCTTAACCTTATTCTGTTCACTAACGAAGTCTCAAGAAGTAGTACGTAACTCAATATATCACTTAATACCGACCGACCTCACAAGTATGCAAGAATATCTAATAATCTTGACATCTGCCAAACATACTGGGCCGATTTCCCATCTGTGACGACATACGGGTGATGGGCCTGCAATGCCTATACACTAAAATGTATCAGACCACTTCACCAACAAAGAACCAAACGAAATGCAGATCCACCGAATAAACATCCGGATAACCCTTTGGAACATTTTGAACACAGGAACAGCGGAGCGGCTCATATCACTGATACTAAAATTAGTGCCACAAAACTGAAGGGCCCGTCCACTGGCTATAATAATAAATCTATGGTAGATCTACCCAGTCAAAATTCCAGTGTAAGACAAAGCTCCGTGAATTAGGTGCAATGATTTCTAAACAGAAGCGACAATCGCATGAAAAGCATCGGCTCGGCGCTCCCGCAGCCGGAGGCGCCGATTTGAATAACGTCCAGGCGCCGAGCGAGGAATGTAGTTAATTTACGCGACGTCCGGATTCATTCTGACGGGGAGGAGACAATAAGTGGAGGCAGTAGGGAAATAGACTATCGTGGGTGTGTGGATGTATAGCAAAGGTATCTTTTAGATCATCCGGAGCTGACAGACAGTCACAACTATTGCTCGATTAAGACTGCCCAACTTTCGTAAGTTGTGACATGAAATGGGCCTGAAACTTGTCGGGTAATATCCACGTAAACAAGTACGATAAAGATACAATTAAAATATTTAGTAACTTATAAATAGAAGCTGAAGACTTAGGTTCAATATGCGTAAAAGGTGGGAGAGGTACCTTTGAAAACGGCTCGTACAAGATATAAAAACTCTCTATTGCACATGCGTAACACATCGAACGCGCAGATCAGAATCAGAAGGTAAACGCAAGAGACATATAAGGTTCTCCAGCAAATAAATATCTAAAAGAACGACTGCTTCCAAACACAGTAGCGCATAATTTAATCTTTAACGTATTTACATCTTATCCAACTGTTCTTACTCGTCTTGTGTCAAGAACTTGGGATGTCAACCGTTTGTTTATTGCGAGACGTTTTCGGTCTGAGAGATCTTTAATTTCGACCTTTGATATCTTAGACTACGTATTTCAAGTCGTCCAGATTAGATTGTTGAATAAGCTGATCATTAAGATTTTACTACATCACAAATTGAAGTCCAATTGACCATTCGACGACATAATGACCTACATAGTTAATCATAATAGGATCCTTTTGCAAAGATTCTTTTTTTCAAACTCGTTTTTAAACGTTATAATGTAGACAATACAAGAAAAAAAAACGCCTCACAAAAACGAGAAACACCTTTTGATTCCGTACTCGTCTAAAAATACGGAATGAAATCAAAATAAGCAACACGATACTGTGTCCGTAAAATAATGTATTGGGGTCGTTCGTAAACCTCCTTGCCACTTAACCATACCTTTATGCCCAATTCGTTTTCGGCAACAAGATCAGGTCGATCGGAATGGTTGCGGATGTAGCTCAATAGCTATCGGCCATTTTGTAGTCCCGTCGACTTATTATAATGGCGAATAAGGGGAGCAAGAGTTGTTTGTGGACTTATTGGTCGTTAGACTAAGTAAAAGAAGTAAAGTAAACATGATAATGATAACTTTGCAGGTAGAGTAGAAAAAATAAAACCAACCGTTAGTGTCTTGTTCACCAAGTGTTCATATTCCATCAAGGGCATTTGCCCTTGGCCATCATCAAAAGGACAAAGCTTCTATTCTTTGGGTATATCCCAAGGATTATCCAGAATATACCGCCGCCTCTAGGTCTACAGAGTTCACCCCGTGATTCATCCCTACAGTCCATCACGAGCATCATATCATCTACATACGAGTCGTTGGGAACGTGACGCGGCGGCTCGCGTTTCGTTTTTTCTTTACGGTCTTCCGCGTTTAGTGAGATCGGTTTTGGCGTATTATTTGGGCGTTAGCGACTTCATAAAGCTGGGCAGGGATTTGGTAATATTTTGCTCAAAATGGCTCCGACGCTACGCATAAAAAATAGTAGCTACTACTGAACAATTTTGATAGTGACCCTTTGTCGAACCTTTTCAGGGTGTCTTCCTTGGCAGGGGATACAGTATTTATTGTGAAAAGGTTCCATTGGGTCACGGGTACAAATGTTCACCATTAAAATGAAACAAATTTAACGAGGTTACGCAACGTTAATACGACGGGACAATTAAGTCTTTCTATCAAAGTCATAAGTTATGCCAGGAAAAAAATAACCCATAATTATGGGCACTCAATCTTCCAAGATTAATATTCGTATCATAGAGGTATTTAATATCACCGAATGTCCTAAATTGCATAATAATGCCGAATGCTTGCGAGCCGCAATACCCGAGGACGCATAGCTTGATGAGAATGGGAATATGATGTCTCGGCTAAGATTGATATGCCGTGGTCAAGACTATTGAATTCCTCGTTTATAACGTAACCTCTTCACTATTGTAACAACTATTATATCTATACGAGGAACTGCAGTCACATCCACTTGAAATCCCATACGTAAGTCTCATGTTGTTTCAAATGAGTGATAACTTCATCTGGTATGTTTGGACTTAGCTTCGTAGCTAGACCAATACCATAGGCCAGGCGAAGAGTTAATGTTGCGTGTTCCGAAATTATGCCATGGAGCTGTTGTAGAAATCGGATATATTGATCCCTATGCGAAGATAAGTCTGAACTGAGATAATGGTTCAAACTCACTTATTAAATAAAGAGAAGTACTATTTAACCTATCAAAATTAATTTATGAACTCTCAGCCACTTAACTGAGTGAAATTACTCAAACAAGAAACAAAAGCCAAAGTTGTAAGATAAGTTCCTATAACTCGCAGTTTGTCAAGCACAGTTTGTTATACTTAAAACATCAAACACAGAGGCGGCCTAGCCCGCTGTAGGCATTTAGGCTCTGAGCGAAACAATGGAGGCCGTAAGCAGGGTTGCCATATTTCGATACAGAATTTAATAAATAAAATATTTTTTAGGTATAATCGCCAACACATTTGATACAACAAAGTACCTAGACATTAGATTTACGAAACGGTTGTTTTTTTTTTGGTGACGTCTTATGAAAATACGAACATCACCTTAGCCCATTTTAAGCATATCTTTTCATATGCATTGAAGTAAAAAATAAATTCCAAATGTTTTATCTCCAGAAAACCGTTGGAACTTGCAGCTTAAGACAAGTTATACATATCTATTGTTGACCGTGACCGTAAAACATCTGTGATTTATGGAACTGACTTACTATTTCCCAAAATGTCTCCTACATTTGTGTATAATGAAAGCGGAATTTTAGTGGCAACCCTGGTCTGGAAGATTCGCCGTTGTTGCTCGCGTACTGCGGTTATTAACGATCGATGCTCTAAGACAAATGTGGAGGAAGTACTACAAGTAGGACGTTTAGTACCATCATCGCTACTTCAGCTATATCTTGTGATGTGAGTCTAATAATATATAATTACCATTCACTTGGGTACAATGTGAAACATTTTGAAGAGATCAACTAACTATTATCGAAGAACTTGTTCCTCGCGAAACTAGGGCTCTGATTCATGTACGAACTACGAGAAAGTGCCTTAAGGTTAAAGCCAGGCTAACAAAGAAACTAATACGAAACAAACATAAATAACAGCTAGTATGTACGCAGTAGGAATGCTGACCATTTCTCCTTATTAGCGGAGCACTTGACCTGGTTGCAGCGAGGTCGAGGGCAGTTGCAGTTCGGCCCTGGTCCGAGCGATTGTCTAAATCTAAAAGCATCATTAAATCATTATACCCAATGACAAACGTAACGAGCCCCATTTTGGGCGCCACTCACAAAATTACCTTAACACCTTCGAGCCAAGTGAAATCTGTTAGAATACATTTTTTAAGCTCGGAATTGTGAGCATTATAAAAACGCCTGTCTCACTGATAATTCATAAGCACGCTTCACATTTAGGAAAACAATTCCATTAGAATGAAATGCTATTACACGAAATAAAGATGCTTAAGCTTTAACCTTATCTGCGGAGTCAAAGGTGCTTTTTGTTAATGTCAACCGCGCCCGTAGTGGGTAAACGGCGGGATACAGGGTGTAATAAAGGTCTAGATAGGTTGGGAACATCTGTCGACGACTTCGCCGCTGTTGTTGCAGAGTCGCATTAAATCAGCTTGTTTTTTAGAATTCACCGTGGGCGTATGGTGATGCACTAACTTGAAATGAGTGCATTGATGCCTAATAGTGAGATTAGTTCGATAAAAATACTTCTAATACTGGTTTCCTGCGAATTAGGAAAACATTTATAAAATATCCGTGTTTAATGAACTATGGTAGAGCTGTTATATCGAATCTATGGACGTCTAGACATATTCTTTCAACTGTGACACGCACGCTAAGTGATTTGACAAGCCCGAGACGACGTCATATACTATGACTGATCGTACCCGCGCCATCCCCGATAAGCTATTAATTATGACTAATATGATCATCTCCATTACATATTACTCTCATGTGCTTGTAATATCATGGTCACACAATATGAGACAGACGTATCATGTTTTCCAGGAAAATAGTCAAGTAGCACAAAAGTATGTCATATCCGATGAGGAAATAGTCGTATTTAAAACAAAAACATAGTCTATGCGACGTATTTATGATTAGTCACAGGGAACATACACTGAAATTTTCATTGTATAGTTAAAGAAAGTGATGTTGAGAAACCATTTCTCAATAAAATGACGCGCTGACTACCTCGGGTAGCTTTGACATGTTATTATGACATTTATCGTGAAAAGCTTCCAAGCTGTGCCCTAAGCACGACTTGTCGAATCCTGCGTTACGTTACGGTTATCGTATCGAGATCGAGAAATCTCATACTAAATTTTAGTTCCAAATACGCTCACGGGCGGGCGCTGTTCCAAACGTCATACAAACTCGTTATAGTTTACTATTCGATTTTACGTGACGCAGGATTCGACAAGTCGTGCTTAGGGCACTGTTCCACAGTACACTTCATGCTCCTGTTGAAGAAATCGTTGCTTGAAAATAAATTATTACTTATTTTGTTATTTTCTGCATTAGCCAATTATTAGTATAATAATCTTGTTACAAGTAAACTTGTTAAAGTGACCGCTAGGTAAGCGGGATACATTTAAATCCAGTACGATCTTAGACCACATTTATCATTAGCAAACAAGTCCTTTGTTTGGATTAAAAAGTTTGACAATTTCAGGCGAGGCTTACAACCATAAGCAGCTTATTCTGCTTTGGCACAGCGGGCACAGCGACATACCTTTTTTTTAACTTTATAATCAGCTTATATGTATTCATGAATATGTTCCCTTAAAACAACAGCTTCATATGAATTAAAGAGCTTCTAAATCGAAAACATGTTTTGCAAACGGGATAAATTACAAACTAGTTTCACTGAAGCTGTGTCAGTTTCTACCACAAATACGTCTACAACTTTGTAGTTAAGATGACGTTTTTAGTTAGTGCACAAACTGTCACCGATGCGCCTATTAAAGCAACACACAGTGACATGCTCCATAACGAATCCGCTATCTAAAAATTATTTTTCATCAGATTATTATATCGCTCTAATGACGCCGACGGGCCTTTTATTTCAAACCTTTCAATCGAAAGCTAATCCACGATATCGTATACGTCCAATGGACCACAGTTAAGATAATGAACATTGCTCTGTGCCGTGCGTAGAAAAATCAGCTGTCTCGACACACCGAACACATTATAAGACCGCGCCGGGGGAGCGCGCGTTATTAGTTCCGACAACCACGGCCTTCAGCTAAATTAATTACCGACTGCACCAGACTGAGGGACAGTTGATGCACTGGCCAAGGAAAACGTTGACTTCAACAAATCCAATTAGGATTCTTTAAAGCTCAAGAAGCTTTTGTTTTAACGAACAGAGGTTAGATAAGCAGGACTATAAAATGTTGCAGGCGTTATTCGTGTTTTGAGAGCGATAGGAATAAATTCCGTGAATATAAACAGGATATAACTGGACCCCGCAAACACGCCGGCAAACCATTAGCAGTTGTACGTCAGGGTTGACACTAAAACGACAAAAGTTGAGCCTGTTTCTCTATTAATTAAGTGTCGAAATAAATCTCGACACATCTTTTTATTACTTAATCATTTTACTTTAAGTGGGTGTTATTTGAATATCAGTTTACACATGAAATGAAACATGACCGTAACGGCCGACCCTAACATGAAACTTTCATTTGCAACGATTTTGCCGGCTACGTAAAAGTGGGTAGCGCAGCCTACCCAAACGATATAACTCATTGCGAGAATCGTCAGAACAGGCTTTTGTCGAGGAAGATTTCTGGTGATTAATGTAGTCCTCACTGAAACGGCTGCTCCAAAGTTCTGTGTACCGACCGTCCGGCGGACTAACAGTTTAATTATTAATACAGTGGCCATATGTGCAGCTGAAACACAAAGCGATCGGGGCTACCTCGCGGCCGAAGTTCACGGCGAACGCGGATTTATTCACGAAGCTCTGTCTAATTGATTTTCCAAAGAGGCATCCCTTGCGAGTTTTTATTCATCCATCTTTTCTCCTTCAGTAAGTGCCTTGTTTCTTAAATGTTTCGTAAGTTATTCAAGGCGTGAGCTAACCTATCGAATTCCATTACAACCGAGCCCTGAATATTGCATTAATTCGAATTTGCAATGTTCATGGTTGCTACGAATCGCTTGGGTAAAATTTACCTTTGCAAGCATTAAATTATTAATGTAAATCGGAATAGGAGTCATAGCGCAATCTGTGATTCTATATGAAGTGGTCAGGCTTGTCTTGTACTTACTGAAACCTAAAGCGTTCATTCTATAACTACAACAGATTTCGAATTCCCGACAAAATTACGTACCTACTTCATAGCAAGCTCTGGCCGTGATCAAAATAAAGGAGCGTCGAACAATTTCAGTAACGCTCAGTGACAACAAAACAACGGCCAAATCAGGACAATCGTAAATATTACCGGTTGTCCTTGGGCATTACATAAATATGGTAAACTCTCGAACGCGCCGTATGAATAATTTACGTACAATGAGGAGATTTCGGCTTTTATATGAGGATAAGTCTGTTCATGGTTAACATTAACTGTGTTAACAATAGCTAGGAGGAATATTACTAATATTAATAATATATTGTAGATCGAAAGGGCCTTGAAATACTAAGGCTTTGTTTCTAGAATCAATACGGTACCCAGGTGTACGCATCGCTTCTCGGCGCAGTAAACATGTCAAAATTTCGAATGCTTTGCTTCGCCTTTGTTGGCCTGGAGGAGTGCACACTGACGAGGGACAGGATCCCCTTAGTCGGCCGGTCAGAGTGGAGTCACAAGAGCTATATAGCTCTAACGACTCGAGCATATGCTCGAGGGTAGATATGAACAAGTAAGTGGCCAGTTGGCCATAAAAGGTTTAAAGTCCATTGACCTCTACACTTAGTGCTGCACACCGAAGTTGATCCTGGGTTCTTTTGTGTGTCACTCATAATGGGGCCCGTGTAGCGCGGAAGGCGAGCCAGCGTCTACCAATATTATTTTCCTTTGAGACATTTTGATTTCGTAGACTTTCGGTGGTCTAAATCAACAGCCAAGTAGTTAGTCAATGTTTTTCTTCCCCATAGACTTGTACAGTACACTTTAGACATAATCGATTTACAAATGTTCCTTACACATGGTGGGCGCTGTCTCTGCACGTCCCTGGCACGGACAGGGACAGCCTACGCTCGATGTTCCCATCTCCCCCCCCCCTGCTCTTCATTAACCTGTCAAAAGGGCCTTTGCGCGATTGGGTTCAGCTCCGCGCAAACCTCCCAAAGGTCCGGGACACTATTGTCCCGCGAATGTGCGCGAGTTACCATAGTAATAAAAGATTAGGTAGGTACTTATGTAACGTTAGCACATTTACCTATGCGACATATTTTTCGTTGTAAAACTCACGCGATATGAACACAAGTACCAACGACCGTTCTCAACTTTTATTAAATCCCAACTCGTCTGGGACCGATCTGCCTTTGTATAATAAAAATATAGCGTTAGTACTATAATAGAAGGCAATTTAATTCGACGGGTTCGTGTCCGAAATTAGCCCCAATGTATTATTTGTAACGTAATGTATCTTCCTAACCAAATCCGACCTCGGTTGACTCACGTAGCTAATAATCTTCTTTTAAATTGGCTCGCCTACAATTCAGGCACGTGAGAACAGCATTCATTTACACGCTTACTAATAACAATTCAGGATTTAATCACGACATAAAAATAAGAATGTTCTTAGAATTACCAAGACGTTCCATTCATTCAATTAATTTCATCCAATTGATTGCTACGCGCTACGCGATCTTTTTTGGCTTTCCATTCATCTCACATTAATTCATAAAAGGAACTAATCTCTCTTCTAATCATCGTCATAGTCGTTTCATTGCTAAAGGTCGTGTCCGTCTCGAAATGCCTCTGTGACCTTGGTCACAAGCTCTCTTCTAATAATAATTATACCTAAGTAATTAACACCCCTACCCGCTTTGACTCGGCATTAAGCACACACTACACAACATAAAGTGTCGTGTAAAGTGATATGTGTAAAGTGGTGTGAGAGTGGCATTCTACAATGGCGCAACTTTTTTGTCAGCTACCTACGAAAAATTATGAACACGATCAGATATACAAAAACCTTCATAACATTTTGTTCGCAACGATCTTAATAACTATTTAATAAAACAAAATTAACTGTCAGTCACATTGGCTCATCATAACGTTCGAAGGTTTCAATTTTAGCAGGAGCATGCGGTTGCAAACCACACAGAACTTAGCGACAGTATTAAAATTAAAGACTCCAAGTTTACTCACAGCATCTTGCGAAGTGCAATTTGCAAACGGGAAAACTTGCAGTTTATGTATAAAATTATGTTGAGAGGGAAATTCTAGCGGGTGCTAGTTGCAGAGCTGTGGTATAGTAATACCGAATGACTTAAGGGCGAGAACCCGAGCCCACTTGATTAAAAACACATTACGAAACCGACCGACCAGACGCCGCTCAGTAATAAAAAGCGAAAGAAAAGTCGGATATTGATTCGGAGAACCCGAGCGTCTCGCAGTTTCTTTCGGAACATTGGTTCCCGGGCGCAATTTAAGCAGCCTATTTCGGGCAGTTAGTGTAAAAGAAACGTAATGGAATTGTTACAGCGTCTGCAGAAAAACGAAGTTACCCAAGTTAGCGAACTCGTCTGCCCTTTGATGCAATAATTCGAGGGTGTTCAAAGTTTCAAAGCGCGCAAAGGCAATGACGGCGGAGGATTCTGATCACGTCCCCTTTAGTATCCAATGTCGCGTCAGGGAGTTATACTGCAAATCAAGCTAAGTGCCGCGCGGCATGAACGAAGAGCACAATCCGCGAAACCGGCACCCGAGGCGCAGTATTGGACGCGCCGCGACAACCGATCGGGAAAATTGAATACTAGATGCAAACAAACACATAAAGAGAGTACCACCAAATTGAATATGCTCGTTATTGGCGCCGAACATGGGGCTAGATGACTTTTATTGCGCCGTATCACCTAAGTTCGGTAGTTAATGTCAAATACACGCCAGCTCCAAGAAAAATGAAATGATATCCTTGCCGTTGGAGATGGCGTCGGCTATAAATAAAACCAATATCGGATTGGGATGGCGTGCCCCGTGTAGAGACGTCAGCCTTTTAGGCTTAATTGAGAGTATAATTCGACGACATTGATGTCCATGCACGACTTCTCTATTGGGAAATCGATACAGCTCACAAGTCTAGGAAACTAAGTCTTCATTTATTAGATTGGAACTGAAACCAAACGGGAAATAAGGGTACTCCAGCTTTTAGCGAACTATACTTTCAAAGTCAATAATCGAGATCGGAGTAATGCCAATAGAAATGTTCGAATGAGGTATCTGATTACAACCACTAACATGTTTTCTCTTAAAGTTGTTTCGCGTTAGGTAACTCTTTGCTCGAACATCCATTAGGGAAGTGAGATGGGAGCAGGTAACGATGTGATTCGATACATTGATGATTTTGTGAGAAATAGGTAATAAATAAGGGCGAGTTGTAACTAGCATCCGTGTAGTTTGTGTTCTATAGTAAACAGGCACACATTCAAAACTAAGCGTCTCTCATAACATTAGTAGCAAATTCATTCGACATACGTACCTACTTCTTAAACTTCAACTCAGTCATAAGCGTTATTAAAACCAAACACGTGACTGCAACGCCAAAAAATATTAAAACTGCAATACATCTGTGTCAAATTTTTATCGCGCGCGTAAAACCGCCAACAAAAAGTCGTTTTAGTCGGAACAAGTCGGAAAAAATTAGAAGCAATAACCATTTATTTGCCGCCCAACGTGGGGCCGTGCAAATGAAAAGCACGAACATACTACACACAACACAACACCAAGTAAGTAACGTTGGAGGAAAAGGAAGTTAGCTCCAGTTAAACGCAACACTTTACATGTATTTTAACGTCATTTTTGAGCTCCAATGGGCTTAGAATGCTGTGGTTTTGTGCTGCTCGTTAAACTGTCCAACTCCAAAGCAAAAAATACAAGGGACTTATGAACCTGTAGGGTACAATACAATATAAAACAAAAACCCTTTATTGAAAACCACTTAACAAACAAAACAGAAAAAAGGTAGCAATGGGCAGAATTATCGCTACAGAGCGATCTCTACAAGACGACCATAATAAAATTAATAATGATAAGAATAGAATAAAGCAGATGGTGGGTGCTGATTAGGAATTTATAGGTACCTAATTTTGTTTGTGTTGGTGGACACGAATTCTACCAAAAATATAGACGTCTTATCGAGCAAACTAAAGCAATATCTGATTAGTACGAAGCCAAAGAATAATAAAGAATCAATCTTATCCGAGGACTCTATATTCCAATTGGTTATGTTCGCTACCTACTCAGACCATCTTTCATGGATGAAAAAAGGCCATTGATGGTAATGTCACTTGTATACATGTAGACTTTCTACAGATCTGATTGTAACCCGTATTTTATATCACTTTACAATTACAATTCGATCTCCATTCCATTGGTAATATGAAACGCGCTAAAACAAAAGCTCTTCAAAAGTCAGCAATTTAAATCGAAATGTCATTCTAACCTGACATTTGTAAAGTTGGTGGATTAGGGGCCTGCTCTAATCTCAAATAATGCAAGACTTTGAAGCGTGTCGAAACAGCCAACTTGCTAACCGAATTGCTAATTTTAAAGGCAGTCGTCAGTGACATTCATCTCGTGTTTTTCCAACGGTACAGGAAGGTAATTGCGATGAATACGAAAACGGTCGCACAAACAATAACAAAACGCGGCCCGAACAAGATGGGAGCTGACGACTGGAAATAATGTACGATGAGGCTTAATATTCTGATTATAATTAACAATTGTATTGTTAATTATAATCAGAATATTAAGGCTCTTCAAGGCTAGAGTGAATAGGCTGTTACTGAACCAGCCAGTTACACCTTAGGCCTCATCTGAACCTTCCATCAAGTGAGATAGGGTCAATCACTGGTCAGTTTATAGAAAGAAAGAAAAACAAGGGTTACTCTCTGAACTCTGGGCCTGCGTGGAAACTATAGTCCAATCTGTCTCAGTGTGAGAGAAGGCCTGTGCCTAGTAGCGGGACGCAAATAAGCTGATGATGACTTTCTAGGCTCACCTGTAATCACGGGTGCTTCCGGCCCCAATAAGTTTTGAGGTGAAATTATCCTTTTTAATATGCCTACTCTTTTCACTGTTGGGTAAAGACTACCACCAGACGTATAACACGTAAAATTGAAATCGACCTGGCACTGGTAGTGGATCAAAATTCACTTGCAGCAAAAAAAACGTAAGAAGTAAAGTTAAAAAAAAAGCAATCAGTAGCACTCAGGAATTTCATTGAAGACCTTCAGGCGCAGTCGGTTAAATCGCATACTGAGGCTACATCTAAGTAGTGTAATATACGCTAAAGCTTGGATTCTTAATGGCAATCGCGATAGTCTCTTGCTACACAAAATTATACAAACCAACAAAAAATAACTTGTTTACTTTCTCCTGAACAAAAAGGTGCAATACATACAGGCTAGTTACGGAATCACCTACACCCCGCTACGCCGTGAATATGATAAATTGCAAAAGTTACGTAATTTAAACTTTCATGAGTTAAAATGTACACTTACATTACAACCGGGATAACTAACTTAATTTATTATAATGTCCAAAACGTGCATTAAGACCTGCCATCCTGCTGTATTCTATTAAGGATATGAAGTAACATTAAGATTCTTGTAATCTGAAGAGAACTAAGAGTTTCGTACTCGTACCAACTTCAAAACGGTTAAAGAGGGTCGAGCACGACTTTACGAATGCTGAGTAACGTTACGGTTATCGTATCGAGATCGAGAAACCTCATAAAAGATTTTAGTTCCAAATACGCTCACGGGCGGGCGCTGTTCCATTCGTCATACAAACTCTACAATGTTTACTATTCGATTTTACGTGACGCAGGATTCGAAAAGTCGTGCTCGACCCTCTGTTACGGTTGCCTGATAGAGATCGCTTTGTAGCGACAGCTGTTTACAGTTAGTTACGTGTTGTTCACCAAAGAGTTTCGTAATGTGTTGTTATTTAGAAATAAACTAAACAATTTAATGAATCACGGTCGAATTATGAGCACTAGTTTGACACTAAACCACCAAGGGCCACGTCAAACTCTGTAGGCCACACATTCTAATAATACTCAAGTTATACCACCTCTGTTTGCCTACCCAACATCAAGTTTGCAGCGAGCACTTGAGCCCCTAATAATGCTCACAGACAGCAACTGCTGTGCTCAACAAGAGCGGTTCAACCTCTTTGCAAAAGTTTCTGTAAGGTTCAAACTCGAAAAGCGTCTAATAAACCTATTTCTGGCATTACGTACTGTGTACATTTAGTTGCTATTATAGTTTTTTTATGTGTAAGTACCTAGGTTAATCGACAACCGGATAGTCTATTGACTATGAAGCTTGAGCTCCCGGATTCGATCCCCGGTCGGGGCAAATGGTTGTATGACGTATACGAATGTTTGTTCTCAAGTCTTGGATGTTTAATATGTACCATAAGTACATCAGGCTTATATAATGACCTAACAAACATAGAAAAGTTGAAATCTGTCCCCCCCCCCCCTCCGACTTTTTAATTTCAACGTTCAATATCTCAAAATCGGCTGCATCAAGTTTTATGAAACTTAGCTAAGAACGATCTCGATTAATCTAGCTTTCAAATTTGTTCATCCATTAAGGAGCTGCCAAGCCACATACAGATACACAGATACACCCATAAACAGGTCAAAGTTATGACCAACACCTATCTTTTTGCGTCCGGCATTAAAAAGTGAGTCATATTTAAATAAAATTTCCTCTGTAGAAACAGTGTTTTATTCTCTTCCGTTCGATTTCCCAATTAAATGCAGGCGGGCGTATTCAATATCGAGTTGGAGCGACAAAGTTATTAAACGGCTAGAGCCGTAGAATGCACGGATATTTTGCAAGTTAACACTGTTAAGAGGGTTATCGTAATTTTTTTAAAGTTGCGATTAGGAAACTTAGTTAGTATATAGAGAAATAAATGAACACTTGTTTCACTGTTTTAGAAATTTCAACCCTAAAAGAATCAAAGGGGGTTGGAAGTTTGTACGAGAAAAACATTATTTTTAAAATTACGATCATAAAACTACAACGAACAAGATGGCGCGACGACCTGGTAAAGATCGCGGGACCGCGGTGGATGCGGAAAGCGCAAGACCGGCCTGAGTGGAGAGGCTTGGAGGGGCCCTATTTCCAGCAGTGGACGTCTTTCGGCTGACATGATGATGATGAACTTGACAAGAGATTGGGAATTATTTTGCGCAATACCCACGGGATAGGAGTTGTGCCACGGGAGCGAAGCCCCTAGCGAAAGCTAGTGACTTAATAAAATCTGCGCTACCAACACAACAGCACCAAGCCACGCAACGTTTAAAAAATCATTTCAAAACCATTACCATTTTCAACAATAACTTTCAATTTTAACTACTACGCAGCCTCAACAAAAGTTCCACGTCACTGAATAGGCCCCCGCCGAGTCTCAAGGGGACCCATTACGACTTCACTCCGAACTAAACATGAAAATACTTTTTTACCACGTAACTCTTTCAGTTTTCAGGGTTCCGTACGACAAATGAAACTATCGCGAGCCTGCCCATTTGTACGGCAACAAATAGCTACAACATGGCTCTCCTACTACAAACTCAAAGAAAATACGAATACAGATGGCGCGATTGCGTTAAGCAGTCTAAGTATCACACGAAATGAATAGCACAGAACCTCTGTCTCTATCTAAAGTCAATGTATTTAAAGTCAAATATATTTTTTAGGCGATTAAGTCCCGAGTATCACGATAACAAACATGTAGTTTAGATAATGCATTAAGTACGTCTACACACCTTTACTTTTTTTTAAATGCCATAAGAAAATTAAATAGCAATAGATAGATAAAACTTACATGTTTTACTAAAAACTATAAAAAAGTATTTAGTACAGCATAGGGGTACATTACATGTGGAACCCTAAAAACATATACGCGCCGGCGCCTCTCAAAGAAGTGTCACTTCGGTCGTCGTTTGAAGGGCCCGCAATTTGCATTCTAATTGTATAGGCGACATGGCTATCGGCGTACAGTCAGACGAAAAATACGATGACTAACTTCAATAAAAAACGTGTCCATTCTCTACAAATCGCCAGCCTATTTACATCCCACTGCTGGGCATAATCTTCCTCTCATAATGAGAGAGCGTGGGCTATAGCATCCAGCATCCACGCGGGCCCAGTGCAGATTGAGACTTCACACACACCATTAAATTGCTTCGCAAGAGTGTGCAGATTTTCTCTTCAGCAAAAAGCTCGTGATAAATTGCAAATTAGGCTACCACGAATTTTTTTTGTATAGTGGTAATCACATTTGTAATTTATCGTGAGCTTTTCGGTGAAGGAAAACCCCATGAATTAATCTGCTCTCTTTTATGAAGCAATTTAATAGTGTGTGTGAAATTCTCAATTCATCGAAGAAATAAACACGAAATGCCTTCATTATTCCATTCTTCAATACAGTTAAATACTTCAATTCCTGAACCACTGGGGAACTTTCACTTTTTCATAGAAATCGTCATAACAATTAAGTATTAATTAGGTATCAGTGCCCTAAGCACGACTTGTCGAATCCTGCGTTACGTTACGGTTATCGTATCGAGATCGAGAAATCTCATACTAAATTTTAGTTCCAATTACGCTCACGGGCGGGCGCTGTTCCAAACGTCATACAAACTCGTTATAGTTTACTATTCGAATTTTACGTGACGCAGGATTCGACAAGTCGTGCTTAGGGCACAGGAAGTTTCAAGCTGCACATCAATAGATATCAGAAACATGCTTTAAATAATCCACTTCCATTCATTGGACAATAACATCGAATAATAATTGCTTACAATTAATACTATGTCAAGTAGAAATCGCAGACTTTTTTAACAAAGATTAAATCAATGCTTAATTTTTTTATGTAAACGTATGTTCATGTAATCTCTTCATGGTATCGTTTAATTGACGCAAAAGCGTCGCTAATATTTTTTTATGGCGGACTGTACTTTTGTATTGCAGCAGATGGAAAATTCCCATGGCAATTCTAAAAGCAATTAAAATGACACAGGCCACTGCCTGATCAAGTGACGTACATAGTAAAGACCTCTCAATACCGATCCAACTTTAAACTGCGGTAATTACTTCACTCCGTAAGGTTCTCGAGTGGCGACCGCGTACCGGAAGGCGAAGTGTCGATGCGGCCTCCTGCAAGGTGGACGGACGATCTGTGCCCTAAGCACGACTTGTCGAATCCTGCGTTACGTTACGGTTATCGTATCGAGATCGAGAAATCTCATACTAAATTTTAGTTCCAAATACGCTCGCGGGCGGGCGCTGTTCCAAACATCATACAAACTCGTTATAGTTTACTATTCGATTTTACGTGACGCAGGATTCGACAAGTCGTGCTTAGGGCACTGGTTAAGATCGCGGGAAGCCATTGGCTGCGGGTAGCACAAGACCGGGCGTCGTTGAGATCCTTGGGGAAGGCCTATGTCCAGCAGTGGGCGTCTGCCAGCTGATATGATGATGATAAAATACTTCATTCAACATTTTATATAATTATTGTTCATTTAAGTGTAGGCATAAGAAACAAAGCAATCATTAAAATAAAAGTCATTGTTAACCGACTTCAAAAAAAGGTGGATGTTCTCAATTCGTCGGAATCTTTTTTTTTTTAATTTTTTTAATTTTTAGGGTCCCGTACCCTACCCAAAGGGTACCAACCAATCAACGAAACCCTATTAAACCCTAAGCCTTCAATGTCTGTCCGTCTGTCCGACGTTCAGAGGGCAGTATCTTTAGAACCGTGATAGCTTTTTTTACATAAGAGGGGGAAAACAAGCAGGTGGGTCGCCTGATGGAAAGCAAGCGCCGCCGCCTATGGACACCCGCAACACATGGGGAATCACAGGTGCGTTGCCAGCCGTTTTGAGGAATAGATATATGGGCTCGTCTTTTAAAAATCGTTAGTTGTATCTCTCCGGGAATGTTGCCGCAGGAAGTTGACTTTAATGACTTTTTCCAAAACAAGGTTATCCAAATATCGTGGCAAAATGTACATCTCGAGAGTCATGAGCTTAAATTTTTAAGAAGCGCTGGCAAAACCAGTAACCGCGACCGGTCCAGTGCACTCAGCGGCTGCCCTTACTAACGAGCCACGACACGGCGAGTGAATTTTCAACACATTGCGTGTATGCCAACTAACCGCTGCGACATGATCATCTCGAGGATGCAATGAACAGAGTATTCACTCGAAAAGTCGTTTCTAGTCGTAACTCACTACTACAACAGCGCTATCTCAGTAAGCTTGATTGAGCTTGCACGTATTGCCTCCGAAGCATACATGCGCGCATCTAATCCCTCTGTTGACTGGTGTTGCCAGGGTATAGCACTTGCTGACATTTAGTTTTTAAACGTTTCTCCATGAGACCATTTCAGATTTCCTTTCCCCTCACTTACCTATTTGGGATTGGGACACTACCTCCCAGTGTATCTTATGAATTATGAACAACTGGGTATTTAATGATCTGATCCTACCCCCTGCTTCATAAACAACACTAACTGGAGAAGAGGCTAGAGGCTGTCTATAGCAAATTAGGTTTTTTATTTTCAAAATTCAGTTGTTTAGTCGGAGTATTTCAGTTTTTCATCTGGTAACCCTAACCTACCCTCTATAATGGGTCACTGCATTCCAATTTGAAGCAGCCTTCATACACAACCAACGCTTGCGGCCACCAGAACGGTCGATTAAACGATTTTGAACTTTGATTGCTTGGAGATTAATGCTACGGGAAAATTGAGTAGGTGCATAACGATGTTGGCTGGTAAGCTAACTGATTTTGCAAGTCTGAATGGTGCGACTCCTACGATCATGTTTAAGAGTCAATTGTAAAGATTTGAATGATATCTGATTGATCGACGCTGCCGTTTCATTGAATGGGAACGGCGGAATTTTATTGAGAGACTTTTGTACGTATTCAAGTCAGTAACGTGTTAAGTGCGTAGTCAAAACCTCTCGAGGTATCTCGAGCAGATGGTCTGAAATACATTGTTGAAGTATCTTTGGAAAACATTGACTATATATGTATTTACATTAATATAAACCATTAGCTTTTCAGATACAATTTACTTCAGTTTATCATTTTAGTTTGAGCGCACCGTTTCTGCTCGGAACTCATCTTGTCCTAAGGCCCGAGTAGTAATGGAGTAGTCAAGTTATCGAGAAATTTGTATGATGTATGTATGATGAGCGTATTCGGAACTTAAATTTTGTATGAAGTTTCTCGATTTCGATATAATAACGTTACGTTTTGCAGGATTCGAATATTCATGGTCGGACCTCTACAACTACCAAACGTGTCCGCGACTTGTTTTGTCATTTTAGATCTAGTCTACCCGAGACCTATACAGATCAACAAACGAGAAACGTCACGTCACGCTGCTCCTACGCCCAGTCCTAGCACGACGGGCCTCGCTTGGCATTGCGCCAGTCGGGACACTTTCACTCGAATCGATTGCTTCCATTGGGTCTGTGGGCCAAGCGTGTGGCACAATGGCATCTACTCATTTTAACTCCATGAGATGAAACGGGTTGGGATCTGAAAGTTCTTTTGGGTTTACTACTGGGTAGGCTCAGTTGGTCAGCAAATAGTGACACGTTTAAGAACATGAGTGACACAATAATGATTCAATATTGTATAGTCGATATGTGAGAAGTCAAATCGTACATGACTATGACGCCATCGCAAGCATTGTCAGACAGATTGAGCAAATTTAAACCATATTACTATCGTCATCTACAAATCTTGTATTGTGAACCAAGAGAATCATAACATCAAGAGAATCAGAGAATCATGATCGTGTGCACCGGGCTCTGTCAAGGATTATAACTAAAAAGCAATGTTGTTAACGCAGATAGTCAGGGAAAAGGCCTTGATAGCAGACGTGTCGTGTTAAGTACAACAAAGAGCTTTTCTGATACTGCGCACGAACATAATATTATCTGCAGTATATAGAAGGTCGCCATTCCGGTGCAAACTAGACTACAAATGATCAAATTTACTCCTAGCTTCAGGTTTACAGAAAACATATTTTTTCTTAACCTAATTGGGACGTTGTTAAACGAACAAGGACATACCTGTTTAGCATTTATGTAATCATAACAAAAGTCGGAGTAAACAACTGGTAAAACGTCGAGTGTTTTTGTCTTATTAAAAAGCTTGTTTTGGTTACGTCTGTGCCGATAACAACGAGCTAATTATAGCAAAATGCTGCATGGGTTGTTTTCCTGAACAAAAAGATGTAATCGCTTAAAAACATTGTTTTTAAACTAGCATGTTGTCCGGTATTTAGTTCAAGTTTTTCATATTTAAAACTAAATTTTTCATTTGTGGCAGATAGAGGAATCTTTGAGCAGCGATCCTATTAAAACCACGCACAAACGCACATAAAAACCAATCAGAATCACCTACATCTTGGGCCTCATGTGACATCATCACCTGACCATCCGGTTTGAATACGGAATGTGCACCACCCAAATCAAAATCTTAAAACCACTTAAAATATTCATAAAAACCTTCCTTCCTCAGCCAAGGTAATAGGGTATTCATGGTAATGCGGTTCCAATATCGGCTTGATTCCGCGGCGAGCGATAAATCTGCTAAAGCACTCCCCCGGTCCGGCGGCAACTTTCACACGTTTGTGAAACTGATACAACTAGTCGCTAACATTGTATAAAGTGTATTTAAACCCGTACTGCAAAAGGTTATTCCTAGATTGAATTACTCGTCATTATTGAGCGCAGCTAAACACCGGAACACTATTACATATACGAGTAAATAAATATTAAATAGTTGAACAATCGTAGAATCACGACGAGCGTCTGTGGAACTACGAGTATGTTTTCAACCAAAGACTGGTCGAGGAAAATGCGTTCCCAAAGAGTCTAATAACCGAGTTCAATTAAATCCCGTACAATATCATGGTTCATGAAACTTCTCTCTTCTAGAACTTAAGAGCTAGCGCTCTTTATCGATGATGTAACCGGAATTCCTCTCGGCTTTTGGCCAGCCGCTTGACTTTCTCCTTTACCTGGTCAAATAGGCCTTCCATTGCCTCGTCTTCCTTCCATTTTGCCTTCCAACAGGTTTAAAAAGAAGCAGCAGGGGTCCCCCTATTATTTGTCCTGGTATGTATAGTCTCCAGTAACATCTTTCTTTCTCCGACTATATTAAGAACCTCTTCGTTGGTTTTCCTTGCCGTCCAGCTAATTCCTTCCATCCTCCTCCAACACCACATTTCAGAGGCTTCCAACCTCTCTCTATCATGTTAATTAGCCAAAGCAAAAGAGACACCTATCAATAGTTTCACAGCCGTCACTTCGTGGTACAGCTATACATAGTATAGATTCGTTTTCATTAAAGTTTCTACTCACAAAGCTTCTGTTTTAATCAGGAGTTGACGCTACTTGACATCCCTTACGGCCAAACGTAGCAGGTGCATTGTGCATATTAGGCAGTGCGAGAATTTAGGACACTTTTAGAGCACGTTGAAATATAAATCTGAATTTTGGATTTACGACACCGCGTAGTGGGATTTTACGAGGTATTATTTATGTGCTGTTGCTGACGTAATTTTGATAAATGCATAAACCAACAGGGTTATTATTCTAACTATTATTCAATCTAACAGCTTCACCATTTATTGGTCACGTATTCCGGACCACTATGGAAAAAATCCTAGTGTAGTGGTGGTGTGGAAGATTGGGTAAAGACATTAAATCATCCTGATTCCGCCAAAGTGGCATTAAATTGATTTTGATCTTGCTTACTTCGCCCTTCGTTACCAGAAACCTTGTTATTTATAAACAGTCTCTTAAATTTAAATTCTCAGCACTTTTTTTTAAGCATTGGGCAAACAGCTGCGCTACACAGAGAGACAAGACTAAGAAGTTAGGCTTTCATGTAATTCAGAATCCTGAATGCCTTATTTAATTAAGTATTCAGCAAGAATGAGAGAAAATAAATACAGTATTAAAGCTGGAATTAACTCAACCCTGCCCGTTTCGCTACTGTAGGAGCCAGCCTAGCGGAAGACAATGAAACATCCTAAATACACCTGGCTAACAGTAGCAGTTAATTCATTAACAAATCTGGGATTAAGTACAATTTAATTTTGAGAAACGAGCGATGTGTTCACTGAAAATTTAACACCCTGATAAAGAAATAGAAGTACATTAACGAAGTATGATCGATGAAGAATGAACGTAGATTCTGAGAAATAAAATCGAATCCAGATCTCGTTTCGTAGTAAATGTCACTCCACCTTAAATGATAAAGTTCGATTTGATTTGAGGACAAAGTTATATTATATGTACGGAAAACCAAATGAACATTGCTTTATTTTCTCATGTAGTCAAACTTCTTCTTCTGTTGGACTTAATTGTACTTGAAACGGTAATACATATATATGTGTGAGTGTGACAGACTTTATAACTACCAACTTGGCCTTAACAAACAAATGCATGCCCTAATGGGTTGAACATGAAAGCATCTTTCGAAACAATGGTTGGTTAAAAGAAAGGAAAACATATAATGATAGCAGATATTGTTTTAACCCTTTTTCATACAGCCATCTCGGAAGATGAATTGTTTTTTTATGCACCGAGTTTCATCGACCTTGTGCTCTAGACAGAAACAATGTTTTTAAGAATGGAGATGAAAGTGTTTTTTTTTTCCTTCACAACCGAGGCCGATTTCTAAATTATTCATATTTCCTCTGTGATATACCTCTCGGCTTTAAGTTCTCTTGTGTTGCTTCTGAGGTGGCTTTGTTTCAGAATTTTTTACAGAAGGCAATAATCGCGTTTGCTAATATTGAAAAGAAAAACTGAATCGATTACCTCATGGAATGGGAGTTAATTACAAGAGATCATAATTAGGCTAACCTCGGTACAATATACCTTGTACTTATTGTAAGCTAGGTGCTAAGGTTTTTTAATATTATTATTATCATCTCATTCATTATTATCCACCATTATTTTCTTCGTATTTTTAATATAGTTCGTATGTAAGTTACATTTGTTTGTTGTTCTTAAAATTTCATTTCTAATTTAGCTTCTCACGTCCTGTGACCTTAACCGTGCTTTCCTCCAAAAGCGAACAACCTCTTTAAACTGTTAGGTATGCGTTACCGAAACTTTTTCTGGGACGAGGAACACATACGTACAGCACACGTCTATGCTGCTGTCAAAATTTGTTACGTTCCTACAAACGCACACTAAAACAAAACTGTCACACAAATGCCAAAAACACGCACACAATGAACAGACCCTGATCATTTTGATCAAACTTAATGTTAGAGATTTGGCAGAGGGGAAATCGAGCGTTAACATCTCCATTCCTTTCCTGCTCTAAGATGTAGCTCGTAAATGAGTATAGTTTACACAAATTCTTGATTAGCTCACAGTGTAAGCAGGGCCAAGCGAGGTCATCGCCCTTACTACCTCCTATTGTAAATAATTCAATAGATTATGAAGAGCGCTCCGAAGGTAACTTCAGCATTTTCGTATGCAGGTAAATTTTCATTTATATTGCGAGTTTTAGATTAAAAAGCACGTACTACTACGAAGTATTGCGATTGGGTGGACGTTTATATTGCGTTTATTGCAGTTTGTGAATAAAGTAGCACAAATATTGATGGTAGCTCGAAAGCGTCGGTGCGCGAGTCCGACTCGCTCTTGATCGGTTTTTAAGCCTAGTTATGGCTTTAACAAACCGATATCTACCCCTAATACTGTATGCACAGACCGCTTTAGTTCCAGTGCGGAACCACAGCAACTAACTTGCATTCCGTTCACCGCCTACTGATAAACAAGTCCGTTTGATACACAGCCGGTCCGACTGCGCCCGTATACCTTTAAATAAATAAGTCGGCATCAAAACAAAAGCAGAAACGGATAGTAAAACATATAAAATGTAGATAAACAGATCACTTCAGTAGTCTTAGGATTCTTTGACGAATTTGTTGTTTTAAAACACATATTAAAATATCAAACGGGACATGTTTTTGGTCCACACTGCGACGAGCAAAAGTTTTTCACAAGTTACACTTTGAGCATGGAGGGAATGTGTTGGCAAATGTCAAATTCAATTAAGAATTCCTGAAAAGCTTTAACAGGGGATGCTCATTCGAATTAGCTCAACCATTTCCCGGAATAAACCTGATCATTTAATAACACATTTATGAACAGCACTGATAATCTCGGTCGCGACCACTACCCTCCGCCTCCGATGGAATAATTTGTGACAGCTTTTGAGCTTTGCTTACCGCAATCAGCACGAATCGCTCTCTCGCAAATTACCCGCAGTAACAGGGCACCATCAAGTGTCCACGTGTAAGATAACATTCCCAAGAGGCGGCACAATAACCGATGCCAGTATTCAGCGACACGCGCCGCCGTCCGTCGGTCATTCATTTACATTTTAATTGCAGCGTAAATTTAAAAAGGTTGTATTTATTAGTGTGAACTCGTCTCATTCTTGTTCCGCTTCAAAAGCTGCTGCAGTTCAGATACTACATACACCACGTTGTCACTCATCACCAAACAGGACCGAATAGCCCAGTGTTTAGATACCCTGACCATGAAGCTTGAGGCCCCGCGGGTTCGATCTGCGGTCGGGGCGGGGCAGATGTTTGTGTGATGACTAACTTCTCGAGTCTTGGATGTTTAATATGTATATAGGTTTAGGTTTAGGTTTAAAGATCATTTATTCTCAAAAGAATTTTACAATTCACTTATATGAGAAATTACGGGTACTTATAAATAAGCGTTAATATAAAACTAATATTACGAGCGCAAAGCGCGGCCGCCGCGACTCACACATCATTTAGAAACAGGGTAGAAATCTACTAGTCAAGAGAAGAGTACAATATAATTGTTGCCTAGCAAAGTATCACTAAGGTACCACTTTAATAACGTGTACATTATAGTTCTTGTGGTATTGACACAAAACACATTTTTGCCTAACTAATGAGCAGTAGTATCGTGGTTAAACAAGGGAAGCAAGTTTACATTGATAGCTTTAACCTAGAAGAGCGCGCCTTCGTAGCGAGCGTACTTAAAGTAATAGGGACAATTTATTTATCCCTTTTTTTTTTTTTATATTGTTAAATTTTACTTACAATGTGATTCTTCAATATTTTTTTGAAGGTTAACATCTTTTTTGTTTCTTTAATATTTTTAGGGAGTTTATTATACAATTGTGCACCTTCATATAAAATACATCGTTTCCCATACATGGTTCTGGATGCGCGTAGGATTATATCATTTGAATTTCTTAATTTAATCCTCTGAACCTTATTTTTTTTATATAAACTTATTTGGGTGTGAATATCTTTACTAAGTATTTTACGTATTAAAATACATGTATTGTAGACATACGATTGGTTAATATTCATTAAACCCGTCTTTTTATAGATTTTATTGGTGGACATTAGGAAATCGTAGTTAAATAGAACTTTAAGTAATTTATTTTGAGCACTTTGCAACATCTTAAGGTTAGTTTTTGCTGCCGAGCCCCATATTTGTATTAAATAATCGATGTGTGGTTTTACGAGAGTATTGTATATTGTGTATCGTATTTTCAGTGGCAAACATCGCACAATCGCTCGCAAAGATCCGGTTAAAGACGCCAATTTTGATTTTATTTTACTGATATGAGGTATCCAGTTTAGTTTATTGTCTAAGGTTAAACCTAAATATTTTTCGGTATCTACTTTGTTGATGATCTGGTTATTTATTTTAAGGGGTTCAAAATTTGGAAGGATTTTATTTTTTGCAGCAAATATTATGTAATTAGTCTTATCAATATTTATTGTTAAAAGATTACACTGAAACCATTCATTGACTATGTTGAGATCGTTCTGTGCGTTACTGATTGCGTTATTAAGTGAATGATCAAAGTAAAACAAACTAGTATCATCAGCATACAGTGATATATCTCCTTTAAGGCCCATCTCATGAATGCTGTTGATGTAAATTAAAAATAACAGCGGACCTAGGATAGATCCCTGAGGAATTCCGCACGTGATGTGTACCTGCCCACTCTGGTGTTCACCAATCCTAACAACTTGGCAGCGGTTAGAAAGGTAAGATTCAAAAATACGATAAGCGAGTCCCGAGATACCTAGGCTACTCAATTTTTTCAGCATTAATTTGTGACTAACCGTGTCAAAAGCCTTTTTTAGGTCTATGAAGACACCTAACGCGACACGTTTTTGGTCTATATTAACTTTAATTTTGGTAATTAGATCTACTGTAGCGGAAAGCGTGTTGGACTTAGATCGAAAGCCGTACTGCTTTTCATAGAGAAAGTTGTTTGATTTTAAGAAAAAATCGAGGCGATTATAAATAACCCTTTCAAAAACCTTTGACATAATTGGGAGAACCGAAATCGGTCTATGGTTTCCGGGATCCGTTTTACTTCCAGATTTATAGATGGGGGTCACTTTTGCAATCTTAAGGTTGTCAGGAAAAGTTCCTTGCTTTAGGTGATTATTAATACATTCCGTGATTTCGTAAATGATTAGTTTTTGCACACATTTTATAGACTTTGTTGTAATACCGTCAATCCCTGAACTAGTGTTAGAGTTTAAGTTATGGATTATTTTTGTAACTTCGTCCACATTAGTCGGTTCTAACTCCGTAAGTTGACTGCCAGATTTAGATGTTCCCGCCGTATCGAAACTTAAGCTATGTTGGTGGTTTTTTGATATTTTACTTGCTAAAATTGGTCCTATGGTTGCAAAATATTTGTTGAAACATTCACAAATTTTATCCTTATCTGTAATGGTGCCCGTTTCCGTGACTAATTTAGCGGGAAGAGTGGCTTCTTTCTTTTTGTTGGCCGTAAGACTATTTATTAATTTCCACATTTTAGAAGGTTTGGCCTTGCAGTCACTGAAAGCCTTCTGATAGTATTCGCTTTTCGTTTTCTGGATCTTTCCATGTAGACTGTTTCTCTCTTTTATGAAGTCCAATTTAATCTTTTCATTATTTGGATCACTTTTAAGTCGCCGCCACAATGTATTCCTTTTGTTGATGTCTTCTATTATGCTTCTGTTTATCCAGTCTTGTTTAGGTGGGTTCAATATTTTGGTTTTCGTGACTTGGCTTTGACTGATGCTGGTTAGCAACTTACTTTCTAATGCTGTATATTCATTATTTGCATTGCTGTCATTTGCCGTGTTGACGATTTCGTATAGTTTATCGTAGTTTATACTTTTATACTTAATCTTGATTAGCGGTGCAGGCTGGTATCGCTTTATCTCGAAATAAATCTGTTTGTGGTCAGACATGGCAGATTCTATCAAAGCTAAGTGAAAATCGTTACAATTTAAATTTGAACATACATGATCCAGTATAGTTTTCGTGGTGACAGTCTCGCGTGTGCAATAGTCTTCGCTAATGTTATTTAGGACGTTGTATCCATTTTCTTTTAACATTCTCTGGTACTCTCGTACAGTAGGTTCCGAATTCAGGAGGTTAATATTGAAGTCTCCGAATACTACGGCTCTTTTCTTGTTTTCTAACTGTGATGAGTAAGTACCAAGGAAATGGTTAATATTGGTACGATGGGGTCTGTATATGGCTCCAATGTCTATGGCAAATTTATCTAGATGTATCCATAGGTAGTGACTTTCTTCTAGGCAACTTTCTTCAATTAAGCTATGTTTCAGGTTATTGTGAGCAAAAATTGAGACACCTCCTCCTTTTATGTTGGGTCTGTAATTGTAATAATGAGTATACCCGGGCAGTTGGTATCTTTTGGCTTCGTCATCACTCTTTATCCAGGTTTCAGATCACACAACCAAATGTATTATATTTCGCATCGACTGAATAACACATCTCAATTCGTCAAATTTGCCGGGCTTGACAATACTGCGTACATTGGCGTAAAAACATTTCAAAGCCATTTTACTCGTTTGTATAGATGTATAGTTAGTGGTAATTTGGTAAGTAATGTTACTGTCATTGTGGGTGTGACATTCTAAAGGCTGGAGTTTTTTGGAACATCTTGAATAATTTTTGGTGTTCCTTTAATGTACTTTATGATTAAATTTTCTTCTCCATTTTCAGTTCGATGCTTCAGTTCTTCCTTTATTTTCTTCCAGTAAGCTTGTTGATACGGCGTTTGATCGCTAAAAACCTTGATATTATCATTTTTACACTCACTTTTATTCTTTAAAATGGTCATTGCTGTTTCTTGAGATGTAAAGCACACTTTAATGGGGCGGTTCTTGTTGGGTTTGTACTTACCAAGACGGATGGTTTTCACTGGTTCTTGACAGTTAGGATTTATCCCCTTGATAATACTTGATATTGAGGTTTGGTCCGAATCCAAGCGCTCATTTTTATTTGTCTGTGTTGCTTCTGGAACTCCAAGCACTATGATGTTTTTTGACCTTAGACTGCGTTCATTCAATTCAGATACTATGTCTTCGCACGTACGAGGTGTAGTTGTATTGGATGAATCCAAATGTTCCGCCTTCAACAGCTTCATATCCGTTTCCAGATTTTCAACCTTCTTTTCTGTTGAATTGCAAGATTCAGCAATATTTGTAATTTCCAATTTCATATTGTTATGTTCCGTGACCATTTGTTCAATTGTGGTGCCAATTCTATTCACCTGTTCTTTAATACCGGCAAATTCTTGACACACTTTAGCGATGTTGTTCGATTGAGCCTCACTTGTTGATTTTAAGAGTGTCATCATATCGTCCATTTTCTGTCGCATTTCAGATATTTCCGTTTTTATAGATGTGTTGTCATTACTCAATTTTCGTTTATTACGAAAAGTTACCCGTGGAATGTTGGGAGTATCGGTATATAAACTTTGGCTACACAATTCTGGGTTAGAACCACTGTGTTCAGAGACAGGGCCACTTCCAGTCGGCGAGTGTTGTACGCTCATCTTGATCCGTGTTCTTGACTTATTACTTCAATGATCCGCTGCGCAGGCAACAGAATGCACACACAACTTGCAAAACACTTTCTGATCTAACTGAGTGAACTTTAGGTTTACAATTGAGCAACAACAAAACATGAGAATTTAAAAATATTTTGCGACACGTCCGCTCCATACGCTCATTAGCTAGCATTTAAGGATGTATTTATCTAAATAAGTATGTTTATCCGTTGTCTAGTACCCATAAATTAAATAATAATTAATTAAATAAATCTAAATAAATTTTCCATCTGTGGGGGCTTCAGGGTCTTCTTCAAAAGAATTATTTATTTAATTTTTACAAAATGATTTATTAAAAAACTTAATTAAAATGTTCACGTGAGTACAAATTTTAGCTGTTATTTGAATTTAGAAAAAGGCCGAAAGAGAAATGCTCTGGCGGGTGTAGCTACTTTTATACAAAAAAACAGCGCCGCTCGCGGGCGGCAGCGAAACTAAAGTAGTGCCACAAACCACCGCGGGGTGGCTCTGGCTGATGCGTCGACACCATCTGTATACTCGCATGTTCAGCAAATAAATTATCATTCATTCATTCATTCATAGTACAGAATTTGCATAGTTTGGGACTGGGGCAGTTGGTGTAAATTTTCCCATGATATTCATTATTTATTTCTAATATCAGCCCAAAGACATCCAGTGCTGAACATCTGACAACCCTTCCCGCGATCTTTGTCAGTACCAACATTTTGTCAGCACTTAGCAACATAATTAGAAGAACAAAAATCGAAGAGATCTGCTTGACTTCACAGAAATTTTATTTATAAAAGGGAACAACTGATCGACAATTTTTTTAATCAGAAAACCGTCAGAAAGTATTTGCTTTACCTATACGGTAATAGGTATTCCAAAAAATATTGTCCCAAAAAGCGATGCCGCAACCTGCGGACAGAAGCTACTGAAAAATATGAACTAAAGGGTTTTAAAAAAGATTATTACGAGGGAAATTCAAATCAGCCCGACGGGCGGCTGGGCGACGGAGCGATGAATTTTAATTTGAATTTAGCGTGTGAGGGTCAACATATCTCGTGTTTGGACGGGGTTGAAAAGCCTCGTATTTACGCCACCTGTGCACTAATTTACGGGTAAGCTTTGGATAAACCTATACATTCATAACACTTTTATTTTTCTGATGACTGTTTCTGGAGTTGACCTATGCTGTCAAAGATACGTCACATCATTTCTGGAACAAGCATAGTTCGGGTACTAGGTATAAAAATAACGTTACATTGTGCCAGTAAAATTCGAGCGACGAATTCTGTTATAAAAAATAAGTACTATTTATAAGTTTGCGTACTTAAGCGGATTAAATTGAAAGGAAACTTAATAAAAGTGTCTACTCAAATAAAAACTGCATGAAAGAAATTGAATCAAACTACTCTTACGCTTAAATAATAAAACCTTTATCCGATAAGTGATAAATAAATTAATATAGTAGCACATTAAAAAGCGTATTGGCTCTCAAATTATTAGCAAAACTATTAGTGTCTCGAATACAGCTTCGAATGACTAGCGGGAGATGGGCAATCGATGGCGACCTCAACTCGCGAGTTTCAGATAAGCTCTTCCATCGGATGGGATAGATTGACCTTTAGGGATAGACCTAAGCTTGAAGAGAAGAGAAAAGATAGACTGAAGAGAGACCTATTTCTACATCCTTCTATTTACTGTCACTTATAAAAAAAAATATCATGGGACAAATTGACACCAATTGACCTAGTCCCAAACTAGGCAAAGCTGTACTATGGGTACTAGACAACGGATAAACATACTTATATAGATAAATACATACTTATTTACATATTATACATCCAAGACCCGAGAACAAACATTCGTATTCATCATACAAACATTTGCCCCGACCGGGATTCGAACCCGGGACCTCAAGCTTCATAGTCAGGGTCGCTAACCACTAGGTCATCTGGTCGTCACTTGTCCTGGTTCTATCTGTTTGTGTGTAATCGGGTGGTAGGACCTTGTGCGAGGTTCGTCCGGATCGCTACCACCATCTTACTCGCTAATCCTGCCGCTGAGCACTGTTGTGTTCCGGTGTGGAGAGGTAAGACAGCCTAGGAAATCACAGGCACAAGAGGCTTTTCATCTTTAGCCTTCTAGGTTGGCAACACATCTGAGACCCCCCCCCGGGGTTGCGGGTGTCTATGGGCAGTTGTGCGATCACTTACCATCAGGTGACCCATTCGCTCGTTTGCCTTCCTTGTCGTATAAAAAAAAGCAAACCTTGCATGTTAAATTTGACACGATACCCGATATGTAAACTGGATTACAATAAATCTAGAGTATATTCTAATTTTGATCCAAATTTGATCCAAATCCGTCCAGGCGATTTTGTGTGTGATTGAGTAACAAACATCCAAACATATCCTTTTCAATATTAATAGGATTTGTTTCAGAAGCTCATCCCTAAAAACGATAAGTAATAGGTAAGGATTAATTCATCCACTCGTAATACCCTGCACAATGAACATTATATATATACAAACTACTTAAGTACAGTCAACAACTTAAGTACAGCAAAAGTAGCTAAGCAACCGACGCGTTCACGATGATCTAATCACGGCTCTATTGTTATAGACATAAGAGCTTGCGCAGATCATTGTAACCTCTTCGGTTGCTTAGCTACTTCTGCTGCTGACTGCACCTACTCATAATTAGTTTTAAGCTGTAATAGCGGTAATCCCACAGACCTACATCGAGATAGGAGGAAACAGTTTATCGATTTCTACGGGAACGAAGCGTGTAGCATTTTCTACAGACATTTTAGGACCGATGAAAGAGAATACCTCGATTAACGGCTCCAACTTTTTTAATGGGGTTGTGGTGGTGTTTAAACAGTTAATTATAAAACAACAAAGCATTTCATCTTTAAAATTTAACGTCGCACGCGGAAACCGGTCGGTAGCGGACCTTCTTTTTGGCAGCGAGGTACGGTCGGGGAAATTAATTCCTGACTAGGGTTGCCAGATTTTTTTTGATCTTGTAAGAGACAAATGCTCATTTTGGCAAAAAAATACGGGACTTAAAATTATTCCAAGGGACAAATGAAAATGATGTATTTCACGTTGTTTTTATTGCTAAATAATAATTATGTTTTAAAGAAGATGGTCGACATCGGAGGAATTCAGCTTTAATCGGACGGACACTGTTCGTTCACCCAAACCTCATGCTCTCGTGAGCGCGCAGCGCAGCTAGCAGTTGGAGTCATGCGCGACGCGGTGCGTGTTTTAATCGAATAAGGTTAAAATACGGGACAGAGTCTGTCCCGGCGGGACGTTTAAAATTATGCCTGAAATACGGGACGTCCCGGGAAATACGGGACGTCTGGCAACGCTATTCCTGACCTACCACGGAACCTTTTCAAAGTAAACGTCATAGTGACATCAGGAAAGTCGTTATGACGTTTACTACGAAAATGTTCTATGGAATTAATTTCCTCGACTCTACATACACTCTTTGCTTCTATCTCAATATTATGTGTGGGTAAGCCGTTGTAATTTGTCTGTGGAGTTAGTTTCCAAGGTCAAATAAGATAAGACATAATTTGGGCGCTTCCCTTCCGATATCGATACTCCCTTACACACTAGCAATTCTAGTTGAGACTAGGCGTGTTGCGGATATTCGCAACTGCATCCGCAACCGCGAAACTTCCGCATTAAATTCAACATCTGCATCCGCAAACAATGCGAAGCTTATGCGGCTGTGGATGTTGAGCAAGTCCTTACGGGAACGGCTTAGCGGCGGCGTGTGCGACGCACGTGACAGGTACTTTCACCATTAACCAATAGGAACGTTCATTTCGTTTCTGTGATTCGCCGATTGATTGACCGCCCTCGCCTAGGTAACAAGAACCGACCCATTTGTTCTGTTTTTTTTTTACCTTTTTTAGGGTTCCGTACCTCAAAAGGAAAAAACGGAACCCTTATAGGATCACTTTGTTGTCCGTCTGTTTGTCTGTGAAGACCCTTTTTCTCTGGAACGCGTGGAGGTAGCATGCTGAAATTAATATCAAATACTCAAGCCTGCGGTCCCTTAAAGCCGTGAAAAAATCAACCTTCTAAGTCAACGCAATCAAAAGATACAGTCATTAAAAATGCGATTTCCATACAAATTTTCGAAATCCGAAAACCTAAAGGGTAGTTCCAGTTGTCCTAGAAACTTGAAATTTGTTATGAAGGTAGCTCTTATAGCACAACCACTCCGAAAAGTCTCAAAATTTTTAATTTTTATGTCTGTCTGTAGAGTTCGCAAATCAATATAAGTTGACCTTACACTGCGTACATTTTGCTTAGGAGCAGGGCTCTGCTAACACTGGACTTCTTAAAACACGGGGAAAAGCGTTAAAATCTTTCAACGGAACCCTCGTGCGCGAGTCCGACTCGCACTTGGCCGTTTTTTATATACCTAACCTGACATGCGAATGTCCGATTCATCCCCGGATGTGAGCCTTAAAATATCCGCATCAGCGTCCGCGGATGTCAGAACATCTGCATCCGCAACATCCCTGGTAGAGACCCGCAGTACAACCCTGTCGCGGTGAGCCTTTGCCGTACTTATCAGTATATTCACTCAGCCGTTTACTTCGAAAAAGTTCTGCTGCGGGTTGTAGGGAGAATAGTTATGATAATTATGTATTAAGCCGATGCTTATAAGCTTGAACTTAAAGTCTTCACGAGTGCATGCCAATGTTCCATTTTAACCATCTTGCTATTTAACCCCCGACGAAAAAGAGGGGTGTTATAAGTTTGACCTGTGTATCTGTGTGTCTGTGAATCTGTCTGTGGCATGATAGCTTCCAAACGGACGGACCGATTTCGATGCGGTTTGTTTTAATCGAAAGCTAGTTTAATCGAGATGGTTCTTAGCTAAATTTCATTAAAACCGGTTCACACGGAACTTTGAAATGACAATGTCGGAGGGTTTTGAACTTTTTTAAGTTGGTTAGGTTGTTTGATGCTATTTATTGATGCCTTATTGCTATTTTGATGCTCTGTATTATAAACGATATATTATTTGGGCAAAATGCTAATTGGACGCCTGACATTTTGTTTCTTGGTCAATTTGCGTCTCTGGACATTTTGCTACATAGACGATTTGGTAGTAAGTTACTAACCCAGAAAAACATGTAACGCCCGTCAAACTAAGGCCATGTTCACTTTACATACACATAATATACATATAATTATAGAGCGCCGGGTCGTCTGTAACAACAGAATTTTGAAACAAAGCAGCTATAGCTCACCCTTGCCCTTCTTAAATATTTACCCTCGATTTAAATTCTGGAGTAAAACGTAGCGTTTATATAGGTTTCGAGCTTAACGCCTCGGCATGACGTCAAATCCAGTACAAAAAGTATTAAAACGTTGTATTACAAACAAGTTTTTTTACTGAACTTACTTGCATTGTCATCCAATTTATATAATTATCTATATTCCAACCCAAATTTCAACTCTTACAATATTTGACGTTAAATAACATACAAAAAAATATTGCAATATACGGACTACATAATAAGTTTCCTGTTTACTTTTTGTTGGCTGTACAGCCATTCATATTACCATCCAACTTATATATCCATACCAAATTTCAAGCCGATGCCTAGTTGAAGTGTTCCTTACCAGATTATTGTATTGTCACCGGACTTACATAAGTATACCCAATTGTTTTTTTTAACTATAGAAAGTTTTGGAGTTTTCCTGAAATAAATTTTAATTCAATTTGAATTCTATCATTGGGGAACAAAAATTCCATATAAATTTAAATTAAATTTTAGGAAACAAAAACCAACCCAGTCACCTTTTCAAAAACTTTACAACTGTCAGTTTACAATGACAATTCAGTGGCAACTGCTGACTTGAAGAGCTTTTGTTTTAGCGCGCTTCATATTGGCAAAGAAATGTAGTTGGAATTGTTATTACTAAACTGACAATTGTAAAGTTGGCGAAATAGGGACCAGGTTGAACTTGACGGTGGCCACGAGTTATCCGTGCTCGCGGAACCACCACAACGAAGGGGGGGGGGGGGGGGGGGGGGTGGTGTTAATTGGCAATCTACGCGAGTCTTACTTACTAGGATTATTTCCTTTAATAATTAGCGGAACGTCTTTTCCGTTATCGCTTAAACAAATATTTGTGGGAAGTTATAGCTTGGTAAATGAGTGCTCATAAGGGGAAAGGTCGAAATCAGAAAGTTTGACTGCGGGACTTTGTTTGGACTAGTTAGAAGACAAACACACTAACAGTCCCCACCCCTCGGAGGCAAGCCCTAGGATGGGGGTCGAAAGAAGGTCCTGTTTTTTGATTAAGTACCTACATCTCGAAAACGATGCGTAATAGGAATTTTTGTTACAAGTACCACACAATGAAAGCTGCTAAATTTTTCTACAACCTTGATTTTATACTTTCCACATTTCCCAATCCTTGTCTAGATGAGCTCCGAAAAACATAAAATTTGGTAGTGAAATTCTCTCAGGCGTTCATTTATAACGTATGATTTGAGGCTCTCGTTTTCCAACATAATGTAACCCACGATATTCTATACACAATGACCTATCACCTCAAAAGACAAATCAACGACAAAACATGTCACCCTATACTTCGACTGATAATGAACTGTCAAAATCTTATACACTGCCGCTTACGTGTTTATTGGCTGGCAGCAATGTATAAGAATGTCACAGCCGAAGCTACGTAACTCAATACTTATTTGGCAATGATTGATTCAATTAAAAAAACAGTGCTTAATTAATGTTTTACCGTGTAACGTTCGTAAACAGAGTTAATAATATTGGTAAAATTGGTCGCACCATATTTTTCTTATGCTGTGAGTGTATTATTTCGTAATTGTTTCAAGCACACTCATCGTATAAAATATGCACCGACCGGCAAGCTTATTGTCTAACTCGCTCGCAATCGCCATCGTGTTCATTTTGTACGGGCTGACAATTGGTATCGGAAACAGCTAGCTGTCACAGTCGTTCAATGACTGTCATTTCAATCCGAGGAGTGTCAAAATAGTTACCTACGCAATAACCCCTCGGGGATCGAGCCGGGACCTCAAGCTTCGTAGTCAGAGGTTCTCTAACCACTAGGCCATCCAGTCCTCAAAATATAAATAAAGTTTCATCACACTTGCTCGTAAAGCGTCGTATTGTACGCAGGCATACTGAAGGACAACGGCCTAAATTATTCCTACGGGAGTAATAGGTAATTTGTAATTTTCCCAAAGGAGTAATGAGTTTAGTTTTAAAAAATATGGCGTTCACTCGTAGGTAAGTATATACGTATAATAAATATGTCATTCCACACTAAGGAGGTTTTAAATGAAACATGGTTTTCTATGTTTTCTACAAATAAGTATTACTTAATTTAAACGTTATTATTGTGTTTTAAAACTATTTGAGTTTACTTTGCAATTATTTCAGTGAATTTTATTTTGAAACGATAAAAACTGGCTGTATGCATGGCCTTCCTACTTTCCAGTTTCTAAACGCGTTTTTTATCATTATCTGTGGAAGTACTGGAAGTCTGAAGTCTCCATTGAAAGAAGTTGACAATCTCAAAACTATCATTTGTTGCCGACTGCTGAGTTTATATTTATAATCGTATATACTTATTCTAATATTTATGGAGGTACTGCCTGTACTTAGTAAAATATGTCTTCTGTATGTGAAGACCAAACTTTTAATAAATAGATTTTTTGCCTTTTGTTGTATGTATTTATTTCCTCGCAAATGTGATGAAAAACATTGTGTGTATCACGGGCAGTAAGGGTATTACAAACTCAAGTCATTAAAAGCCCTCCGCCTTCGGCGACGGCCTTCTAATAGACTTTCGTTAGTAATACCCTTCTTACCGCCCTTCATGCACAATGTACTAATAAATATCATGGGACAATTGACACCAATTGACCTAGCCCCAAAGTGGGCAAAGCCTGTACTATGGGTACTAGAAAACGGATTAACATACTTGTTTATATAGATAAATACATACTTATATACATATTAAACATCCAAGACCGAGAACAAACATTCGTATTCATCATACAAACATCTGCCCCGACCGGAGATCGAACCCGGGGCCTTAAACTTCATAGTCAGGGTCTCTAACCACTAGGCTATCCTGTCGTCGATACTGCTACAAGGTTTGACTTGTAGCAATCTTTATTATTTAGGGTTCTGTTTTTTGTGGTATCGATTATTGTTATCAGTTATCGTGCGTCCGGCACGCGCTATCGGCTGCGGGTTAATTAAACCGTCATTTCACCCGACAAACAGCCGTTTCACAACCGCCGAACTTGTTAATGGTTTTTATAGTTCACTAGCTTTCGCCTGCGGCTCCGTTTCCGCAGCAGAACTCCCTATCCCGTGGGTACTACTGTCATGTGCAAAACCAAGAAATATCAATTGCATTTTTACAAATATGTTTGTACTTAACTCTTTTTATTTCCGCCTTGCTGTAACTAAATATTAATATTATGCTGTGAACAGTGATTCATATTTTATCATTATCAATCACTATTTTCTCATTTCCTGCTTCAGTTAATTGCGGCAGGCTTATATTTCATACTTTCATAACGAATCATTAATTACACAATATATCGCTTAATAGTCTGTTTATCTAGACTCTATTTTTGGTAATAAACTTCTCATTAAATTTCTGAAAACAGCGGTCTTATTGTCTAACTCGCTCGCAATCACCATCGCGTTTTCATTTTATATGCATGGGATGACAATTAGTATAGGAAACAGCTAGCTGTCACATTCCTACAAAAACTCGTGTAAAAAGCATCTAGTACAGCTTTAATGGTAATACAACCTAGATTAAAATAACCCCAAAGACACAGCCAGCTCCCAACCAGGTCCAATCTCGGGGCAGCTGAATTATAAAGGATCTTTTTTAGTTGTTAATCCCGCGGGATCTCGCGAATTAGCCCCGTGCCGAGGCGAATTATAGTCTCCTGTTCGCTTCCACCAATTAACTGGCCTTTGTGTTTATTTTTAGACTATTCTATGAGAAAATAATGGCGCAGGAAAATTAAGATAAAATTTCCCATCAAGGCAGTGCCTCGAGCATATTGTGGTTGCGCTATTATAAAATCGAGAATATATTTGACCTGTAGATACTTGAAAACAGAGGGTCGAGCACGACTATACGAATGCTGCGTAACGTTACGGTTATCGTATCGAGATCGAGAAACCTCATACTAAAATTTAGTTCCAAATACGCTCACGGGCGGGCGCTGTTCCAAACGTCATAAAAATTTCTCGATAACGTTACTACTCGTTTACGTTACGCAGGATTCAAATATTCATAGTCGGGCCTTAGTGCCTAGAGGGTCGAGCACGACTTTTCGAATCCTGCGTAACGTTACGGTTATCGTATCGAGATCGAGAAACCTCATACTAAATTTTAGTTCCAAATACGCTCACGGGCGGGCGCTGTTCCAAACGTCATACAAACTCTACAACGTTTACTATTCGATTTTACGTTACGCAGCATTCGTAAAGTCGTGCTCGACCCTCAGTTACTATTACAATATCAAATCAAGCGAGGTTATTAGGTTGTTTATATCCGCCACACGGATCGAACCCGTCCTCAGCAAGTTCAGATACAGTATAACGTTGAGACGTCTCTTAATGGCCCGCAGAGCTCTCGCAGGCTAAGAGCTGCCGCAGACATCATTTGTGCAACTCTGTTATTGTTGAGGATGCTCGTAGTCCATTAGTGCAGCCAAAGTGTTTCCATGTAACATTACATCCTGCTTGCTATTACTTACATAGCATGCGCATTAAATTACCTATATGAAAACTAAAACAAATTTCGAATAAATAAAAAAATCGTGGGACAATCGACACCAATTGACCTAGTCCCAAACTGAGCAGAGCTTGTGTTATGGATACTAGACAACGGATCGACATACTCATAGATAAATACAAATTAAACATTGAAGACTCGAGAACAAACATTCATCATACAGCCATCTCTGTCCCGACCGGGGATCGAACACGGATATGATAGTGTGAATTGGGCCCCATTCGGCATAACGTTGCGGCTCGCTGTTTTTCAGCAGGACCCATTATTTACAACATTAATCGCAACCAAAGCGCCAGCCGGCCAGTTTTAATTAGTCTGCAAATCTACGGTACTCTGAATCAACCTCGTATATAACTTTGACCAAATTCGAATAACCACTCTAGACCTCGGACCTAAGGTGGTTATTCCAATTTCGTCAAAGTTTACATACGAGGTTGAGTCAGAGTACCGTCGAAATATAGTTATCTTCCGCTGCTGTTTGACGTTCAACTTTAAGATCGGTTTGAATTTTTAACACTTTTTGTTGTGGGAAGAGACAATTGAATTTTAAACATTCGGAGTGACACTTGTTCGAATAGTTCGAACTTTTGAACACTGTTTTTTTTAACACCAGAGAAAGCAATGAGGGCTAGGTGTCGAGTGAGGTATCTGTCATTCTCCACCAATGAGGGACAAGCTACTGGCCTATGATTGGTGGAAATTGACAGATAGGCCTGACTCGACACTAGCAATCCCTCATTAAAATACATTGGGGCACTTTCAAGTTAAGAGTAAGCTGATCCCAACTATCACCACCACCACACTATACGCCGTGGATGTGTTGCTTCATGTGGTAATGGAGGTGGAGGCACCGCATGAAAACATACAATTGTCATATGAACGTAGGTGTTTTAAACGCGTGGTCGCAGATGAGCGAATTCATAGTTTTTATTTTCAGTTCATAAATGATCTTATCACAACGTAATTAAGCGAATAGTCAGTGAATAAGATTATTAGTAACATCACTTACTGTTATAATAGTTATTTATCATCAACTGCCTACATTTCCACACGAATGTCATACAACGTTTTACATTGCATTATGCGCGGAGTTTCACGTGCGGAAAAGACTAACGTTCTATGAATATGTTGACCCACGTAAATTGGCACTTTACGAGCACGTGCGCTGTAAAGGTATTTTTTCATCACACTTGCTCGTAAAGCGTCGTATTGTACGCAGGCATACTGAAGGACAACGGCCTAAATTATTCCTACGGGAGTAATAGGTAATTTGTAATTTTCCCAAAGGAGTAATGAGTTTAGTTTTAAAAAATATGGCGTTCACTCGTAGGTAAGTACGTATAATAAATATGTCATTCCACACTAAGGAGGTTTTACATCAAAAATGGTTTTTAACGTTTTCTACAAATAAGTATTACTTAATTTAAACGTTATTATTGTGTTTTAAAACTATTTGAGTTTACTTTGCAATTATTTCAGTGAATTTAATTTTGAAAACGATAAAAACTGGTTGTATGGATGGGCTTTCGTCTTTCCAGTTTCTAAACGCGTTTTTTATCATTATCTGTGGAAGTACTGGAAGTCTGAAGTCTCCATTGAAAAAAGTTGACAATCTCAAAACCATTATTTGTTGCAGACTGCTGAGTTTATATTTATAATCGTATATACTTAATCTAATATTTACGGAGGTACTGCCTGTACTTAGTAAAATATGTCTTCTGTATGTGAAGACCAAACTTTTAATACATAAATAGATTTTGCCTTTTGTTGTATGTATTTATTTCCTCGCAAATGTGATGAAAAACATTGTGTGTATCACGGGCAGTAACGGTATTACAAACTCAAGTCATTAAAAGCCCTCCGCCTTCGGCGTCGGCCTTCTAATAGACTTTCGTTAGTAATACCCTTCTTACCGCCCTTCATGCACAATGTACTATTATATTTTATCTCGAAGATGGCGATACCAATTCTTATTTATGCAATAGCAAAAATTTTCACAACTAAACACGAAAACAACTATTGAAATAATCTGTGCGAATAGCAAAGCAAAGTGAGCTACAAGAAAATTAACTAAAACGACTTAATATGCATTAAGTCACTATAAATTACTTCCCTTAGAACCGGCTTCATAAGCTTGGGTTAAGCTCCATTATTCGCAAATAAACAAGACATTGGACAAGAACACAAGGAATTAAGTGAATTAGACGTTACATTGCGGTGGAATTCATGAATTAGATTTGAATGGACACTGCATGAAAGCAGTGCAGAGTAGCAAAGTAATTGGTTTGAACAGAAACCAAAAGCAAATGTACAAACATACAATACAAATATTCTTTATTGAAAATCACAAAACAGTACAAGGAGATTACAAAAAAAACAGGTATTGTAGACAATAGGGTGGGGGGAGGGGGGTGGTTTATGTGCAATAAAGGGATAGACATACATACAAAAGGTAGAATTGAAACGACAATACGCTAGCTCGCCGGGATATTCTCATATTTCTAATACAAGACAAACAGCTCAATTCAATCTCCGTAGACCCTCTACGGCGTAGACTGCGTAGCGTAGCTCGTAGACTCGTAGCGGTCAAAATTGTAATTTTATTATTTGCGAGGAAAGCGCACATGGGTTTAAGTTCAAAGTAGTTTTAGCTTTATCGCGAAGAAATAATACCTGGCTGTCGCTAAGTCGTTCAGCAATTGTTTCGGCAAAAAACAAAAAACCTTTCAAACGAGAATATAGATAGCTTCATGGCTAAAAATTTTCCATTTCATTTTAAAGTTACATGGCACATATTTTATTTAAAACTCCCTCAAATTGTCATCTAGCAATTTTCATAGAGCAACACGTTTTGTACAAAAAGAATCTCCAGGGAACAGTGTCGGGATTCGCAAGAATTTAATCAAGAAAGAAAAACAAGCTTTTATTCAAACACATGTTAATTTTCCATAATGCTAGAACACTAATGCAAGAAATATAAGATTTGAATATAATTAGGATCTTCTAAGAAAAGCACAGTGATATGGGGTACATAATTAGAATCTATAACATTTTTACCTAACGACGGTATACCTAACCTAACGATCCTTTCGCCTAAGGCCTAAGTATTGAATGATCAAAGTTTATGAAGCTATAGCAAGCAATGAATTGTGTCACGCAAGCGATAGGACTTTGTTTTATATGGAAACAAAAAATAACCATAACAAAAAAAACGGGCCAAGTGCGAGTCGGACTCGCGCACGAGGGTTCCGTAGAAAGATTTTAAAGCTTTTCACCAGTGTTTTAAGAAGTCCAGTGTTAGCAGAGCCCTGCTCTTAAGCAAAATGTACGCAGTGTGGGGTCAACTTATATTGGTCTGCGAAATCTACAGACAGACATAAAATTTTTAGATTTTGAGACTTTTCGGAGTGGTTGTGCTATAAGAGTTACCTTCATACCAAATTTCAAGTTTCTAGGACAACTGGAAGTACCCTTTAGGTTTTCTCAGTACGGCGATTCGTATGGAAATAGATTTTTTAATGACTGTATCTTTTGATTGCGTTGACTTAGAAGGTTGATTTTTTCACGGCTTTAAGGGACCGCAGGCTTGAGTATTTTATATTAATTTCAGCATGCTACATCTACGCGTTCCAGAGAAAAAGGGTCTTGACAGACAGACAGACAGACAGACGGACAACAAAGTGATCCTATAAGGGTTCCGTTTTTTCCTTTTGAGGTACGGAACCCTAAAAACATAACGATTCGCATCAATATCGCGTCAGCATCAACGCGAGTTGCGTGAATCTAAACAGAATTAACAAACATCAACTGACATACGTGAGTGATCCGTTTATTTCACTATGATCGAGTCTCACGGTAGTTTTATGGTAAAAGAATTAACAAAGTGACCCTAACCAGAAGTTCATTTTTGTTATTAACTATTCCTTATCGCTAGGCACATGCATGACCTCTCATTGGCGTACACGTGTCGCCACTCCAAAACAAAGCAGAGTCACGAAAAACAAACTACAAGTACAAGTATACCTTTTTAATTTGGCAAAACCCACAACAGCGACCAAGGGGAATACCTTTGTAACCCAAGGAATAATCGTAACGTTACCTACATCCGATGGACAAACACAATCACATTTCAACGAACAAAGCCCTACGTGGATTGCAAACGGTCAATTCGGAGTAACCTTGTATCGTCATTATCATATCGCTGTCCTTATTTATTCATATCGACGTGAAGAGCGCGGGCTAAATAATCCTCACGTGCAAATAAAAGTATCAAGCGGTTTGAATATAAAATGCGGGGCGGTGCGAGTTGCAGCGGGCGACGCGACGCGACGCGACACTGGCCGTATTTGCCAAATGTTTGTCATTGCTAGGACGACTGGCCGCGACTTTGTTTGTCGCGCGAGATTATATTACCCGTCCCGTTACATCCTGAGTGACAGAAAAGGACGGGCTGTTGTTCGCGCGCGAGACAAAAGTCGCACTGTGAGTTGTGCCAGACCTACAGGTGAAATACGGAAGAGAGACGACGCGAATATTTCTCAGGTGCGGCCAATTAAAGTACCAGCCGTTTGAAATGTTGTTTATGAGAAAGATAAAAACAATTTGATGGAAATGAATCTACTGTTGATTAGTAAGTTGTTCCTCGATGGTAAAGACACACACTCACATTCACACTGTTCATAATTGTAATTGGTGTTACTGACAATGATTGATATTTGATATCGACCATAATAATGGAAACAAAATGTACATGAAAGTAGAGTTCTGAACACCACATTTCGGACCACGACGAGTCCTTTATCTAGAAGTGCGCGGGCGTGTAGTCCCTAACCACGTCAGACAACACTTGAATTTACAAATTTAATGCTTTCGCCGGCGGTAACCCAGACACTATAGAATTTCTATTGTCATAACGGCTATATATATATATAGCCGCTTACCGCCGGGAAACGTGTTAAACTAGCTTTCGTATTAAAACGGTCCATCGGTTTAGGACCTACAATCAAACTTACAACACCCCTCTTTTTGGGCCGGCGGTTAAAAATCTAAACCCAGCCTTTTCTTTCCTGTGAAAGTACTAAGAGGTCACTCGTCGAATCCGACTCGTGGGCGGGGCACATTGCTCGCAGAACTGATGGCCGATGGGGTCAGAAAGTTCTCGAATGGCGTCTACGGACCGGGAGACGAGCTGTCGGTATGCCTCCAACATGATGGAGCGTCGACCCAGTAAAGATTGCGGGACCGCGGTGGATGCGGAAAGCACAAGACCGGTCTGAGTGGAGAGCCGCGGGGGAGGCCTATGTCCAGCAGTGGACGTCTTTCGGCTGACATGATGAGAGTACTATAGCCCAAGCCCTCTCATTCTGAGAGAAACCATATTGTCCAGCGGTGGGACGTAAAGAGGCTGAGTTTTATTTACATCCTGCGTAACGTTACGTTATCTATCGAAATCGAGAAACCTCATACAAAATTTTAGTTCCAAATACGCTCTCGGGCGGGTGCTGTTCCCAACGTCATACAAATTATCAATAACGTTTATTAATCGTACTACTTGGGCTTCAGGTCCGCTATCATTGCGCCCGCGCCCCAACCGAATGAATTTGAATATAATGAATACAGCCACAGCGCCGTATATAAGGCAGGGGAGCCTCGGATTTACAAAGTAGCTAGTTCTGGCTAATGAACAGACGCGTGCAGACTCAACGCGTTCAGACGGCTCACGATTTTGACAGAAAGAAGATTATTATGTTCCACGAAATTTCGTACTGATGTTTTCTGACGTGCAAAACACTTCAAGCCAATACAGTGAGTTAGTAAGAACACAACAGAGGCTTAAGAATAGTCCTACAAAAACTGGCACAGTGCGAGTCGGACTCGCGCACCGAGGGTTTCGTGACTAACGTTTTTCGGATTTTTTCCTTGAGTTGTGTTGTTCATTCTTTTCACAATTCTAAGAAAATGGTGAGTACCTTAAAGGTTTTGATTTACTTGGAATTGACAGATGGACGGACGGACAGTAGATGTAGTAAAAAGATAGATAGGTAGATGAAGCTGTAAAAAGTGACAGACACTTTAAAATATAAAAACAAAAACCAACAACAAAATCCAAGATTCTGTCATTCTAGAATAGCGTATAGAGATAGAAAATAAATCGGAAAATATTGATAAAATCAAACCAATGCAATAAGAAACCTAGACGTACAGCAGTCAGCATCAGACGATAACCACGAGCTCAAAAGTATTTGAACTCGAGAAATCCCTTGACAATAAACCATTTTTAAACGTAACGTTGCGTAAGTAATACCAAAATTCAATTGTTAAGGCTGAGGTTAATGCTATTACATATAATAACCTAACCAACTTAGAAAAGTTGAAAAATCGCCGACATAGTCATTTCAAAGTTCAATATTTCAAAAACGGGTGAACCGATTTTAATGAAACTTAGCTGAGAACCATCTCAATTATACTAGCTTTCGATTGAAAAAAAAACCGCATTGAAATCGGTCCACCCGTTTGGGAGCTATGATGCCACAGACAGATACACAGATACAAATGTCAAACTTACAACACCCCTCTTTTTCGTCGGGGGTTAAAAAAAAGAGGTAGATATGTCGTCAGCACGCCGAAAACGAAGCGCAGAAAAGGCTATAATTGTAGCCTCTTTGGCCTCAGTCACTGTCGAATAAAGTCCAAACTTGCGCGCAAATGTCAAAATGTTCCGATTTTTTTTTTTTGTGAACATACGACGTATCTTTACTTATAATATCATTGGCTGAGGTAGGTCGCAGGTTCCTACTGGGCGGAGCGTCGATAAGATACGGTTCGGAGCTTATCTCTGCTATCGCACTGCAATTACTGCAAGAAAAACACTCCACAAACGCGCACTTATCATGTCATCACAGTTAGTGCGCATGATAACAAGAAAGTTCTTTTGCACATGCTCGGAAAGTGCCACTTTACGCGGGTTAACATATTCATAGAAAGTTAGTCTTTTCCGCACGTATGCAAGAAAACATATTCGTACAACTTTTCAGCACACTAATGGATGCGTGAGGAAAAATATAAAAAAATTCTATGAATATGTTGACACACCTTAAGTGGCACTTTCCTCGCATAATGCATTGTAAAACGTATGACATTCGTGTGGAAATGTAAGTGTGCTTACGCTCGAGTTTTAAGATCACCGACACTCGTTGGAAATTGCCTACTTTCCGCGCTTGTATCATGAATTACTATTACCGAAAGGCAAGCCGACAGGTGGCTCACCAGAGGGCTCGCAGATGTGTTGCCAACCTGGGCATTAAGCATTACAAAAACCGGTTCTAACAAAAATACTACAAGTAGTCTGCCCGTCTTACTCTCCATGCCGCGGCGGAACACATCAGTGCAAGCTGCTGCTTAGCGGCATGATAAGCTGTTCAGACGGCGGTAACGATCCGGACGGACCTTGGACAATGTCCTACTACTCGCAAAAAGTTCCCATCATAAGCAAACAGCAGAGAATAATAATGTCCCCGCTAATAACTTTGCGGCAGTCATTTTTCTTCATTCCACGGGACTATGAAGCTGCTTGTTTTAATGAAAAATGAACAAGCCATTTTAGCTTGTTGTCTCAATATTATAAAAGATATTATGGAGTTTAGTGCAGGAACTAGGAAACGCATTATAAAAGTCTCGGTTTGTATAAACGTATTATAAATTTGTGAGTGTAACGACACGTTATAGAAGTTAAAACAAAACGTAAAAGTAAGTAAGTAAACACTTTATTGTACAAAAAATAGGATAAAAACACAAATTACAACAATAAAATTCGAATACAAAGACGTAAGATAACGGATAACGGAAGGACTACGGATTAGTCCGAAATATGTCGGGCTTTAGGTACTCGAGTGACATACGCAAGTGATCCGTTTATCACTACCTACGTAAGATAGTCTCATTAAGTATAAAAAAGTTAATCGAATCTTGTTCAAGCTTAAGCCTTACGCTCGCCCTATATGCCATTAACACAACTATACAACACGGACGATTAAATAAATAAAAAAAACTATTCTCCCATTCGCTCTTCACCTCTACAGGCTAGGAGCATAATCGAACCCAACCCAGAGCCTTGTGCAACGCCCGCCGCAAACATGTCCCCGGCATAATGAGCACATGAATAAATGAACAGCAGTGCATACGCGAATTATTAAACTACCACAACCGCACGCAATCGTCCATTATCTAAAGACCGATGTTGACCGGACAATCGAACAGAATTGAATTCGTGTAATTAGCTCGTGGATACACATAATGAAAAAAGGGAAGGGAGTAAAAGTATAAAGTGTCATTCTATGGAACTTGCTAACTATGAAACAAACCGCCATAGTAAATTCATCATTCTGAGTGTCGAGCACGAATTTACGAAGTAAGTTTGGCAGTTGTCAAGATTTTTAGATATTCTTGCATACTTGTGAGGTCGGTCGGTATTAAGTGATATAGAGTTACGTACTACTTCTTGAGACTTCGTTAGTGAACAGAATAAGGTTAAGATTAAGGAACTGATTGATTACAATCATATTGAATGACGTAATTAATAGTTTCTAAAAGTTTCCGGCTAGATAGAAAGTGAGATTCGTTACGAGGAACGAAATATTTTGTTTCGTATAAAGCTGCAATGTTGAAGACTGAAACTTAATTATGAATAAATATTCTTACCGGCACCAAAGAACTAACGTAACAAGAAATGACACTGTCGCATGTGTGCAGTAAACTACCTCGCAGCTGAGGGTCGAGCACGACTTTTCGAAACCTGCGACACGTAAAATCGAATAGTAAACGTTGTCGATTTTGTATGACGTTTGGAACAGCGCTCGCCCGTGAGCGTATTTGGAACTAAAATTTAGCATGAGGTTTCCCGATCTCGGTACGATAACCGTAACGTTACGCAGCATTCGTAAAGTCGTGCTCGACCCTCAGAGACAATTTCAATATACGGTTTTTTTACATACTTGGTTAGCAAGTTCCATAGAATGACACTATACAAACAGCTATTAAATGACATAGGGACATTGAAACCAGTGTTATGGCTCTCCGCGATATCATACCGATTGTAGTTTTTCTTGATTATTTTAATAAAATTAACACCCTGGCCACTTTTGATACTGTGTATGTTTTATATTTTGTATACTATTTTAGTATTCTGTTTGTTTGTCTGTGTCAACTTATCTCTTGACATGTACTGCTAACAGAATGCATACAACAAACTCGTAATTTTTTGCAATACCTACTCAAGTTTTTCCTTTAATAGTGGCCCTTTCTGGTGCTCCTGCTAGCGATAACAATTTTAGTATTTTTATTAATATTTATTACGTGTAAAAAATATAATTTCTGTCCCTATATCTCATCTCTTGCAACCTAGCCCGTTTCTTATTCTTCTTATTTTCAAAACGAAGCCAAATTTGGACCATTCCGACCTACATAATGCATAACAGATATTCCCCCGCGAATCATAAAAGATTCTTCAACACTCCTACATCCAATGACAAATTGCATTAATTAAATCTCCGTCGAAGGCTCTCAACAATGTCAATATACATTTCGCACAAGGGCAAGGGTATGTGTCACGAGCACGAGCGAAATATAGAAATCCCCTCACGGCGGCGCCTGCACAATGTAATGCTTTGTCGCAATAATCACGTCACACCTGGCCCCACTCCGATTTGAATGAATTTGTGGAGAGTTTCAATTTATATTTGAACACTTAATTTATATTGCACACTGGCCTGATTCTGTTGGAAAATCTTGGTTTCACTTTAAAGTTTAAATATATTTTAATAGAGGTTCTATTTCAGACCCATGACATTCCAGACCCATCATCATCATGTTCAGGACATCAGAACCATTCATGTTCTTCATTTTTTTTTTCAAAGGCAATAGACATTAGTCGTCAAGTACACTTTGTTGCAACACTTAATTGATTTTACGGCGAGCGAGACGTCACAACACAGTCATATAATATGACTACTTGACGACTTGTAAAGTTGTAGTGGTACTAAACTAGATCAATATGCCAACTCCCAGTTCTAGTCAACAGGAATCAATCTGACATCATTGGAGCCTTGAGTAGCCCCTAAAAAATCTCTTCACGTAGGGCAATATCACCTACGACCTCGACGATAAAATCCGTCGTTACCACGGCGCACGCGCACTGGAACCAATCAGGTTTGAAGCAGTGTGGTATAATTGAGCCAATCACCAATAAGGGACGAGATAAAGCCATAGTTGTAATAACAAGAAATGTGGGTAAATACTTGGTGTTTTTGCCAATTAATTTGAAAGTTTTAGCTAGTTATAGTAGTTTAAATGTTGTACTACATTTAATGCGAATAAAATATATTCTATTTCTTTCCATTCAATTAAAAACATGGCCAAGACTTCAAAAATATCGGGTTACTCTCATTTGCCTCCTAGCTGCGTCCTGGGGAGTAATGAACTAAAAAAGTTATTTCTGTATGAAAGCAACATTGGGATAACAGCAACTCAACAGACAACATGGCCGAGATGGATTTGAAGAAGCATACTCGAGGCTCTTAATTCCAAGGATACCAGATGAAGCGTCGGAGGAAAGTCGAACAAATCCCGGGACAATGCGACGACAGACGCCACTCCATCTTCGTTAGTAACTTAGCTGACGCGGTAAGACGGACGAATCAAATATGGCTCCGCTTACCAATAAATACGACTTACGAGAAAATAAACGAGAATATTTAAAAACTTGCCGCAAATTAGAAATTTGAAACTGTCCTATATGTATAAATAAATATGAGCTTTTTTTAATCTTCGAACGGACGAATCAAATATGGTTCCGCTTACCAATAAATACGACTTACGAGAAACTAAACAAGAAAATATATATACTTGTTGCAAATTAAAAATTTGAAACTGCCCTACATAAACAAATACGAGATTTATTGATTTAAACTTTCGCGATTTTCACACATTGTCATGATACTCGGGACTTAATCGCGTAAAAAACTTTTATATTTAAATTTGAATTTGAAATTCATATGACAAATACGAGATTTTTTTTTAACCTTCGATATTTTCATATTAAACTCCGTCATCATATTTAGGAGTAAATAATTATCACTGTCGTCCAATCATTCCAATGCGATTTCTTATACACTCTGATACGACACAACGTCTACATTCTTCATTATTAATTCTAAGTACTACTTTTTTTTGTCCAATGTCCTATATGTCAGAAATGTAAATTTAATGAAATGTGTCCGTCCATCCGCTACGGAGCAGCGACGACACAGACAGATACACGTTAAACTTATGACACGGTTTGACTCTGAGGGTTGAAATTACGAAGAAACGTTGTCAAAATGACGATAATAAAATATGTTTTAAACATTCTAAGAATGAAGAAATTGGAAACACACAAGCAGCGCCGCAAATCTAACGATCCTGGGCTAATAGGGGTTGAAATTAAGTAGTTGTTACGTAGTCGAGTTCGCTTGCGGGTTAATTTGCGAACGATTAAGGGTTAAATAGACGGTTTCGTAACCAATGTTCATTCTGGTTACGTAACTTGAAACATAGGCCTATGGTTTTGACATTTGGATATGTGCCTACAGCTTACGTAATAAACCGCCATGAGAGCCCTTGGCAGCTCATAAAACTGTTTGTTATTTATTATACATTAACATTATGGTTGGTCGAATGATCGTTTTAAACAATTTTTTTTAATGACACTTTTAAAATACTCACAGAAACATGGGAATCGAACCCGGATCCTCAACATTCCGTGTTGCGTGGCATACAGCATTTCAGCATTAGGACGAAATTTTTCATTTTTCTCAAGCAGGGCGGCTAGCACGACAGCATTTTGTCGCTTTATTACTCAGTGCGTCCGTGACACACTGTCTCACAGATACGTGAGTGATCCGTTAATTTCACTATGATTGAATCTCGCGGTAGTTTAATGTTAGAATTCAACAATATTTCAGTTTTATAGTTTTGACGACCGGATTAGTGGTTAGAGACCCTGACTATGAAGCTTGAGATCCCGGGTTCGATCCCTGGACGGGGCGGATATTGTATGATGACTACGAATGTTTGTTCTCGGGTCTTGGATGTTTAATATGTGTATAAGTATGTATTTATCTATATAAGTATGTTTATCCGTTCCCATAGTACAGGCTTTGCCTAGTTTGGGACTAGGTCATCATCATCATCATGTCAGCCGAAAGACGTCCACTGCTGGACATAGGCCTCCCCCAAGCCCAAGGCTCTCCACTCTGACCGGTCTTGCGCTTTCCGCATCCGCATCGGGACTAGGTCAATTGGTGTCAATTGTCCCATGATATTTATTTATTTTATTTTATTTTTACCTTTGCGAACTTTGCGAGTGGTAGGACGTTGTGCGAGGTCCGCTCAGATCGCTACCACCATCTTACCCGCTAATCCGGCCACTAAGCAGCAGTACTTGCACTGTTGTGTACCGATGTGGAGAGTAAGACAGCCGGTGTAATTACGGGCACAAGAGGCATTTCATCTAGCTCTCTAGGTTGGCAATGCATCTGCAAACCCCCGGAGTTGTGGGTGTCTATGGACAATGGCGATCACTTATCATCAGGTGACCCACTTGCTCGCTTGCCTTCCTTGCCGTATAAAAAAAAGACGTTACTTAAACCACAAAGTAAAACCGTCAACGTAACGTTAGAAATAACGAAATAAAGTCGTCAAAACGCGATAAAGTTTAGTACAGTGCCCTAAGCACAACTTGTCGAATCCTGCGTAACGTTACGGTTATCGTATCGAGATCGAGAAATCTCATACTAAATTTACTACAGTGCCCTAAGCACAACTTGTCGAATCCTGCGTTACGTTACGGTTATCGTATCGAGATCGAGAAATCTCATACTAAATTTACTACAGTGCCCTAAGCACAACTTGTCGAATCCTGCGTTACGTTACGGTTATCGTATCGAGATCGAGAAATCTCATACTAAATTTACTACAGTGCCCTAAGCACAACTTGTCGAATCCTGCGTAACGTTACGGTTATCGTATCGAGATCGAGAAATCTCATACTAAATTTACTACAGTGCCCTAAGCACAACTTGTCGAATCCTGCGTTACGTTACGGTTATCGTATCGAGATCGAGAAATCTCATACTAAATTTACTACAGTGCCCTAAGCACAACTTGTCGAATCCTGCGTTACGTTGTTATCGTATCGAGATCGAGAAATCTCATACTAAATTTTAGTTCCAAATACGCTCACGGGCGGGCGCTGTTCCAAACGTCATACAAACTCGTTATAGTTTACTATTCGATTTTACGTGACGCAGGATTCGACAAGTCGTGCTTAGGGCACAGAGCGGGGAACAAAGAAAGGCACTTAGCAATGATTTACACATAGGTATGTACGTACGTAGGTACGTCGTAGCAGGTGTAGACGCGCTACGGCCCGTAGCTCTACGGGCTACGCTTTCTAGGGATGCCAATGTCACGAATGACATTGTTTTCACATTCGCATCGAATGGATGCGAAAGTGCGGATGCGAATATTAAGTAATAGCATAAAACATCTCAGGTCATCATTATGAAAAGGTAGTTGTGCGCCGCCGTCAGCTGAGCCTCAAGCACTAATATTAGAATCCTGCGTAAAGTTTTCGTTATCGTATCGCCATCGACAAACATTATAGGTATTAAATTGTAGTACAAAATACGCTCACGGGGGGCGCTGTTCCAAATGTCATAGATTTTTTCTCGATAACGCTCCATTCGATTTCGGTACGTAGCATTCAAATACTCGTCGTGCTCGGGGCTCTGTGTCTAGTAGTCGCGCGAGCAGAGCCTTGGCGCTCAGAGTGCGTCTCGCTGCCGCCGAGTCGTGCTTCGTGCGCTCCCAGAGGAAAGACTACGAATTAGCCCAATACATGTCAGAGGGTTGAGCACGACTTTACGAAAGCTGCGTAACGTAAAATCGAATAGTAAACGTTGTCGAGTTTGTATGACGTTTGGAACAGCGCCCACCTGTGAGCGTATTTGGAACTAAAACGCAGCTTTCGTAAAGTCGTGCTCGACCCTATGGCTAAACTTGACTTATATACGTGAGTGACCCATTTATTCTACTATGATTGACGGTCGGTAGTTTCACGTTAAAAGAAATTGGTCATCAATCATCATTGTTATTAATCATTCAATAATCTTTTCTTTGCTGGCACTGTTGATAAAACTTACACAACAGCTCAAAATTCTCAACACAATTGTAAACATCCGACCGATAGAGCAAATACAAGATGAAGTATCAAGCAAACACAAACGAAATGGTGAAATTGCTTTCCATTGGTCAAAATGAATCACATGATATCAGTTAGTGCGTCCGCACATGCGCGATTTGACGATAAGAGACTGGTGCGGCGCAGCGCAGGCGAAACACGTCACAACACAACCTGCACACATTCACTAAACATCGATGCGAATGCGAATGTAATGCGAATGCAAATATTTGTAACATCCCTAACGCTTTCCGTTATTTATGAAGGAATTCAGAATAGAATGAAACTAGAAAAGATGTATATTTTAAACATTTTGCATAGCTTCTTTTAAACTTAAAAAGTTTGTATGGACAGTAGAAGTGTTAGTGAAATAAACAAATCACTCACGTATATAAGACGAGTTTAGAGTCATATTGTCTTCCTCTTCGTTTCTCTGCCGCAGAGGCCTACGCTCCTAGAGGAAGGGCTAATGAATTAATCCGAAACATGTTCTCGGTACGATTGAGTCTCACGGTAATTTCCTGGTCCCTCTTTCACCATCTTCACAATTGTCAGTTTTACATGACAATTCGAACTACATTTCTTTGACAACATGAAGCGCGCTAAAACAAAAGCTCTTCAAGTCAGCAGTTGACACCAAACTGTCATTGAAAACTGACAATTGTAAAGTTGATGAAATAGGGGCCTCTTAACAGTAGTTTCTCGAGCAATATAACAATGCCCAATGTGACTTCATTTTGTTTCTTCAACAAGAATTAATGCCTTTTATATTTACACAGCGCACCGCGCGCTTGTGATTTAATGCGACTTCTAGTTTGTTCTGTATTCTGAGATTAAAGGTTCAAAAGATTTTAAAAAAACTGCCCCAGACTGAGCTAAGAAATTTCTCCTGCAATTTTTCAGAAAAACTGTTAAATAAATTGCCTTCTGTTGCGTTACATAAACATGAAAAGCCGGTACAACAGTTGCCGGCAGCAGGCGCGCGTTGTCCACGCAACAATGCCTGTCTGTCTGTCGCACGCGTCGCGGCAGCGGAATAATTGCAAGTACTTAATAATACACTTTAATCGAACACAGTTTGTTCGATCAATTCAGGTAGAAAGTGCTTAATCTGTTTATATGAATATTATTATTAGGTACCCACTTGCATGACAAATTTTAAATCTCTAATAATTATAGTTACGGAGGTAGAGCCACTTTTATTCGAACATATAAATTCGATTTATTCCCTATCCCGTGGGAATTTCGAAGGTCCCTTCTTAGTGCGCCTCTATGATACGCAAGGAGCTTCGGTGGTTTAGGCCGAGCGTTGACAGACGACAGATAGTATCAATCAGTCAGTCAGTCAGTCACGTCACGATACTGTTTTATAGGTATAGATAAGATGATATTGAATGAAAGCCTGCGTGAATTGGTTTAAGTGCAATGAAAAAAAAACGCGTCCTTTTTCATGCATACCTATATGAAGGAAACCATTAACCAAGAATGCGACAAACATTCACGTTGGAGACTTTTAACCTTCCTTTTCACTCTTTCATGAACACTGGAAGTTAGTGAAATAGAACTCCCAGAGGAAGGACTACGAATTAGTCCGAAACATGTCGGGCTAAACTCGACTGACAACGTGAGTTATCCGTTTTATTTCACTATGATTGAGTCGCACGATAGTTTCATGTTAAAACTGGAAGTTATGCATAAAACAGTTATAAAAATCGAACTGATGTCTATTGTTACCGAATCTGTGTTCGTCAAGATTAGATTAGATTAGATTATTTATTCGTTCAATATAAAATACCTATAAAACAGTACCGTGACTGACTGACTGACCGACTGACTGACTGACTGACTGACTGACTGACTGACTGACTGACTGACTGACTGACTGACTGACTGACTGACTGACTGACTGACTGACTGACTGACTGACTGACTGACTGACTGACTGACTGACTGACTGACTGACTGACTGACTGACTGACTGACTGACTGACTGACAGACAACGTACAGCTTAAACCACTGGACTTAGACACTTGAAATTTGGCACACATGGCACCTTGAGTATCCTAGAGGTGCACTAAGAAGGGATTTTTCGAAATTCCCACGGGATAATGAACTAGCCCATTTTGAAATATCTCACGGAGGCAAAGCCGCGGGGCATAAGCTAGTTCAATATAAAATTACATCATAAATTGTCCAATGTCAAGATAGGAGAATTTATATTGAAATTGTCAAGAGAATACAAATAAAATAATGTAAAAATAATAATTGGATGTCACAAATTAATATTAAAATTGAATAAAGCAAAATAAAATTTAATAAGAGTAAGAATAATGTCACCAATTGGGATCGTCAAATTTAAATACATAAAATAAATTAATACTAAAAGACAAAAAGCCACATTGAAAGTACCGTTCAAAGTCAAAATGAAAATGATAACAATTAGGTAAGGTAGGTACAATACAGTATAATCTATAACGCAATGTCTGCAAATTCAAGGTTTCTCAGTTTGCGTCTAAATGCTTCATCAGACGGGTCATTTTTGAGTTCGGCAGGTGGTCAAGGTATTTGTGGTTAGCCTTCTAGGTTGGCAATCTGTTGCGTATGTCTATATGAGCGAGCTGCTGATCCACTGTCTAGCTCGAATTAGTTAAGTAGTTGGAGTAGTTGTAACAAAAACTAAACCGCTACGTAATTACACATCCACTTGTTACTAAAAAAACAATGAGCCGAATGAAAAGCATTTGTCTTCGTCTGTCCGGCCTCGAATTTCCGGACGGGGTGACCATTTGTTTCGGAAATTCAGACGTGACGCCCGACGGCACGGGAAATCGGCTGATGAAAACGTTTCCCGGCAAATAATAGCGAATGGCGACAGTTTATTGAAAGCTATCGAGAGCTTACTAATTTTTTACCGACTTCAAAAAAGTAGGAGGCTCTACGTTCCACTGTATGTATGTTTTTTATGTATGTACATCGACTATTCCGCCAATTGTAGACCGACGTTTAAAATTCTTTTTAACCGACTTCAAAAAAGGAGGAGGTTCCACGTATGTATCTTTTTTATTAGAAAGGGTATACATACTCCTGAGGTGGTCCCATTGTCACGAAGGTGATGGGATCCCAGGGAAATCGATACCGGAATATAGGCACGTACTATGTGTTGGTTCCATAAAAACGCTGGAGAGGACATAATGAGCTATGATGTCTTCGTAAAAATATTTTATCAAAATATATCACTAGTTTGATTTCACGTATTCCACACTAGCTTGCACCAGCGGCTTTGCTCCCGTGGCAGGATTCCCTATCCCGTGACAATTTCGTAAAAACCCTCCTCAACTCCTCATCCCTTGGGTCACTATGACGTGACTATTGACGTTACGTGAGGGAAACTCTATGCAAAATTTCGGCTTTCTAGGTCCAATGGTTTGGGCTGAGCGTTGTGGCGTTAATGTGTCAAGGGCTTTTATAGGTCCGTTTATTTCACTATGACTGAATCTCACGGTAGTTTCAAGTTAAAAATAAGGACTTTTTTTTGTAATATTTACTCACTTTATCAATCGCACTGCTCGAAACTTTGAAACCACATCACGGCAGTGGCAAACTTGCGCGTGGCACGTGAGCGGACTTTCAAAAAGAATGCGGTTCACCTAACACGAAGTTGGGCAGAGCGCTTGAACTCTCCACTCTACGTCAAAGAGGTGAAGTCAAGAAGTCAACGAAGTGGAAGTTGCCACTTTGCACTGCTCTACGCCTCTCTGCTCCGCCCAACTCCATATCAGTAGAAACTCACCCTTAAATTGAGATACAATCTTGTGTAGGCGTCGCTGTCAAACGCATGCCTAGCTAAGACGACTACGTGAGTAGTGGGGCATCTCAATCGAGCAGCGCTTTAAAGGCACACCTCTCAGTATGAGAGGGCTTGGGCTACAGTTCACACGCGTGCCCAGTTTCGAGGGAGTGTAATTAATAGGTATTTGAATAGTAAAAAAAAAGAAACGTACTCTTTTTTTTTCTGATAGATGACTAGTTATCTAATTTAGTTTTTAGGGTTCCGTACCTCAAAAGGAAAAAACGGAACCCTTATAGGATCACTTTGCTGTCCGTCTGTCTGTCTGTCTGTCTGTCAAGACCCTGTTTCTCTGGAACGCGTGGAGGTAGGATGCTGAAATTAATATCAAATACTCAAACCTGCGGTCCCTTGAAGCTGTGAAAAAATCAAGTACCTAAGTCAACGCAATCAAAAGATACAGTCATTAAAATGTCGTTTCCATACAAATTGCCGTTTTTAGAAAACCTAAAGGGTACTTACAGTTGTCCTAGAAACTTGAAATTTGGTATGAAGGTAGCTCTTATAGTACAACCACTCAGAAAAGTCTCAAAATCTTAATGTCTTACGTCTGTCTCTAGATTTCGAGGACCAATATAAGTTGACCCCACACTGCGTACATTTTGCTTAGGAGCAGGACTCTGCTTACACTGGACGTCTTAAAACACTGGGTAAAAGCATTAAAATCTTTCTACGGAACCCTCGTGCGCGAGTCCGACTCGCACTTGGCCGGTTTTGTATACTTGAGACAGCTGAATCAACAGTTAAAGGGCATGTATTAGAAAGCTGCTTCAACAGAATTCTGTCCTAAAAGTTCTAGCTCCGACGACCACCTCGCAAATCAAGCCACCTGACTAAAACAGTCAAAAGAAACAAATTTTAACGAAATAAAGTTCCCGTTCGTTAGGCAAGTTGTCCAAACAAGTTATGAGCTTATGATTATTTATAAGAGAAACTTATTATAAATAGGTTTTATCAGGTAACCTGCGGTTGGAGAATTTTGAAGCTTTTCCTAAGAGCTAAAAAGTAGCAACTCATTAAATCAATAAAACTATCGAGACTCTTATTCGAATCGTGATTTTATAACGACCTTGATATACAGGCGATAAAAATGCTGAAAATGGCCACGGATTATTAGGGACACGCGATGAAAAAACCGTTCCAATTGTAAGCTTCAGAACCGATAAAAAGTAGGTACTTGAGACCTTAAAAGGTCTCCTGCTAGAAGTTAAAGATTAGTTTTAAACTGGGACGTGTGTCCGGTGAGTTTATAAAGAGACGATCGCACACTTTGATGTGGTGTTATAGTAGTTTATGCAACAGCTACATAATGAGGGTCCTTAAAACACGAGTGTGTTTTTATGGAACGAGGCGAAGCTGAGTTTCATAATAGGATCACACGAGTGTTTTAAGGCCTAATTATGTGGAGTTGCATACATTACTTTTATCTACACACATATCATAAGTACTCTAAGATAGGTTCAGAAACCGAAGGCATATATCATACCTATATCTGTCACGAATTTGACTGTTTTTTTTTTATCATAGACAAACATACCGAGGTGACGTTTCGTAAACTGTATATCACATTATTATTTATACATGTCGGGCCGAACATGACTTATATACGGGAGTGATCCGTTTTATTTCACTATGATTGTAAATTACGTTGGTTTTCAAATTTGAAACATCGAATTCGATATCGAAAAGTCATTACGACATCGAATTCGATACTTATTTTGCGATTCGATATTCGAATTCGATACTATTACTTTACTGCTGGGGTGGTGGTGGTGCTGGGGCTGGCGGCGAAGTCGTCGTCGTGCTGCAATGCTGGTCATTTTCTACGGTTTCTGAACCCATTACAAATGACTTATGATACGTGTGTAGATAAAATACTTTAAATTTATTTCATTGTAATGTATTTGTAGGCACATGCAACGAATTACTGACTGGAGATGGTCAGGACCAAGAACAGTTGTATGAGTGACAACGAGACAATCTCGATGCCTTTGCTTTCATCAAAATTTTACAACAATGTCATGCTACACGCGGCGATGCGACTATCTATAACTTTACACCCATCACCCATCACACATAAGACATTTAAGAAAAGATACCGGCGGTATATTCTGTAGCGTAGGTCAAAATAATAAGCGTAGATAACGACTAGTGCGCTAAATACAATGAAAATAGCTGTCAGTGGGAACAGATGTGACGACGGTAGATATTTCCACGTGCCGGCTCGGGGCCGGCCTTTTGTTGCGGTTGCAACTATATTTTTTTAAGCGACAGCGAAATGGCACGGCCACGAGCAAGAGGCTATAAAAACAATGAGACCGCCATTAAATATGTCGACAGATTGTTTTAATTGTATGTTCAGAGACGTAATTGCAAAATTCCAAAGAAGGTTAGTTTTTAACTCCCGACAAAAAAGAGGGGTGTTATAAGTTTGATCTGTGTATCTGTCTGTGGCATCACATCATCACATCTCTCAAACTGATGGACCGATTTCGATGCGGTTCTTTTTAATCGAAAGCTAGTTTAATCGAGACGGTTCTTAGCTAGGTTTCATTAAAATCGGTATACCCGTTTTTGAAATATTGAACTTTGAAATGACAATGTCGGGGGTTTTTCAACTTTTCTAATTACTTCGCTTTTGTTCGTGACCAATTAACTACTTGGGCAATTATTGATTGAAGATTCTAACGGCCTGTGTTGATGAAAAAAGTGTGTTTAAGTTTGAAGCTTGTGTTGCCAATGGGGGTGTACCAGTTTTTGACAACCTTTGCTAATTCAAAAACCATTTCGAGGAATAGGTTTTTTTAACAATTTCCAATCACCAGATTTTATTTTAATGATTTTATTAATAAGTTATTGCAATTTTTCTTTTAACTTTATTTTGACTTTAATCGTTGTGACGAAGACATATCGAAGACACGAGCTCGTAATATTTCTTACGTAACCTGTGGTCGGTCTGCTGGGAGTCCTAATTAGAGCTGTGGTGTTTATTTTTATTTTAACGTAACTTTCAGTCATACTTTTGTTACAAAATAAAAATAATATAAAATAAATAAACACTTACGAAGCAAAAGCTGGTTTGATATTTAAACATATTCAATTAATCAAATCATTTCATTGTACAAATTTAATTAAAAAGGTCACTGAAATTCACAACATTGAATGTCATGCTCCGGTTTCGGACCATTTGAATTTTTATCTGATAGCTTTTCTTATGTCGCTTTGACGTTTTATTCAAACACGATTAATTTGTTTACGATATCTGAATCGAAATTTCAAACCCATCATGTATGTATTAAATGCTTTATTGTACAAAACAACCAACAGATACAAATGATGAACATTAAGATACACCAGTGGTCGCTTAGAGTGATCCTCCGCGCGCACAGTATTCGTAAAAAGGGGTCCAACGTTTTCGCTTAACGTGTTATTTTCATAGACAAGAATTTCAAAGGCGATACTTCTGCTTTGGGTTTTATAATATTCCTGTATCTTCTGCATGTATATTTCTGTGAAAGTTGATGCAATCAGGCACGAAACACGTATATTTATCCATTTTGTCGCAAGGTCATTAAAATCAACAACAAATATCGGTATAATGTAGTGACATGATTGACAATGACATGACATGTTATGTGTAAGTGTTGCCAGTCAGATATTGCAAAAACGTGCATTGGGGTGCATTCAAGAGAAAAAATCTGTTATCTTGATCAAACCCCCTCATTGTGACGTCATTGCTGTAGCTACAATTTTTAATTAATATAAAAAACGCATTTAAATAAAAAAATGAGAAATTAGTATCCTTATTTTGGCCTATTTTATGGAAATAAAATATAAAAAGAGGGGGTTAGATTATTCGGTACATCCCCATTGTAGATCCGGAAACATGCACGGAATTAGATTCCATTTTAAAACTGGCGTTTTCAGACGTCAGAGGAGAGTTTAAAAAAAGTACCAGCTCAATTAATCGATACGATTAATTCCATGAATAAACAAGGAGATACTCTGCTAATCCCTTGTACAAGAATTAAAGATGGCGGAAGACGTGTTGATGTAATCGTCATTGAACATAGAACAAGCTGAAGTCAGACTTCGCCATCCGCGGGCGCCTTTTATTATTTGTTTAAAAACTCCATTGTTTGAAGACCATTCAAGATATCCACGCGCCATTGCAACAATGACAGGAAAATCTTGAAAGTTATTCAATTACAAAAGTGGAAACTTTGACGGGTTTCAATTCAACTTTTAAAAGGAAATAGTCAACGGCGACGAGAACAAACGTAGAAAGAATTCGAGCAGGCGATTCGCGGGTCATCGACAATGTAGACTTTGATATAGAAATTAAACAGCGAATATATGTAGAATGGACCCGATTCTACAGCGGCCGCTAAAATTCCTAATTATATTTAGGCGTCGCTAAGTCCCTTTGCTATTCTATGAGCGGCTGTCATAATCAAATGACAAGGCCAATTTGAATCTGACGTTTCTTATTTTAGGCGGTCTATTCAATTTAGGTTTAGCCGTTTAAATGCTATTCTTTGCATGTCCTTTTTAGGCAAAAGTCAAGCTTAACTGCCTAATTTTAGCGGCGACTAAAATAGTCCCGTTTAAACCCCGATTGCTTAAAATCAAGTTGTGTCGGATCGATTCCTTACAATATTATTCATTAGAAATGGATGACGAATACGTGATAGCTGCTCTGGTGGCCGAAGAGAGGGAGTATGGCGAGGGTGAATGAAAGTATGAAAAGTTTTAAGGCTCGTGATAAACATGACTGACATTCGTGCGATGTAATTGAAATGCAGTTATGACTTATGACGAACTGTCACAATGAAGAAAATACAAGGATTACATAATTACTATTTACTACTACTTTACTATTACTATTTACTGGACTTGAAACGGTGGTACACTCCATAGTAGAACGTAGAAAGCTGGTGACAGGGCCGGTTTCTCTATATAAAACGTGCGTAGCGCGCGGCACAGCACTGTAGATACGTACGTGATAACAAGCTCTATGCTTAAGCTTATTTTTTATACGAGCAAGAGGGTTACCTGATGGTAAGTGATCACCACTGCGTATAGATCTGTAGCACCAGAGGGATTGCAAATGCGTTTCTAAGCTAGAGAGCTAAGATAAAATACCTCTTGTGCCTGTAATTTCCCCAGCTGTCTTACTCTTCCTCTCCACCCGGAACACAACAGTGCAGGCGCTGCTGCTCAGCGGCACGAATAGCAAGTAAGATGGTAGCAGACTATGCGGGTCCGTCCCCGCTTAAGCTACATTGTGTTCAATGGAAAAAAAAAACATCTTTTTGGCCAAAAAGTGAACCTAATATAAAAGATAAATTAATCGAAACTTAGCACCGTCTCGCTTCGACTTCAATTAAACCTGGAGCAGACGAAAACTAGACAAAATAATACGCCATAGAATCGACCGCTCGCTAATTCCTGCGAGATGAGTTATTTAAGCCGCCTTCTGGCTGCAGAGCCGCGTTACCTGTCTGGAGTTCCATTACCCGCTTCATTTCCTGATTCTGGCGTCAAAGCGTTTTCGAGTGCCACCAGGATAGGCGCTTGGCAACATTATTTTTGTAAGACGAAAACCAATTGGCTATATAATTATGTGACTGAGGACTGATGGCCGATAGGGTCAAAAGGTTCTCGAATGGCGTCCGCGGACCGGGAGACGAGCTGTCGGAAGGCCTCCCAACAAGATGGAGCGACGACTTGGTAAAGATCGCGGGACCGCGGTGGATGCGGAAAACACAAGACCGGTCTGAGTGGAGAGCCTTAGGGGAGGCCACCGTCCGGCAGTGGACGTCTATCGGCTGACATGATGATGACGAATTATGTGAGGTTATTCTTTATTAGTAGGTACGCAAGGAGCGTTGATTCTAACAGCGCCGTACCCAATATTCAATTTATCTCTTGTTTTGATCCATGGATCAAATTGATTGAATGAAAATTGATTGAAAATTAACGATAAAAACATCTATTCTATCTTCAATTTTGCCATCTCAATAAACTTACTGTAGGCAAGCAATCCAATCCCTGTTTGCTATCTGTCGATAGGAGGATAGTGGCCCCCTAAAGATAGCAAATTGTTTGTAAAGTCAGTGGCAGAGAGTATTGTGTATTCAGCAATGGGTGAAATACGAGTAACTTAGTTTCTTCCACGGAACTGTGAAAGTGTCAAGTAATCAACACCGTGAATAACCTAATCTCCTTGTACTGTTTTGTGGTTTTCAATAAAGAATATTTGTATTGTATTGAATTGTATAACCCTCCTTGGGGAGTCGGGTAAAAACGTCAAAGTACCATGGAACAAAATGGGAACTATTCGCGACGATCGATAGGTACCACGGGGCAGAAACGTCGTAAAGGCCACAACACACTATACTTTTACGACCTCATTTTACACTACTGGGTCTGCTCAATTTGTGCCGTAGCACACAGCATTAAGGCAGTCAATTGCGTGGTCGTTAATAATTTATATTCTCTTAAAAAACGACCAATAAAGATCCCGGAAGCCGTAACGAGCCTGTTTTCCGGCTGTAAAACCGGAGAGAATTAATAACGAAATTATCGTCAGCTTTATGGTTAAATAAAAATCTCTGGCCCGCTGAAAGGAAATCTGGAAATATTTGCTTCAAAGCAATACTAGTTAAAAGAGCAAAGGAGCTGGTTCGAAACTTGTTTTGTCGATATGTAATACTGGCCTAACTAATTCAGTAGAAAAGGGATTGTACAAAGCTATAGTGGAGAAAATTGCGCGTTATGTTTTATGTCCGTTATCTAGTACACTATTAAGACCATGTTAGAATATGGGGCTGCTCATATTAAAGTGTCGAATATCAGAATATGTATTCTGTCTCTTACCTTCTTAAATGTAATCAAAAAGTTGCTGATTAATATTGTCTAATATGTATTATTAACAAACTGCTTTAAATTAGCAAACCAAACCATCTTCCGTCAGCTCCTTTCAGGAAATTCTTTTGAAATCAAGTGGTGAGCGAAATTGAGGTAATTCCTCGACAAATCAGCATAATAGCGCCCACAATTGCCTAAATTCGACAGCGGATGAGTGATGGAGCAATCTGCGACGATTTGTGGAGATGGTGTAGCAACTTTTTTTTCTTGCTAAAAAGAATGAGATGGTAAGGCGGATCAGCCCCAGAACATTGGTAATTTTTTACTTAAGTACCTATACAAAATAACGTTGATAAAGCTATGCTATCGCTATCTAGATCTAGAGAAGTAATCAAAATATGCTTAATCTAATTCACATAAATAAATTTCAAACAAAACTTCCAAAAACATAACACCCTTGATTGAATTCAGGCACTAAAGCTACCGCCATAATTTCTACATAGGCTTTTCCATGTTTACAAGAGTCCCATACAAGAGCCGACATTCTATTAATAGATATAGTAGACAGATGAGCTATATAACTGTCTATTATCACATCTTTTATGACGGCATTTCGAACAGGCTATAAAGATATGGGGTGTAATAAAGCTGTGTGCCCCCGCGGCGCCTACCTAACCCCGAGTTAAGCGTGTGTGTCAAAGCATGTGTTGTGTCATAATCTACCATTCATTCATCACCACGGAACCCGTTCAGTCAACACAGCTGCTTTAGATTGACTACTGTCCACTGGCGTTAGTATTTTTTAAATCCTGTCCCTAATCATCAGTACTTCCATTTCATCCCATCCATTTTACCCCTTAAAGCTAACCACCAACTATTACCTCTGTATTACAAGTGTGTATTATGAACAGCGTCTGACCCACCTGCTCGTTTGCCTTTCTTGTCTCAAGAAAAAACTTGTGTCTCGTATAATATTCGGTATGGTGCCAACAAGGCAGGCAAATCAGTTTCTCTACATCTGAACGCATAAAAATCCCATAAACACAGAAAAATCTATCCCAATTTTATAGTTGTTAATCTTGGGATACAGTCTAAACCGCAAGGCTTCGACCGAATTCAGAGCGATCGGGAAACCTTGGCATTAACGAATATCCACAATGTGGGTCAGTGCCGCGCGCCAGTGCCAGCCAAACTTCAGCACTTACTTACACAACGCACGCCGAATTCTATTTATAAATACCATTTGTACGGGAAAGCTGGCATTGCTTAAAAATTGGCAGTGTTCATTGAGCCGAAAAAACAGCGTTGCTGCTAAAGGGTAGTCTTTTGTTTCTATATGTACTTGCTACACTGACAAGCAATTGACCCCTATCGTTTCATCACCTGCCTCCTATTTCAGCAACATTACAAATGTATGTTTACATTTCATTGCCAATATGAACAAAAACTCTTCAAGGCAGCAATTTAGCCTTATTTCTTCGAAAGGATCTTTAGAGCCAGTTTTTCTTGTTGAACTACATCCAGTCTAAATTAATTACCAAGAATAGCTTACGAAGGGTATTAACTCAGCACACCCACGCCCGTAACTTGGGGAAACAGATGCAACATATTGTTCAGCCAAAGCCTAAACTTAACTCTGTATCGCACTTCACCGTTCCGAATAAATCCCTAACATTGTATAATACATGTCTGTGTTAGTTTTCCCTTCTTCATTTCCATTACTAACATAAAACTATTGATGTGTTGAAAGCACCAAACTGGGTAAACAACGTCGATAATAAAATAACTTTTATTTTTGTCGAGAGTTGTTCTAAAATTACAGTCAAAACTGAACAGTAACCTATAGATGACGTTTTTGCAATACATATTATGCTTTTATAATATAGATCTCGATAATTTGGTGCTCTGCTGATGAGCTTATAAGATAAGACATCTTAAGTCATCTTTCGTCGGGCGGCTATATACATGTCTAACGAAAGAAGTACCGACATCGCTCCGTATTAGAAACAAGAACTCCTAACATCTGTCTACAACCACAAATAAAACCACACGACTAAGTCGTGTACAGCAAATCTACTTCGCCATCACCAGCCATTGCCAACGCAATAAATCGGCAAGGAACCCATAATGTCGTTTACACCGATCAAAGACTTCGGATATAAGAATCGATAGGCAAGTCTGCCTGAGCCAAGGTTAGTGGGCCCAGCAGTCTGCTAGCAAATGCCATTGACATTGGCAAACAGTTGGCACGCTGCTAAACGACCTCGCATGACTCGAAACGCAGCCTTACGTCACATGTTTTAAAGATCCCTTCAGAAAAGGAATCGTGAAAAGGATCACGAGTAGCTCAGAATACACAATAAACCAGAAGCCGCGTGCAGTCATAATCGCACGCCGCGGAGTGAGTCCATTTTTTATTGATTTCGATACTTACTTTATACTTGAAATGTTATCATATTGTTTTTTATAAGCCCAACTTCATTTCTGTATGTAAGAACGTCACGAGAAGGGATTAATTAGTATTGTCATTCGTACAACACGTCACGATACGCTGCGTGCTCGGAGATGACTATGCCAAACTACTCTATTTAAGAGTAGTTTTAGTTGCCTTACTTTTAGGCGCGCTCGCGGGTTCTGGTTTGCTCTGTATTCTGAGACGAGTAGTTACATTATAACGTCGGAATCGGAAGGGACCTAGCGGAAGTTTTTACGTGTCTGCCTACCCTTTGTAGATAGCGCGTAACGTTAGCAGCAATCGCAAAGGGTATAAGTCTTTCATAAAAATACATTGGTTTATGTCTGAATTGTGAAAAGATTTTGCGACTTGCTTTGTTACGGAAGGGGGAATAATATCAACGGAATATTATCTATGTTTTTATTTTACGAGGGTATTGACATAATGATTTGCTCCGTTCTTCTCCTTTGGTTCTAAGAATTGCCTTAATCATTCGTTAGGCGTAATTCGTTCAAGAAATAATGTATTTTGTTAGAGAAATTTTCATAAAACAATGTAACATGATGGGTTGTATTCTCCCGACAACTTTAGAGTGCAAAAATTCTGACATTAATAAGTCAGCAAGCAGCTGCAAACGTAGGTATATTTAGTTTAAACTTTCACCAAAAGTGATCTAAATGCAAATAACTTACCACGACCTCAAGATATTGCTTTTGGCAACCGTCCCACCAGCGACACCGCTCCAGATAAGTATCATTCAATTCCCCCCTAGACTGAGTAGCCTTAACTAAATCAGAAAAAATCATTAAGCGTTCACCGTCCCGATGGAGAATTGCCACTTACCTGAAACAAAGGGAGATTCATTTTTAAAAACGTATTTTACGTAATTGATTTTTCATTCAGGAACGTAAAAAACTTGTTATATCCCCTCAATACTCGCTTGGAAACAGGGTTTCTTTTCTGTAGGGCTAGCACGACTGGCCGCGACTTTGTCGCGCGAAATTATATTACCCGTCACGTTGCATTCAGAGTGACAGAAAAGGACGGGCAGTTGTTCTCGCGCGAGATAGAAGTCGCACTGCGAGTAGTGCTAGACCTAACCTAGTATGATTGGCAAATCAGAGAGAGAGAGAGAGAGAGAGAGAGAGATTTATTCGCATACATTAGACACAAACAGAAAACTAAATGCATCTCAATGTATGTACATGTAAATGTGTTACAAGCTATTTTTGTTTCTGACTGTAAGACTGGGTGCGCATTACCCAGAGTAGTTTCCTGCGGTAGTGGAGTGGTGTGGAAGGAAAAAATCCACCAATGGGGTAGTGAAGGAAAGGAAGGCTATGAAAATTCCATTAGTGCATTTTTCAACCCCCGACGCAAAAAGAGGGGTGTTGTAAGTTTGACCGCTATGTCTGTCTGTCGGTGGGATCGTAGCTCTTAAACGGGTGAACGGATTTGAAAGCAGGTTTACTAGCGCTGGTTCTTAGATATATCTTATCAAAATCGATTCAGCCGTTTTTGAGATATTACATTTTGACATGAAAATGTCGGGGGGGGGGGGGGGGGGGGTCAAGTTCAAATCATTACAGGCGGAACCTACAGTTATGCGCAATCACTCTACTATACTGCGTTGCATACTGTATGGGGTGTGGGCCCGTTGCCTCAGGTGCAATTTCAATGCACATTTCAGCCAAAGCTCATAAGTCTACAGATAGATCACTAATCCAGGATGAATCGTCAACGGCGCATTAAGTGGATTACCGTTAGTTATCCCTGTGTTTGTTTGTTTTGGTTCAGAAATAGAGTATGTATATTTACAATGCGTAGGCACTAGGTTGTCAATCGCTATTCATAAGACGTATTATCGGTTTTGAAATGTTGAACACTTTCAATGGAAACTTGACAATACGCAAGACGAATCACTATTGCGTTGACAGCCTATTTAAAAGCAGTAGGCCTATCTTTTATTTAAATAAATACTACTACTAAATTACGTCTCAAATCAAACGATACAGAAGCTTTTTGGAGTTAACATTTCATTAATTAATTCCATATATACACCTGAAAGCGTCAAATCACTTCAATATCTACAGCAACAGAAACTAAAACTAAAAACTTGGTGCATATATGCATAACACGTTCCAGCTCCACACTAAACCTTAATTGCCACAGCAATAACCTCGGCAGCATCGGAACAAGCCAAAAGTGGACCAACAGTTGCGTCGGCCAGGGAAAGTGTTCTTGACATTGACACTGGCGGTGCGCCAGATGGCGCCACCGGTAAAATCGATGGCTTTATAGCTTCGGAGATAAAAGCGGCAAGTTTTTAGTGCGAATGGTGGTGCCATCGGTGAACGCCACAGTTGGGATACAAGTGCGAAACTATTCCACGTTATAAGTTACGTGAAACAGTTTCGCACTTACATCTGCCTATTCGCATCTATAGTCGCATAATATGTACTCAGACTAAAACTAACTAGTTTTCACACGCATCTTCGACTGCCATTCGCGGCCACTTTGCACTGTCTAGAAATAGGGATAGGAATAATAGCCTATATGTTGATCAGGGGCGTGGCTTTCTATTAGTGAAAGAGTTTTTGAAATCGGCTAAGTACTTCCAGAGAACATACAAACAAACACAAGCAAAGTTTGCCTGTTCATTCGGTGTATAGATTACAATGGATATTAAGATCATATTTAATAACTGCAAATTCTTAGTTTTCTGTTTATAAAGTCAATAAAGTGTGAAAAAAAACTTGAAAACTTGAATTTGGAGATTTTATTAATGACTAAGCAAACTTCATCCTAAATTTCTAAAGAAAACATAGGTCTCAACCGCAAGTTTCAATCAGCGCCTTTAATTTTTAATTAAAACCCAATCAAAGTTAATTACAATTACTTTCCAAGATCGAGTAGGTAGTTCATCTATAAGGAATTAGTCGGGGAGAAAAGTTAGAATAAGGAATAACGTAGCAGTAAAGTATTAATTAATCAAAAGGACAGAATTGACAATTATTTCCGAGAACTTGTACAATTTGCTGAACGCGATCTTTGAGCATCAAAGGAGAGGTCAATTGTCTTAGTAACTAGGAGCCAAGGTGTTAATAATACATTTCTAATTTTTATGTCTCTGTTAAATTATGCAAAACTTTACAAAAATCTGTCTCTATTTTTTTACAGGTAGAACTGTCGATCTATCTGCAAAAAAAACTAATTCCTTAGCATTATAATGGTGTATTTGAAATAATGTCGTCGTCTCATTCCATTATTGCCAAGTTTTGATAATTTATCTACCTATCCCTATCTCTCGTTATACTGTTTAGGCAAGGTCGTTGGCAACAATGGAATGAGACGACGACAGTACTTCAAACACATTGTAATTGTAATTGATTAAGTATTTTTATACATCCATACCAAATTACAAGTCAATGCGACAGCTGGAAATTGGTCTTAACTATGAAGATTTGATTTAAGTAAAGTAATAAGGATTACGTTAATTACCTACGACGACCTGGCCATCTTAATATTAAATTATCTACGTTACCTACTAATAAAAGGGAAACTAAAATACTATAAAACGGGGATTACGAGGCCGTTATAATTAAAACGCCTGAGTTATTTAATTAATTAAAACAATCATTAGTGCACGCCCATTACAAAATAATGAATCGAAAGGGTAACGCTAACGTTACAGAGATTAATGGCGCGAAAAACAACGGTTCAGATTGATCCCCGCTTATCTTTATGACCGCCATTTAACTTGGCAAACAAACTGGAAGCACATATCAAATGTTACTCCGCATTAAGGACCATAAAACCAAGAGGACTGCCAGTGTCTATACGATGTCGCGTTCCTTTGGCCTTCTGGCACTCGCGATACAGACCCAGAGTCTAGTGCGAGAGCCGCTATGTGTTGTCCTCTATGTGACTTACTATCTTTGTAAATATTAAAAATGTATTGTGTACTGTAAACTTGAATGGAAAATAAATACATTCTTATTCTTATTCTTTGAAGCCTGCTGTAGCTAGTTTACTACGGAGGGGTGTCTGTACCATTCACTTGGTATGACATTTAGACCTCTGACTAACACAATAGCGCCATCTAAATTCGTTTTTTATTTCAGTTCATAGATGGCGCTATTGTATTAGCCAGAGGTCTAAGTGTCATACAAAATTAATGGTACACAGACCTCTCTACAGTGAAACTAGCTACAGCAGGCTCATTATTTTACATTTTACTTATTTTTAGATTATTTTTTTGTTTTTGACATATTGGTATATTGGTAATAAAAATTGTAATATAATTTCAATCATTTGCACGTCTGCATGCAGGCTGAATACATTGGACAAAATGATGTAACTTTTCACATCTGTACAACAAACTGTGTTCTAGCAAATAAAAATTTCATTCTTTCTTTATCTAAAAAAAATACACCATTTAACTTAAGGCCTTCAAATTGAAACCCAAATGAAAACCGGAACTTAGTAAAGAACCGCTCAGCCTCCGTTTTTTGCATATCCGGTGTGAACGGGCTCGCCGCCAAATGACGTCATAACTCTATCCCGGAACAATATACGCGGTAAATTTCAAACGGGATAAAATTTGTCCAGGTGAAGTTGAACCGGCAATGATATTGGTAACACGGGCCATCGATGTTGGCGACGATTTATTATATGAGTTATGAACAGTACAGTAGCCTTGCATTGAACACCACGTTAAAAACAAGACTGGAGTGATGACAGTATATATTGATGTATGTTGCTTTACTCACATCATTAATAATAACCTAACCAACTTAGAAAAGTTGAAAAACCCCTGACACTGTCATTTCAAAGTTCAATAGTTCAAAAACGGGTGAACCGATTTTAATGAACTATCTCGATTTAAGTAGTTTTCGATTTAAAAAAAAACCCGCATGAAATCGGTCCATCCGTTTGGGAGTTATGATGCCACAGACAGATGCACAGACACACAGATAAACAGATACGCATGTGAAAATTGTAACACCCCTCTTTTTCGTCGGGGGTTAAAAAACCTGTCGGCCCAACAATCTTTTTAAAGAAAATTCCAAGCAAACTACAAACAAAAGCTTGAACATTCATACACCCAAAGTCGTACTCCATTTATCGGGCCACGAGACCCGCATAAACACAAAACCGTTCACAAATGGATGCAAATCTATTTAAAAATAGATGATACGTTCAAAAATTCAATTAAGACGCGAAAACAGCGCTCGCTTAAATGGAAAACAAATAGCGGAGCGGGATTTTTCAGACTAATAATGGCGTGTAATAATTACAAAATAGATACACAATGGCGGGTTTGTTCTGTTAATGCAGGATCGAGTCGCCGACGCCGAGTGCGGAAGTCCCGGCGGCTGATATTTACCACCTCGCTGAAAGGAATCATTAGGGGAGTTCTGTTTGATTTTCTGTAGGGTTTACCCGATGATTTGGGAAAGCGAAAACGCTTGGGACAAACGAGGGAGGGAAGGAATCTCGCGTTGCCAAAATCACTCAGCTTCAATCATACAAGCAGCGTAGATGGATTTGTTTTCTAAATTTGATCGTTTTCATACCATATGAAATACATTGGGATGGTAGTCAGGCAAATAATCAGAAAATCGACAACGACATCATCCTAATCCTAACTATCCTAACTAATTTTATAAATGCGAAAGTAACTCTGTCTCTCTGTCTTTCTGTCTCTATGTCTCTCTGTCTGTCTGTTTGTTACCACTTCATGGGAAAACCGTTGCACCAATCTAGATGAAATTTGGTAAGAAGATAGTTTGAATATTGAGGAATAACATAGGCTACTTTTTATTGGGGAAAATTATATAGTTCCTGGGAGATAACGATAACCGAAATGTACGCGGACGAAGTCGCGGACAACAGCTAGTTTGAAATACGTTACAAAATGGTGGCAGCGTATTATCCGTGCAATTTAAAGACTGCGAAGTCAAAATGTTGGAATATGATCTCTGAAAAACAACCTCAAGTTCACCGAATAAGCCATGTGAACTCTAACAACCAAGTAAATTATTTCACTGGAGCTAAAACAAGTCATAAATAACTCTGAACCAAAGTCACACAATTCCAGTTTGTTCAGCCAGTCCATATTAATCAGCTTTTTGCTTTGATAAGCTCTGTCCGCCACAAAGATAATATTAGCATATTCCTTTTTCACAAAACTTCTGCGATTGCTTCCAAGTCATTCTATGACGTCAAGACTTCCACTCCAAAAATTATTTCCAGACGTTCGCGTCGCAAGAATTACAACAGAACATTTGGAATTTTAAGAAAGTATAAGTAAAGTATAATCTAACGAAAAACGCATGGACTGGCTTAATCTCGGTAATATGTGCAACAATGTTGCAGTCAAAAACTAAACTTAAAGAACACACGGCGCCATATTTCGAGCTTATTTAAAGTAATCCACGGCTCAGGCGAACAATGAACTAAGTTAGCGCTAACCAGGCTCCATAAACCACGGCTTGCCGCAATTTATGTCCGAGGCAGAACTAAAATTTTCATAAAGATAATCCAGGTCCGCATCCGGGCATTGTGCTGCCGCTAATTATTTTTAACTTCATTTATTAACGAGTCAGTTAGCTTAGCCCTGCGACGCCGGCACCAAAGAATCCCGTGCAACTACGCAACTGACAGTGACCCAGTTTCAAGCACGCTAAAATTCGCATAAAAATCTCAAGCGACGAGATAATCGGATTGTGCCCCCACAGACAAGGTAATATCATCTGCTTGCTCGTTTACCAGTAAAAACCATGACCTTTGCCACTGGTGCTTAGTCCACTAATGCCTATTAGAGGGCTCGGAATTGGAGTTTAGACGCCGCGTGCCGGCGGCGGCTGCCACAGTTAGTTGCGTGTCGGCAGCCAACGCGGTCGTACGTCTCGCGCCCCCGGGAACCAACCCCTCCACCGTAACGTTGCCGTCGGAAAACTTGCAACGACTTTCATTGTAAAACTTTACAGTGCTATTGAATTTTCGGAAAATATTTGGTGTCACCGTATGATGTAGGGTTGTTGTGATGAGTTGTTTTGGCGGGAAAGTGAAACTATAGGGTCGCATCGTATCACCAATGGCGACGTCGTCGCTAAGGTAAATATTGACGCCAGTCGGAATTACGAAGCAAACTCTCGGCTGGACAATGCCCACTACAACACTATTTGCTGAGCTGTCGAGCGTCCATCCACGATCGCCGTATTGACACGTCCATTGAAAGGAAATCCGAGTCCAGTTTAAACTTGAACCGAGCCGGACGCAGTTTACCCAACAAAGGTAAAACGCTCGGAAAAGATACGGTATTAAACGAAAACAAACACAGTTAGCACAAATTGAAACACATTAAATTCCACACCTCTAACAAACAGTAATTACGAGCCGTCTCTATGTCTACCGCTTTAGCTGGTTGTTAAAGTGACAATAGCGGGGTGTCGCTTCGAATATGCAAATGTGAGTGGTGCGAAGTAATATTAAGCAGGCATCGAGTCAGCTGGGCGCACCCTGCCGCCGGCGAGGTGCGAGCCGCCGCCGCTCCTTACGTAAGCCTTACCGGCTAGTCCCCTCCCCCACTTATGTAACTGTCCGATTTGAGAGGAATTTTATCTGACGAATTCAATTAGAGAGTATATTGGATTTCTTATCCAATAAAAAAATCTATTTTCGCTGGCACAAGTCAAAAGAGCATTCGTAACCTACGCCCACAAATCACCAATACACATCTATTCATCACAAAATACACAAAAAATTCCGTAGCGGGCCTAAGGCTTCCCTTAGCAGTTCATGTTTATCGTTTGTTTCATCTAAGGCTTTATGTTTTCACAAAGCAAGCAAATTGAATACCTTCGGGAATCGAAATTCTTGCGATACAAAAAAAAATCTTAGGGAAGGAAGGGCACACAACAATTCACATAAAAATGGCCTTACCGAACTGAGCTTTCCATTAGGACGCCTATATGAAGTTAGCTGACGGTCAGAATAAAACTATTTCAAAGTCTAGGGATTGCGGCGAAGGTTCTGATTATCTCTGGGGATTAGAGGCAATCAAAAACTTTCGTCGGTCTGATGACAATCCGGTATGAACACTGATTTAGTTCTCAACTCGTACAAGATTAATCTTGCGAGAACCACCCACAGGTCCAGGTCAGTTAGTTGCAATTGAACCGATACTTGAGGTAACTTCATGTAATTTCTCCGTGCGTTTAGTCGAAGGTTTCTAGGGGCTATTGTGTACAAACACTAAGCCTGACATCTGAGAATGTATTACGATCCTTGGATATCGCGTGCGCGGCGGATAATGAAGACCAGACAATTATGTTTTCTTTCTAAGCGACCTTATAAATCATGATGTAATTTTGAGGGAACAAAACAAAATGAAACTCACGATGATAGGAATAGATTCGATGTCACTTGGATAGAGTGGCCGAGGAAGCAGCGTGGGCTCGACGCAGCCTGTTTATAGGATTATTAATCCCATTAAAACCAGCGACGAATCGATAGTCGATACCCAAGAGGGCAATTACAACAATTGCTGTAGTACGTAGCTAATGAAAGTTTCCAATGAAAATTGGGTCAAATTAAAAACAATTTCGAAAACTATCATATTCTGCTTAACACTGTCACGGACGAATACAGCGTGTTGCATTTCCAATAATCGATTCGCTTTCGCTATCGAAAATAGCAACAATAGTAATAAATAGCTTCACATCTCTGTATCGGCATTTATTGGCGGGTCAGTAAATCCGCCACGGGTCAGAGGCGTTACACTACAGGCGATAAACCACGATCGTGCCAATTTGAGACAGACATAAACTTTGCACGAGTATTAGGAAACTGCTAGTGTAAAGCCCTTTTAACGGCCGGCCTAATTAAGTGTCGTCGGAGCCTCCATAAAAATAGAACTAGCACTAACTGGAAATAGCTGACCAGATCTTTCATAAGCATCAACCGGCAGTAATATTTGTAATGGCGCCATACCTTATCGCAAGGTACACGACTAGTTTATGCAATGAAACTCGTATACTTGAAATCGACGGTAACGTACCAATCTTATGGTCATCAAGGCGTGGGTCGCCTTTATGAGCTAACCTTTAAGCTTCATCAAGATGGAAAACATGTGGGAGTTTATTTAAACGCGTGGAATGACACTTTCAGCCTTCATCAATTCGCAATAGGAATTCTACCGAATAATAAATAGCAAGTTTTTTTTGTGGAACAGATGAGTCTCGTCAATAGAAATACGTTTTAAATTGTCTATCGTTTCATGATTTAGTGCTGCGCAAAAATTTGCAAAATAGAAATCGCGTAGTCGGAATAAATATTGAAATTTGAAGAGCACGACTTAGGCAAACACAGTAGCTATAGTTGATTGAATGGCTTATCAAATGTTTCATCTGACTGAAGTTTGAAAGATACGGTAAATTTGAAACATAATTAAGAGAAATCGAATGCAATTTGTGAAATGGTCGGAACATTATGGAGAAATGGTTTCAACACCGATCCGCGCCGAGCAACTCAACTGTACTGATGACTTGTTCAATTGCAAAAACGACTGTGCCATCATATTTTTTAACATTAAATTAATAAATCGCCATATTTATTTTATAAATCGTACCATTATAATGGAACCGACGATAACTTTAATACGTTGCGTCTCAAAATGCAGGCTTCAGATGTAATTTTTGAGAGGTGACATGTTTGATTTAGGTCAATTTCATTCTAAAGGTGTGATCTTCTTATCTTCGTTCAAAAACCTAAGATAAAACTTTGCTAGCTAACTTTATAGAGTCGAGTTCTCCAATATCTATACAATCAACAGTTCAAAAATATCTATACACAGACCTTATTGCCAGTTACATAAGGTCCGTGTTAAGATATTTATGAACCGTTGGGTGTACAGATATTGGAGAACTCGACTGTACAACCTATGTCTTGCTACCGAAACCTATCGTCTAGAGTTCCAGACTAGACATACAAATCCATTTCAAATGTGAGCAATCTAAAATGGCGTCTGCCTTTTTTCCCCCACACGATTCACATCTCACGACATTTTGTTTCCAACTTTGGCTGATAACTTTTATTTTAAAGCGAGACATTTTTCTTGCTCTTTGTCAGAAGGCAACAGCGTTTTAAAGTTCAACACGTGAAATCTATGAATTCTTTACAATAGAAAATTGATTTGCGAATACACTGGACTTAGCTCGTGATGAATAGCGATACTAATGTTGCTATATTAAAGCCGAAGCATAGCAACGAGTAATAAAATTACTGATAATAGCGGTAGAAGTTTGAAGTGTGACTGCAAACATGCAGTTGCGTGTAATAGTGCTGATAAAACTAACTGCGGTAAACAACGCATAACATTAAACAACAACAAAAGTAATTGAGTCAGAGTCAAAGTCAACATCGTGGGCAAAGTTGCCGGTAACTCCGCGCGTAAACAAAACCTATAGACGATAAATCCAGATCCGCAAACAACAATAAACAAATGTTGAGATGAATGGTAGTGAATTTAGAACTCTCGCTTATAACAGCACAACGCGATTACAACTATGGAGTAAATAAACAGTGATTTGTCTTCTTCTGCTATAAAAGTTAAATTAGGAAAATATTTGAAAACAACTCAAATCAATTGAGGAAGACACCATCATCATAATTAATTTGATTTATTCCTAACAACATTGCCAGTATCTCGGTCTTACACTCAATATCAATCAACAAATTAGAAAAGGAAAATCGATTCTTATTAGTCACCAACCGAGCATTGCCGTCGAACGTCTGCAATATTTAGAATTTTCAGACTTCATTGAATCGAAAAGGTCGTCGCGTCATAAGGGGTGTCTCATGAGCGAGGGCTCACGTTATTTGCTTGAGACAGTATACACAAGAGGCGCACCCTTAAGCACACAATGTACGTGATACAAGCATTTACGACTGCCTTGTGGAATGGGGGATACAATACATCTTGAAGAAATATATATTCTACTTAGCTACTATCCCAATAAACAGTACCTATATTATCAGACTGCCCAATCTTTTTAAGAATGCCGTCCAATAGGAAAACCACAAAGTCAATATCGAATCGAATAAAACACGTCAAAATTAAATAATTGATGAAAGAAAAATGTTTTACGATAAGTATATAAATATGACGATACCTAAAGATGTAACTCATGACGCACTTAAGGAAAATGATCTAAATCCATGTATAATCTTAACTTATTTATCATTCGAGGTTTAATATAATATCTTTACATAATAATGTAAGCTCTTTATAGCGTCTCCATTTCAGGGGATCAAAAGCCATGCTATCAGTAAATTTGCCCAATATTAGGAAGCCAATTGCTTTATCCGATGTTAGTAGAGATGAAAGAAAGTTGTCGGGACACGTGACACCAGCGAATTTTCAGAGTCCGCTTGGGACGCGAAAGTTTTTAATGTTGAACGGTCGCCACCGGTTGAAATCGTGATACAAAAACATTTCGCTCAATTTTAAACGCGACCGCTAAGGACGCGATGAGAGCTCCCGACGCCAAACCTCAACAGCTCGTCCAAATGCAAATCGCCGGTCTTATCAGGTGAAACACTCCGTTTTCAAGATCACAAATTACCCCGTACCACAAAACCAACTGTTTAAAATTCCGACACAGAACCCTGTCAGCTGATAAATGGCTAGTGACCCCCGAGCCCCTGACCTTCGGGGCATTGATGTGGAGCGGCAACCCACGATACGGATCTATGGGTGTGACGTCACGCCCCGCCTCTGTTCTTGGCGAAAATCGACTTGTCGCGTGACACTCCGCCCGCGGTCGGAACACTTTCTAAAATAAGAACTTGCAACTTGTCATAACCAGAAAACTTTAGTAGACTAAATAAAAGTCGTTTTAATTTGTCGTCTTTCAAAGCGCGCAACAGGCGATCGTTAATAAAGAACAACCATCAATATTAATGAAACAACGGTCTAACAGCCAGTCTCAGGGTTAGTGAAGATTGTTAAATTAACTAACCATTATGTTTAGTGACTTGCCTTTGCAATGTCACTGGATCAATTAGCCGACCAAAACGTAAAAGTACCGCTTGGTGCGGTATTATTGCGTTAAACGGTATAGATCACGCGACACGCGTATGCCTCGTAAAGTTGTAAAATAATGTTTCAACGTAACCCCAGTACTTCAGATCAGACAGCTATAATTGAAGAATTATCTCCATTAAAGAGCGGCCACATGAAAAGGAATCAGAGCAATATAAGAGATGATGATATGATCCGCGGAGAAACTCGATTCAGCCACTAAGCCGTTCTTTGGTTATAAATCCGAAAATAGCCTACAGGGATATGTTGCCTTTTGTCACGTTCGTTAGGATAACAATGTCACCAGATTTTGAGGAAAAATGATAACATCTCGTACAACGTAGATCAATGTCACGTTATTGTAATGCTACATTTTCCTTAAAGACAAACTAACTAGACCTCATAGAATAAAAATATTTAGATGCCGTATTTCAACTATCATTGGTTGAAGATAGATTTAGTTTTCTGGATCAATTGCCGAAATCTTTAAACCAGGGCCGAATGACTTTAACCCGTGGATCATCCTACAGACAGCAAACTTCGAATAAATTTCAACTTGAATCAAAAATTGAGGTGCTAAAATGTAGTCCCTCGAACGATCCACTGATTAATTCAGCTGTCGAAAACAAAACGATACAAATCTCAACCCCATCATCTATTTCGGGTACGACGCCACACACTATCTCGACATCGCGTTGAAAAACTATTAACCTCACAGCGTATGAGCGTACAACTATTTCGTGTGCAATTTTTTGCGTAGCGTAAAGATTGCCCAACCTTGGGTCTCAAGAAGACCTCAATGAGATCATCGCAAAATAAAGCTGATTTCACAATCGCACCGGTGTTGTACTTGAAAAAGACGTTTAATTAGCATTTTTTATGTAATTGCATGTTCATCGCAATAACAGTTTCAGGTTATTTCGGTCATTATAAATAATTAATATTGAAATTAATATTGCAGCCGGATCTTAATTTACATATCAGAGAAGGTCCACAACTTTGAATAAAAATATTGCAACTGGCACGACAGACACATTTGTAGCTGTTAATCTCTTTATAAAATGTTTTAATAACTTCATTATATATTTATATTGACGGTCAGAAGGGCGGTTTGTTATTACAGGGCCGGCCAAATACTATTATATACTCACGATGATACTTTTCACAATGGCCATGGCCAATAACAATGTCCTTCGGATTAATCGATCCGTGAAAGTATGTAAGAACTACTTAACAATACGATGTTACATTCAATTCCATTCACGATAGACAACGAGTCCTTATTCATCTCAGCGCAAACCGCGCCAGCGACTGTAATGTTTTCCAACTTTCTATATCAGTTTCCTTGCCGATTAAAATCTGACTGACACAGCTACCATCGCCAGCTTATTCCGGCCAACGTAATCTCACCCCTAGATTGGAGGCTGAATTTTTACATAACTCCCATATAAACAAGATTTACCGCTATTACGGCATAAGAATAAATAATAACATATTAGAACGGAAACTCCCGCTCCGGACGGGCTCAAGGTCACGATATTAGAGTATTCGTTAAACAGACTACTCAGTCAGACTGTTACGGCCGGCGTCGCCGCACGCGCGTTTGGTTGTTTTTAATTTGGTTGTAATAGTTTCACGTGAGCCTGTATGTATTTTATTTTATATTTGTAGATAAGTAATACTTACTTAAATCACCTTAAATGGATTCATTTGGTATGGCACTTATAATAACTTCTTATTTAGAACTGTCTTTAATATGTAGACCTTCGTAATGATTTATAAATCTCATAATTTGTAAAACTAGAATAGAAATAATGATTTCAGAGTAAAGAAAACTTATATTTTAGCAATATTATCTTTAGACGTAAGTAACATTTAACAGCAACCAACCCTAGCAACACGCCTTGACGACAGAGGGGTGTAACGACGTGAAGGGGGAAGTAGGTATATAAATGGCGGCGTTTTGGACTCGGTCAAAAGAGATTCTGTTCTACTAGGTTATTATTTATTATTATGATTACGGCCAGAATTTATATGAGACACAAGTAAGGTTAGTGTAGACGCAGATCATCTTTGTCCTGAATCCTCACGCAATTTTCGAGTTGTCATTATCAAAATACTTGTTAGAAATTTCTGGATTTGTAACTAGGCTGGAATCAAAATGCGTGGGATTAGGTCGCACGTTTCGCGGCGCAAATGTCAAACAACATTAGCCATAGTGATTGGTCACCAACACTGCATATTAATGCGGTGTCGTTGGTCATGTAGAGCCTACTGTTTAACACCATACACGTAGAGAATAGTGGCCAATAACGGGTGCGGCAGAAGGACTGTATTCGGTTGTGTTGAAGCGTTGATTGTGCAAGTCGTGCGGATCAGTGTACACACATCGTTGGGCGCCAAAGGGCATTTGATGTTCTAGTCCCGTTGTCGCAACACCACGCTGTGACCGGAATACGTTCTGATTGATTTCGTTGCACTGTTCGTCGTGTCGTGACATAGACACATTGTTTTAAGTTAGACAGGTATCGATAGGCGATTTTACTACGACCAATATCACCATGTGCGGCATCCGTGTTATTTATAGCTTCATCAAAAACTATTTTATGATACAACAGTTTTATTTTTCCGTAATATTCGACGACGGTAATTGATCAAAGCGTTATTAAAACAAAGGGCAATTTAGGTAAGTAAAAACAATTTACGTAATTTCGGAACGTTGAAGCAACCTAACGTTGCCTCCACGAAATGTACCTACCATTGTTAGGTACAGTAAAATTTATAATTGTTTAATTACGTAAAGTAACATGGCGACTGCTCGGAGAAGCCAACCGCAGACGCCTTATAAATAATTGAACACGTGCAGCTTACCTAATACATTAGGAGTGCACTCTGCACTGAAGATATATCTCGTAAACACAGGGAAGAAACAAACAACTCCACATACAGACATATACTGTTATAATAGCAATGGAACACAACCCGCGGACAATTATAAAACAGATTGACAAATTTATTCCAAATTATGCTCAGCTGACGTTTCATTCATCAAACTTGCATGGTCGCTGTTCTCTAATACACAATTACACGTTCCATTAATACAGTGAACAATGCGGCCGTCGTCCGGTGGAATCCATTTTACGGCTGATCAATCTTATCTAATCCATTTAACTTCCGTCAGCACGTACATTGTCGATCGCTTTTCCAACTCGATTAGGATGATTCGAAGTCACAACGCTGATGAATTTAACTGATCGTAACCAGGGTGTCGAACCCGCGCGAGGCTTCCACACGAATCGCCTCGCGACCTTCTTCAGAACAGAATCGATACGTTTCCGCACCGCATACGCCACAATTTGCATCGAAACGCTACGTTACGATCATAAATTAACCTTTAATGGACATCCCATTTCCATTTAAGCCGAATCGAAATTAATGGACCATAATTTAATTAGGCACTCTTAATTTGCCGGGAGGCGGCAAAAGTCTCCAACTGCTCTCAAATAATTTCCATATTTCAATTGGGCTTTTTCTTATTAATCATTAATCATTGCTAGAGAGACAAATAGGCTTGTTAAAATTTATGTGTAAAAAAGTCTGTGATCAGATCGCATTTGAAATTCTGATAAACGTCGCCGGGTGTCCGGGGGCAGGGCGAAGGTTCCAAGGTTATAATTGACACCGTCAGTTCCAGCCCGGGTGAATATTTCAACGGAAAACAATACGCCTCCTGAATACATTAACGGAGCAGATTAAAGATAAACAAGGCTGTAGTGGAGACTTTTAGAAAGGTCAGGATATCGCTGAGTAATGGCATAACGATAACTGCCCGTAGCTTAATCCCTGAAAGATCTAGACAACTGGCAGCGACTGGCGGCGCAACATGTCTGGTACCACACTTATAGCCCCTGGTATAGTCGTGTGCTCGAGAAATCCCACTTGATTCCCTATCTCTACGAGCATCACCGTCTTAATCGTTCCCGTTCTGCACGTTCGTTTCACCTAGCCGTTTAGCTAAGGACGCCGTTAAGCACTATTTTAAAGTGAGATTAGCGCGTACCCACACAACGCTAGCCATGTAGCGTAATGTTTTCATTTCCTTTGTCAACGAGTGTTTGTTTACGAAATTGATCAATTCGAACACAAATACTAAAACTTCTACAACAACACTTCAGGCTCAATCAATATGTTAACGATCGGAAAGCTCCCAAGGTTTTCTATTTGGACGTTATTAAACAGTTACAGAACCGACTAACTTTATGGACCACCGCATGGCCTTCATTGTCTCAAAATAACTAATTTATAGCTTTACATCAATCGATTGCGCTGCAGACAGACAAAGCTCATTCTGTTCATGTTGTGGGATATAAATAATTCATCGCCAATAGAGCGGGCGTCGGCGTGACAACTTCTGACGCGTCACGCGTACCCCTCGGAAAACTTCATAATGTGATTTAGAGCTGCGCGAAGTAGAGCAAACTAGCCCTAGTCCCCGCTGCGAAGTAATTTGTTGAGGAAACGCGCCCCCGCATACAGAGCCCGCCTCGTGGCCCGCGCCGCTGTGCATTCGCAAAGAGCGGCCGCGATCACGTCCGCTTGCACCTCATTTAATCCAACTTCACCCCTCTGTTCCAGATGTTCGAAACGGCGAAACTAGGAGTGTTAACGGAAAAATGTGCGGCGACCGCCGAGGTGGGACTAAAACAGTGCGCTACAACGCGAGTGCCTAGTGAGAATAACAGTTAAGGCGATGTGCGCGTGAGGTTCGGCACGACGTCTAACTACTCGGGCGGGGGGCTGGCGAGCGCGGCCAGCGATGGTATGGACGTTGTCTTCGGCAATGAGAGCGAGTGGGCGAACGCGACCGAGCAGGGCGCGGCGCAGGACCTATACAACTACTGGCCGTGGAGCATCGTGGACGGCGCGCTCATGCTGCTCATCGTCAGCGGGAACACGCTCACAATCCTGGCCGTGACGCTCAGCCGCCGCCTCTCCTCGCTCGTCTCCAACCAGTTCGTGCTCAACCTGGCCATATCCGACCTGATGGTGGGCCTGACGCTGCCCTACCATCTCGTCTTCTACCTCGACAGCGACTTCGGCAAGATCAAATGGTCGTGTCTCATGAGATTTATTCTCATTATACTGGCTTGTCTGGCGTCCATATACAATATCATAGCTATAGCTGTAGACAGGTAGGAACTATTTAGTTTTTAACGGTTACTAAAACGAAACAATATTTCGAAAACTTGATTTTATCACACCATAAAAGTATGTAGAAAACGGTAGCACGCTATGACTTGTGCCGCTGCACGGGGTATGCCACTGACCGCTGTTCGTGTGTTAACGTCACTTATAGCAATATGAGAAAACGTTTCAAAGAAACTTCTTATTCCGTTGCATCAGATTTTAAAGGGTTTACGTACAGTTATTTAAAGATACAACGAGTTGACGTGGTATCAAGAGGACCGAGTTATTTTCAGACAAGTATTCTCACATGGCTTACAAGCATTATCGGCAGCACGCGATATGGCTCCCTTTTCATATTTTTTATCGACGGTAATCTATATATGTACACCCACTGCACTGCAACCAGTAGACAGGTGACAGGAGTACCTAATTATGAACGTCTGAATGTAGCCGATGCGAAACGTACGATTTTCAACTCAATATTGACCCAAGTAATGAAAAAAGATTGCCGATGCTTTCTCCCTCAAAAGAATACACTTACGTCTTATGTCTGTACATATTGCAGGTACATAGCGATAGTGCACCCTTTGCACTACAGCCGTTACATGACGAAGCTGGTGACGAGGCTGCTCATGAGCACGACCTGGTCGGTGGCGCTCTGCATCAGCTGCATACCCATGTTTTGGAACGACTGGCATGAGGGCGTCACGTGTGAAATGAATATGGTAAGTCTCCATCAGGATAAGACCGTTGATCTTGAATCTGAAGGGCTGGTCGTTCGAGATTTGTCTTTTATGAGAAAAAGATGCTATACATAGATACGCCAGGTATCGAAAGAACATCTGCGGAGTGGATCTTCTACTGCGTTCCCAAAAGTGAGAAATTTCGAATAGCTTCATTACTGATGTGTGCAACTGCCGATAAAAGACGATGATGTGAATGGCATACGACCAAAATAAATTCAAAACAAAATGGTATTCTATACTGTAGCTGTGGGACAATTATCTCTTTCTGAGCAATGGTAGTTTTGGCACAGCTACAAACATTGCAACAAGTTTATCTGTGCCAATCCAAATCAAACAAAAAAAAGAAAACCTTGTTTCTCGTGTTACTTAATTAGATTTCATCGGATCTCAGGGGCTGAAATAGAATGTGAGTGCAGCATTATCGAGAGATGTTTTATGCTCCCTACGGACGTTATCCCATCCATACATCGGCCAAAGATTACCGCGTTCAGTTCTACCTTCTATTAATAACGGGCGATAACGCTATTTCGATAACCATTTCAATATTAATTTCATAAACCTGCGTATTATGGAGAGCAGATAAGATAACATTTAGGGAGCTTCTGGTTGCTGTAATGCTATTACCGGGTTTGTCATATTCATATTATATGCATTTTGGCTCACTGGTTCACCTGTTGAATGTCCAGAATACGTGTTGCCAGACATACTTCCTGTTTTTACCCGACTGCCGAAGGACACCGAAGGATTAGGGCCACCTAATTTTAGCTTCTTCATCTTGGTTTCTGTATTTTGGTTGTCTGTAAGAGATCGCTTTTAAGCGATAAGACCGCCTATTGTCTACCATACCTGTTTTCTGTAATCTCTTTGTACTATTTTGTGGTTTTCAATAAAGAATATTTGTATTGTATTGTATTGTATATTATGTACGTTCATGTTATTGTTTTTTCTCTGATAACTGTTTTCCGCCAGCATTCGTTTCGTCAGTGTGTATGTGTCCTGAAAAACGGCGTTGCGGCTGAGACGGAACATTATGCTGAGTTGGGCCCATTTCGCACTATTCGACATTTGTCTTAGTTTTAAATGGTTATTGAGTAAATTTTCTGATCTTATTGTATTTAGTTTTATCAATTATTTAGTTTTAGCTTTTTTGTGTGTGTGTGTCGAAATTGTGTGATTAAATCTCTCTATCTCTCTCTCATATCGTTTAAAGTATATGATATTTCATTCCGTACTTGAATCTTAACCGAGAGGTTATTTTAATAAATACGTGTCTTTGATGGATTTATGGTATCTGATATCTATTTATTCCGCCTTAACCTAAACTGTGGTAAAACTCCGTTTTTGAGTTCCAATATCTAAGAACCTAGCACCAGATAATGCTTTAACACCCCTACCAAAGAAAGGGACGTAGACCTGCCTGCTAGCGTGCTTCTGCTACGGCACCCAAAAACTATCCTAAACTCGGTCCACAATCCCATTGACACTAATAGTACTGTTCGTCTATTTCCAGGTGGTACCCAAACAGTACACCACAAGCATCCTGGCGCCCATGTTCTCGCTGATCTGGGTGGTGATGTTCATACTATACTGGCGCATATGGCGCGAGGCCACCTGCCACGCGAGGCGCATGCGCGCGAACACTTGCTGCCCCTCCGGCGCAAACGATTGGAAGAGTATACAGGTAAGGATAATTATAACTCAGCTAACAACCCTTGCTACGTCTCAAGTCATTTGTTATTTTAAGTTGATCACCATCATTAAAGTTAGCAATCGATAGGTTTTCACTCACTTAATCCAGCCTATAATTTAATTGTTCGTGGTGGAATAACTTGACTGCGAAGCTTGAGGTCCGGGTTCGATCCCCGGCCGGGGCAGATGATTGAGATGATTTAATATGATGAATACGAATGTTTATTCTCAAGCCTTGGATGTTAAATTTATGTATTTATCTATAATATAAGTATGTTTATGTTTATCCATTGTCTAGTACCCATAGTACAGGCTTTGCCTAGTTTGGGACTAGATCAACTGGTGTCAATTGCCCCACGATATTTATATATTCACTTTCCAAGTCTTCTTCATATTTTTTCATAATATCAACCATTAAACCGAATCAACCAAGGCCTGACTACGTCTGAGTCCTGTTCTCAAACATCTAACAATACAAATAAACATAACAAATCATCTGACCTCCATCCAAGAGCTACCTCAGCATCATAAACGCGGCACAGTTATAACTCTGTATGACGACACTCCCTAAATTTTACGAGTCGTTCATAAAAACAGACTACCTTCACGGTCTCGCTACGGACTGAATAAAATATGAAACTCAACATTGATAACGTAGGATTTTTAAAAATAAAAATAATCGTTAAAGGAACACGGGCAATATTAACGTTGACAGATTGGCTTTAACCAATATTTCAACTTTACACCAAAGCTATTGTTACCGGCGCGACAGGTTGACACACAACGTACAAAGATTAATCGTCCGACGATAAATAAAGTGTAATCGATATTTCAGGTGGTGTTGCTGGTACTGGGCTCGTTTTCGATCTGCTGGATGCCGTTCGTCGTGGTGGCCTGCGCCCAGACGCTGCCGATCGTCAAGCTACACAACCCGATCGCGTACCGACTGACGTCATCATTAGCCATGTCCAACTCAGGAATCAACCCCCTAATATACGCTTGGAAGAACGCAGGCTTCCGCGCCGCGTTCGTGAAGCTACTGCGCTGCAAGCGGCCCGACACCTCGGAGTACAGGGGATCTCCGGCACCGGAGAGAAAAAGGGGCTCAGTGGCCCTTCGGGAAGGGTCCATTACGCGGTCCAGCGGCCCGAGCGCGCTGTCGGGAGCGGGCGGGCGGCCCGCGAGGCTGCTGTGCGTGGAGCGCGAGCCCGACACGGCGCGGTGCCGCATCATCGAGAACGCGGGCTACGTGGACGCGGACCGCGGCGACGCCAACCCGTCGTACGCGCCCGACCCGACGCCGGTGCACCGCCCCGCCCCCGCCGCGCGCTCGCCCGACGTAGTGTAGTGCAATCTAAACGTTATAGACGTTCTGTGGGAAACGTGAAACGCTTCTAGCATTTAAAGTTGTTAGTGACTTTAGGTACCCTCTTCGCATTTAGGTACCTGTTTGAATCTACGCTCAAGTTTGTAAAGGCTTTATTGTTGAATTTTATTGATAGATTTTAATGAGTTTCCTGCCGTAATAAAACTCTTATAACAGGTTCTCTGTCGCATAAATAAATTGAGATGTTTAATGATAAATCAAATTATAGCTAAATTGTTCGATGTAACATTAAAATATATCATTCAATTGGTCTATATTTATTTAATATCAAATCAGGATACCCGAACAAGCGGAATTTATAAATTTGTTAAATAAAAGTTGAAGAAGACGCCATCTATCCGCTGTACTTCGAACTTGCTTCCTAAACTACTTAGCTGTAACGAAACCAGTGAATGAAGTGAACAGTGTTAGCGCCTACATCACAGAGGGCGCTTTCGTCAACGGTTTGGGATTGTGTATAATTATTATGATTGTGTTGTTTTTGACCGACTTTTAGGAGCAGGTTCTCAATTCGTCAGAATTTTTTTTTATTTCAGTTGAGCTTAAGGCCTATAAGCAAATCAATACAGAAGCAAATTCATTATTATCTATCTTCGTTTGAAATGTATGTAACAAATCGTAAAGAAATAAATAGTTGGCCAGATATTGTAACCAGGTTAAACATTACAGGCTAATTAATCGATAAGATTAAAATGATAACGCATTTTTCTGAATTTGCTAAGCATTGTGCAATTTGCGTACGATAAATGCTGACAAAGCTGATAATTATTAAATTTCGCCATAGATTTAGTTTTTTTTTTTATTTATCTACATTTTTGATTTATTATTTTAGACGGAATATATCTCGACTACTTATCTAAGGTTTTAATTTAGCATCAAACGAAAAAGATATGAGATAGAAACGAAAATTGTAATTCTAGAAATGTTAAGAATTTAGTTTGTCACTTTCAAAACGGAAAGCGCGGCTAGGTCTGTGTTAGTTTTCATTGATATGACAGTTATCACATAAATTAGTTTCATACATACGACATACGAGTAAGAAAAAAAAAGTCATCCGACAGCTAAAAAAACAGTTAACAAACAGTCTCGAGTTCGTCACCAAAAGCCAAGTCAGCCATTATTAAGTCATTCATTATCAGACCGTTAGAATCGTAACTCGGAACATGCTCGGAACACCTGTAGAACCTTTTCACAAAAAAAAAACAAATTACATCGCAATGGTGGACAAGTAAAATCATTACGAAATTAACAGTGTTGCACGTTGTACGATAGGGCACGATTTAAATGGTTCCATCGTAAAGTGGTACATCTCTAATTAAAGAACGCTTAAACCGCTCGCCGTGATAAATAGGAATCATTAGTCGTCGATATAATATCATATCGTTAGTGACGATTAGCGCCCATCTTTTGTCACAATAAACGCAGGTCACAGGTCAATGTCCGGTTTTTGTTAAAACTGACTATTGCATCAACTTGGGCAATACATAATCATATAGACTGCGTATGAGTAGTTTTGCACGATTCAACCCATGTTATTTAATATTTCACGTGGAACGTAATAGATAGTACACACAAATAATAGTTTAATTTAAAATACCTGAAAAAGCTTTTATTGGTGTACACACAAATTTACGTATATTAAGCTGGGAATAAACAACGTGCATGTCTGTAGCTTGCACATAGTTGTGCCTGGTAAGTACTTGCGCCCTGCACAAACTTCATATAAACATGACACAAGCATGTGCAAGTTAAAAGCATGTCATGATCTCAATTGGAGTATATTTCAATCTTTTTTTTTTATGCCAATCTTGGTGTAAGGGCACGCGACACGGAATGTCGAGGATCCGGGTTCGATTCCCGGGGTAAGCATTTTTCTGGTTTTTTTTTCTGTGTAGGTATTCATGTTTCAGTGAGTATTTTAAAAGTATAATTAAAATCATGTCTTTACCCTGGCGAGCAAGGTTTTACCCTGATCATTAGTGGCCAGGTATTTCCAAACAGGTTTATCGAAAAAAAGTAAAGGCAACTAAAAAAACTCACCTCAACACCAGTCACGCCGAGCGCCGTCACCAAGTTCGGAGTCATCCGGAATGGGACCTTCTCTGGCACCCGCAGCGTCTTGCCCTTCTCGAAGCACACGTTATAGTCTATATGCACCACCTCACCAGACGTCAAGTCCACCATCACGTTATCCAAGTGTCGGTCACCGAGCCCTATGATGTAGCCGATGGTACTCATCACTGCCACGGAATAGCTGTATCGGCGAACCATTTGCCACCACTGTTCGGGGGACACACTACTGCACCATAACTCCCTCCACAGTAAATCATTCGGAGTCTCAGCCGCTAACTCCTGTAACACTTGTTTCAGAATGTGCACAGGCCACTCCTTTCTATTCTCAGTCGCTATGCCAGCTTCTTTCAAAAGAGGGTTGAGTTTATTGTAGAACAGCTCAGAGGGACGCAACACGTTGACCGTCTTATTAGTCTTAGCGGACAAGATCGTAGCTTCACGATTCTGCCAGCGTTTGTAGAGTGCGAAGAGCGGCGTGACGTTGTCCACCCAGCTGATCAAACCGGAACGCGGGCCTAGCGGTATCACGGAGTAGTGTCGCGCTCTATAAGTCTGGTTGTCATTGTTCTCTGAGTCCCGCGCCATCATGGTGTTAGTTATAGAAAGCAGCTGCATGATTCTTTCGTCCAAATGCAAATCCTCTAATCCTTTGAATAGGTAGGTATATGATTTGCCGTCTGATCCGTAGAACACCAACTTCTTCGGCCTGGTTTTAGTTGGTAAGATCGCCACGTTATTCTCAACAGATCTAATTGTAACTCTGACAGTCCTTTGATTCGTGTGAACCCCAGGCATTGTTATCACCGTGTGCTTAAGTTCAGCCAACACGGGGCTTATATCCGACATTTTCAGAATGTAAGATGTTCGTTTGTTCACTTTTTGCTGCAGTTTAATTTGCAGTTGCTTCAATGGAGCCCATGAATCTTGAGGCTTTTCCGGGTTGGTCGGATTCTTCAACTTCTCGACAACGTCAGTGATAAGCGCTTGGAATTTAGTCTGGAACGCAATCTCGTGGGGAGTTTCTGGTTTTGCTGACGTGATATGATCAAGTTGTTCCAGCACGTATACGACCGGTTCAAATATAATACGATGTTTCTCTTTGATCAGTTTTTCTTTATCTTCCGCCGACAAATTGGCGTTATCTTTTACTCTGGCAACCTCTGTCTCAAGTTGGGATAGTCTTTTGTTGAATTCAGAATGGTGTTGAACTAGCGTTCCCAGCCATAGTTCGTCCCATAGCAGATTTATTCGTTGTAGCTCTTTCACCAACAATTTCACCTGAAGGATCGTCTTTGGAGCTTGCTTCGCCAGTGTTTCCACCATATCCAAGAAGCACGAATTCAATTCGTTGTTTATAACCTTGTCACTAGCAACTTCGTCTAAGTCACTGTTATCTTCACTGCTCTCGGCATCATTTGATAGATAGGATCTTGCCACATTAAGCTCTGTTAGATCTTTCAATTCGTTTTCTACTGCGCCTACTACGGCTGGGAATGTAATCAGATGCGGCGTATCTTCAGCAAGTCGACACAGTAGATCAGAGACGCATTTTCTTACGTAAGTCTCCGGGTGGTTCAATCTTGAAAACAGTTGCGGGATAATAACTTTCCATGGTTGTGTCGGTGTATTCGCTAGTCCCGACTCCAAGACAGTTTGTAGTTCCATGGCATGCTTCACTATAAGACGAAGCAGCCGTAAAGTTGCATTGACAACTGCGTTTTCACCACTGTGGTTGATGTAGTCCGACGCGCATATAAGTTGCAAGAATTTGAAGTAGGCATCGGCTGATAATTCGAAATAAGAGAATACTCTTTTTTGGGCTTGACGCCATATATCAACCAACAACGCAAGATGTTCGGGGAACGCGTTGCTTAGAGAAGGCACTGTTCGCAACTGACTCTCTATCATCTCGGACGTGTTAATCTCATTCCAATCGATGTCTTCGTCATCACACGTTGATTTTGTTTTCGATAATATCTCGCAAACCGCTTCGAAATCCTGCGGGGAACACCCGAGCATGACGCTCTCTATCTGAACTTTATCATTGTCAGTTAATTGCTCCCGGGTCTTGGAGCTGAACTCAACCATTTTCCTGCCCCACCGGAAACACCAGGCAGCGAAGCTAGCCCATGCTTTGGCCAGGCCCGGGCATTGATTGACGCCAAACTGTAGCAACTTGCCGACGGCAGAGTCAGCCAGTGGGATCACGTTTTCTGAGATATTATTGTCCACGAGACCAATTTCAGGCAATGCCGATACCAATTTCATCAATGGCGAATCGGCCTCCAAAATGTTTTCATTTTCGTTTTGACTCTGAATCCATTTAGAAAGCGTCAGGAGCATCCGAGTTCCTTTCTCACGAAGTTCGTAGCTCTGTTCTCCCATCGCCAGTCTTTGCGAGAATCCGAGTGATATATTCGAGCACAGATTGACAGCTCGCATCTTTGTTTTTTCTTTAGCATAAGTCAATTTACAGAGTTCCATCAACGCCGTGGCATTATTTATCGTCCATATATCTAAGTCGTACGTGTTCGTCGACAGTGTCAGCACATCACTAAGCTCTTCTAAATCTTCCACATTGCCCAGATACAGTTGGAATGCCGAGTTCTGTTTGAAATGATTCAGAAGTTCCTTCTTAGCCATTCCCAAGTTTGAGTGTTTCCTCGCGCTCTTTATTGCGTCCAACCGGAAGCATTCTGCGTAGAAGTTATTCTCTTCAGTCATGTTCAGTTTTGTGAAATATTGGTTCCACCATAATATACGGCTGAGGTTTTCGAAGTCTGTACCATATTTGTGCTCTTTGATTACTGAAGGTTTAAATGGATTTGATATTACTTTTCCACTCTTAACGATGTTTCTTAATCCCAGATTAGCTAATTGCAGTACCGCGATATCTTTCATAAAATGGACGACATTCGTCCTTGCAAATTCCTGCGCGCTCGATTTGAGCAAAGAATCACAGTCCGTCAGCAAACGCTCGTATTGTTCGACATTATCAGTATAGCACAGGTTCACGGCGGTGCACACCAATGTTGATTCCACTTTGCTTATCAAACTTTGATACGAGCACGCGTTTTTAGATATTTCATTACTACTCATATCGAGTATGTCCCAGTTACTAAGTTCATCGGGAATGTCACTGTTTTCCTCGAACACACGTAACGCTGTGAACGCGTTCCAGTGCGAGTTATGTTTCTTGTGGTTGTCGTTATCTTTCCACTCTTGCATCTCCTCCCAATTCTGAATATGCTTGTAGCTGTCCATCATTTGTTCATCAATGAACTTATCACTTTTGCTTTCAGTTTGAGTGCAATCACCAGATTCTTTATTGTCTTCTTGGTGTTTTAAACCATTTAACTTGTTGTAAAATTCCAGAGCTAATTCGTGCCTTGAATTTGCCTGCTCTGCTGCGCCTTTTAGCCAGTAAAGTTTTTTGTCAAACGTGTGTTTAATCCATACATACAGACCGTGTAATACTTCCGGCTCTTGAATTTTCACGAGGACTCGGGAAAGATTCATGGTTATTGCTTCAATATCAATATTGGTTTTCGAGGTTGCAGCGGTTTGTAAGATCAGTGACGCATGGTAGATGGCGGCACCATAATGTCCAGAGTATTGGCTCACTGCGAGCGACGCAGGCCGGAGTCTATTTTGCCAGTCGCGGCAAGTCGTCCAATTCGTGTGGAAGAAAGTTCTCACGGGCTTACCCACAGGCGGCAATACCGTGGCCGTGCCTTCCGCAGCATTGTACACGTATTTTTCCATGAACATCATAAACTCGGTGATCCAGCGGGATCTCATCTGCTCCGAAACAACTACATCTTTTAAGCTGCGCTGCTCTGTGGCAACGTATTTGGTCTCCTGAGAAGAAATCTCTCTAGCAATTCCTTTCAATGCTCCCTCTATCTTCATAAATGTTTCTTGAGGTTTTCCAAGAACAGTTCTTAGTTTCAATGTGACACAAGTTAATGCCAATTCTGAGAGTGCCCAAGTGATACAAATTGATGAAAAATTGGTGGCACATTGTCTGAAAAATAGTATATTATTCTCATCTGCTTCCTGAGATTGCAAAGGCCAGGATGTTAAAAAGGCATTCAGCAAAAGATTTTTATCTTCTAATGTAGATTGTAACAGACAACCTATTATTGCTTTGAAGTGGTGATTGGACAAAGCGGAGAATGACCCTTTCATGAGGTATTCCTTCAGTGAATTTGCTTTGCTGTCATTGTTGAGCGGGTACATGCTCATTTTCCTGCATCTGAAAACTTTTATTGCTTGCTTATCAAGCTCTAGCTGCACAATGTCCCATGGTAGCTCAAATAGCACCTCCATGCAAATGTTCGCAAGTGCATTGTTCTGATTGTCCATATGTAACACACATAAAATTGCAATGGTCTTCAAAACCATTATATTCATTGTGAGATTTTTGTTTTTCAATAGAAGCTGGCTATTTTTCATCACAATCAGCACTATTTCATCATCAAAAGTATATGCCAAAGACAGCATATTTGTGGTTAATATCAAAAATCCTTTAGTCATGCCCACAATTGGTAGGTATTTATCTAACTGGGCAAAGATATCTGAAACCCAATGGAGAATGAGCATCATGGTTTCTTTGGAAACATCCTTCTCCAAGATAATGCTCAAAGTGTTGAGAATAACAGCAAGATGACCTGAAGTAGGGCCTTTCACTTCGCCAAGATCAAGATTAGATAATCCAAACATGTCATTAGCTCTTTGTTGTGTATTTTGCACTTTGACTAAATCACTTGATGCTATAAAATGGTTGTTCTTCTTGCAATGAGAATGAAGCAAGTACAGCACGGCATATTGCAAGGCCGGTTTTTCACGGCTCAACTTTTCATTGTCAGGGCACATTTTAATAGCCAACAATTCCAAAATGCTTGGCTGTAGTGCCCACATACCGATTATTGAGTTGCTTGCGTTTGCAAGCTCTGACAGACATTGGAGGTAAAATATTACATTTTTTTCAGCATCTTCCACACATATTTCGTCACTGTAGTCAGGTTGTATGATTTGGGCATCAGGAATGATAACAGAATATGAATTCTGCATGTCTGTTAGCACATATTTGTATGTTTCTTGGAGGAGTGGGATATTCTTCAGGTTCAATAGGTTACTGTAGACTGTCATAACACCATTTAGAACCAGGGCATTTTCTGCATTACGCAACTGACGCAAGTTTGACTCTGGTCCTATGGTCTGTGTAATGAACTCTATGGGAAGGTTTGAAGCTATTTCTTTCACTGTTTTGGATATCAAATCAATGACGCTGAGGCACACACTTTCCTCATCTTGTAAATATGTAGTCATTTCCATAGAAATCAGTGAGAACAATGCCGGAAAGCATGACATGGCCTTTGTTTGCAAATGCTTCAAAAGCAATGTAATACTCTCATTCCCAGCCACTATCAGATCAGGTTCTGCATCATCCTTCAATGACTTTGTCAGCACTTGAAGTATCTTTGTTATAGCCTCAGTCAAGAAAGACCAACTGACAGACTGAGATACAGTTGGGCTGAGTATAGTGCCCAGACTCTTTACAACTGTGTTAAACACATTTAAAAATGAGGTTATCTTCTGTATACAGTCCTCCTGGGATGTTGATTCAGTATCGGTGTCACTTTTATTTGAGTCTAAGTCACTTGAATAAGCTACCATGTCTTCAACAAATTGGTTCAAGAGGTTCACTGAAAATCCAACATCGGCCTGCCAGTGGCGGCTCAGTTTGAATAGTGATTGTAGAGCAAAATCCTTGATCTTCTTAGGTTGAGCATTGTCTACATGCCAACCCACCAATATGTCCACTGTATCTACAAAATGGTCAGCAAAATGTTCAGGGTATGAATTGGACATAACTATCATAGCAGTTATGGCAGCTATGAACACCTCGGCTGAGTCAGTGCTTTCAATAATGACCTGGAGACGTTCTAAGGTTGTCTTGGCAAACTCAGTCAAATTTGGTGTCTGGTAGTCCAGTTGGAAGGTCTCAGAAAAGGACAATATCAGTAAATGTTTGATAGAACTATTGTGTCCTGTGTAAGTAGTCTCAATCCACTCCAAATGTTTATGAAAGTCCGGCCCCATGACATAACCAATCCTGCCAAGCACCACAGCAGCACTCTCCTTTGTTTCTGGGCCTGGAGCATCATACAACACATCAAGTAGTGACTCAACAAGTATGTCATAGGATCTTCTTATGTATCTGGCATTCTCTGGCATCATGACGGCTTCTTGCAGCTTGCTGCAGATCACGAGCGACTTTTCAACGTCCACCTCGGCGCACAGGCGGCGCAGCAGCTTGGAAATGCGCGGGTCTTCAGGCAGGTGGACGGCTATCTCTGACCGCTCATAGAATATCTTGTTAGAGTTACATTGAGGCCAAGATTCGGCTCCTGCATGGCTTAACGGTTCGTGATACTTGTAAGGACCTTCAGCGGGATCGCGGTCGCCTCGGGGCGGCAGGCCGCGGCCCCGGCCGCCTCGCCCGCCACCGCGCGAGTGCCGGAACTCCGTGACCCGGCCCCGAGACCGGAACCGCCCGTCCCGGCCCGGCCCGCCAAGCGACGAAGACGCATCGTACGAACCAACATAACCTCTGACCTTATCATCGGTTGTGTTTTCTTGACCAATTTCTTCCCTTTCTAGAACGTCGGGGGGCTCCGAGCCCCTTAGGTTTTTCACTTTACTATTTGACGTGGTGGATATCATCACTATAATTGTCGGTAACGGCACGAATAGGACCACACATGGCCGTAAAATTACGCAAAATTATGGGCAAAACAGTCGTTCTCGGCCAACACACAACGAAACGCCATAGACAAAGACGTCATAGCTGCAGCTGTCACTTTGAAGAAAAACAATAGACAAAAATGAAATTTCCGAACGATAAAATAAAAATGTTTTGCAAATTTTAGTAGCTTACAGTCCTTATCAAGAAGCTTATAGGTCCTTATTTTTCAATATACCAGCAAATTATAACAAAAACATTAAAAAGTAATTGTTTACGGCTGCCATGATAGGTCATGAACAAAATTTAACTTATATTTTCCGATGATAGTTCGAACCATAGAGAAACAAATCAATTTCTTGAACGAAATCGATTTGTCAAAACAAAATAACCTCAATTTGTTAATTGCATTGAAGGCATGTTTTGCTTTCTTTTTTGATATATTAAAACTGCGAAACATAAAACCTAAATGACAATAATCGAAAGTAAAGCCATGAAGTCTACAAAGCGACCGCTTAATTTTAAAGGTTAGTAAGTAAATACTTAATGTTGTTGGAGCATAAAAACCACCTGTTGTTTACCTTGTAAATTCTCTTCTAATTATAGCATTTTTGTGTTGTATTAGAGCATTCTAGTAGCATGTAATTAATTACAATGCAGTCTCTCCTTATGCACTTTATTTTATTTTAGCTCTTCCACTCAAAATCACTGAAGATTCAGAGGCTCCACATACAATATACTTCAAAGAGCACTCAGTCAGGGACCACACAGCAGAAAGGCCTTCAGGAAAAACATTGTTCGTAGTCAACATCCCTCCATACGTAGACAAACAAGGCATAAAAAACGCATTCCACAAAGCTGGCACTATAAAATCAGTGGAGCTCCTAGAAAAACCAGGCCCATCAGAAACAGCAACCATAGACAAATTCCTCCCAGTTGTTCAGAAGCCGAAATTCAGAGTAGCCTATGTTGTATTTAATAAAGTATCACAATTGGACCAAGCTCTGACTCTGACTGAGTTAAGTCCAGTGAATAATGACAAGTACCAAGTCAAGTGCGGCTTAAAAAAGTGGATAGAAGAATACAACAGCTCTATTTTGCTGGCTAAAGAATTGAAAGAAAAAGTTGAAGGGTACATGAAGACTTATGATGAGAAAACTAAGAAGGCTGATGAGAAAGAAAAAAAAGTAGAGGAAGAAGATGACGAAGGTTGGGTCACAGTCACCAAACGGGGCAAAGTGCAAAGCTTTGCTCGTTCGGAGAAGGTGGAGAGCAAAGTCCGGGCAAAAGAAGAACACAATAAGAAGAGGAAAGAGTTGCAGAACTTCTATACCTTCCAGATTAGAGAGTCTAAGATGAAGCATGTGGTGGCACTGCGCCAGAAATTTGAGGAGGACAAAAGGAAGATAGCACAGATTAAGCAGAGTCGTAGGTTTAAGCCATTTTAAATAAATTATTTTAGTAACTATTTCTTTGTTTTAATTAATTTGAGGAGGACAAAAGGAAGATAGCACAGATTAAGCAGAGTCGTAGGTTTAAGCCATTTTAATTTTAATCTCTGATCCATGGTTAGTGCAAAGTCCATAAAATCGGATAATCTACAGGTTTTTATACTGAAAGTACATACATAACAGTCTTGGATAACATTTTGGCCTAATTCGGAATCAGTAAGGTTGATTAAATTCTAGTATATCCCTAAGTAGTAGGTACAATGAATTCAACACAGCAAGTTATAATAATAACTTTCTGCATATTTTTATGAAGTAAAATGAACTACAAATTGATTGATCACAAATTTATTTCATTTATCTTACAAAAATATATGTACAATAATCTAAAATATTTACAGTACTCTAATCTACATTTAAGATTCCAGGTTTAGACATGAATGATGCCGTTACCCCTTTGCCATTATTGCATTTCTACTTTTGATGGGTAAATGTGTGGTCAGATCTGCTGGTGCCAAGCTCCCATGCCAGTTGGAACACTGGCTTGATGTCTGGTCAGATAGTCTGTTGTTGAGCTAGTTGTGTTGTCAGATGGCATGATGGTGGTATAGATTGGTCGTCAGATCGCCTGATGTATTGTCAGATGGTCTGCTGGTGCCAAGCTCCCATGCCAGTTGGTCTGCTGGCTTGACGTGTGGTCAGATAGTCTGGTGGTGCTGGATGATGATCCTCAGCAGCCGGTTGTCAGGCAGTGAGGCCAGGGCAGCCAGCAGCTGCGGCACGCTGCCGAACACGCAGCCCGCCGCCAGCGCCACCTGTACTGCCTGCCCCACGCGCTCCAGGCACTCCTGCGAACATAAACACCATGTTAATGGTTTCTTCAGAATCTTCGAACACCATAACGAGTTTGCACTGAGATGAGTTTAGTGATGAACTGCTTGAAAATGGTTAAAGTCCTTACATAAATGCATATTAATTAACTATGGAAGCCATTTCCGGAATAAAAATATTTTATTTCATTTTCATTTCATAGTTATCGCTCGAGTGTATACGTATTTCAAGTACTCAGTTCTGGAAAACGGGTTAGAAAAGGGGGGGGGGGAGGTATAACAGATGCAGTCAGCGTTAAAAGTAACTTGTCACTATAAATACTAAATGAAAATAATCGATTTATTGATTATTTTGTTTTTATTTTTATGAAACATTCATAGAATGAAATTCAACATACAATGACAATGCAAAGAAAAATTCGTTAAGCAGCTGGACATGAACCAGCAACCTCGGTAATCCGTACCACGCTCCACCAATTAAGCTATACTTAACGTTGGTGTACCTAACGAATTTTTCAATGCCTTGTGTCATATTTTATTTGGAAGATCCAGCTGCTTAACGAATTTTTCTTTGCATTGACATTGTATGTTGACTATAAATACTATCTTTTCTTATCACTAGCGCTGTAGCAGGCACCTGCTGCAGCATAATAAATAAATAAATAAATATCACAGGACAATTTGACACCAATTGACCTAGTCCCAAACTAGGCAAAGCCTGTACTATGCGTACTAGACAACGGATAAACATACTTGTATAGATAAATACATACTTATATACATATTAAACATCCAAGACCCGAGAACAAACATTCATATTCATCATACAAACATCTGCCCCGACCGGGATTTGAACCCGGGACCTCAAGCTTCATAGTCAGGGTCTCTAACCACTAGGCTATTCAGTCTTAATAATACTGAGTAAAATTCCTTTTCGACATCGTCATTATTATAATTTTTGTAACTTTTTGTACCTATTAGTTTAAGAGTCAGTGTATATTTTGATGTCGAATAAAGTTTTGTCTATGTCTATATTGGTACTAAGCGAGTCGGACTAATACGCCTTTCGCCTTTGTCTCGAGAGACCTCTTGTCAGTATAGCTAGCTGACCTGCAGCTGGGGGTCGCTGTGCAGCCTCACGCCTTGCGCCAGCAGCGCCTGCGCATGCGTGAGGATGGCGGGCTGCACGGCGGCCAGCTGCGCGGCGTGCACGGCCGTGGCCGGCCCCGAGCCCCGCCGCGCCGCCCGCAGGCTGTGCAGTACCCCTGCGTACACGCAGCACAGTAATGCCATGATTTCAATTGGAAAATCTTTTTGTATTTTTTATTTATTTTTCCAATTTTTTTTTTTACGGTCTTCCCGTGAGTATCAATTATATTTTTAATAAACTCACCGAAACATGAATACACAGAAAAACCAGAAAAAATACCAACCCCGGGAATCGAACCCCGAAACCCCGACACTCCGGGTCACGTGCCCACCCTAAGGGTAGTTTCGGTGAGTTTATTAAAAATATAACAGTAATGCCAGCCATACACGTAACGATAAACTCGTGCAAGTATGTCGTTACGTGTGTGGCTGCTTAAGGTGATAATGAGGACGTTATTTTTATGTACAAAGACCACGAACCACCACCTACCACACCAAGAACTTTGCTAGAAATCTGACAAATAATCTATGTACTTAGATTTTTTGTCAGATTCCTCAATTTTCTCATGTAAAGTTCTTGAGTATGGCAACACGTTAATAAGCATAATAGGGGGGGTGTTTCCTTTTGGTCAAATCAGCAACTTTTTATGAAATCACAAAATGATCTGTTAGTATGAAGTTTGTATTGAATTAAGAACTATGACGTCACAATTCCTTCCAATTGCCTACTTTTATTAGTTTTTGTTAAATTTAAAATCGTTTTAATTGCAGTAATAAGTGAGGCGTCGGTTTTTTATGAGTATTTTCGGAAGCTGGATGGGTGAAAATGTAAAATGACTTTATTTCGACATCAGTCAACAAACCTACTGTAGTTTCCTTTTTTAGCCGGTTACTTGTTGAACACGTTAAGACCTTATGAACTAAAAAACAATTACTTTGCTCACCCGCGACCACTGATGACAAATAGTAATATCTGTGCGGCAAATGTATGTTTCCATGCAACACCTCCGCCTCCACTGCTACACGAATCAACACATGCCACACAGACCCAACTATCACCACCACCACTATACTAAACGCTGACGCGTTTCGGCACTCTCCACGAGGCCATTTACGAAGCACAACAACACTCACTTCTACTACTAGTGCAAGTGGTGGCATGTTGAGCGGTTGTTGTTGTGCTTCGTAAATGGCCTCGTGGAGAGTGCCGAAACGCATCAGCGTTTAGTATAGTGGTGGTGGTTATAGTTGGGTCTGTGTGGCATGTGTTGATTCGTGTAGCAGTGGAGGCGGAGGTGTTGCATGGAAACATACATTTGCCGCACAGATATAACTATTTGTCATCAGTGGTCGCGGGTGAGCAAAGTAATTGTTTTTTAGTTCATAAATATGGACCTCCGCAAAGTAACGCCTGATTCAATAAATTACGTTAAGACCTTGGCAATTCTCATGGTTTACGGCTACCTTTTTTTATATTCTTTTTCCAAATTGATCGCATGATCTTATCAGAAAGTTAAAGGAAAATTCAACGCCTAAGAGCGTTTATTCCTGCTGAACTGGCAACGTCACATTTTTTTTTCTCGATTATTCCATAAAATTTTATGATATCCGAATTGACCATGTTTTAAATTTTTTAATTTTTTATTAAATTCCATGGAATAATCGAGAAAAACTAAAAAAAAAATGCAACACTGCCAGCTCAGTAGGAAGAAATGCTCTTGATTACCTAGATGCAACTTGACGTAGAGCTCGGATTCCGACAGCACCCTGGTCGGCGGCGCCTTCACCACGGACATGGTCTCGCCCTCGACTTTGATCTTCTTAGGCGGCGAAGGTTCCACCATTTCTACATCTGTAACGACATTATAAAAAGATTTCACTTTTCGATCCTTCCATACTGTTCCCGAGTCTACCGGGGTCCAGAGTTTCTGATAGTTTTTGTACTGCAGCAAAGGTTGTAATTTTTTGTAGCACCCTTATAAAAGTTACGGTCTCGGCGGAGTTCAGCACATTAGTTCTTATAACAGCATTACGACCATGGTATTCATAGATGGTGACATAGCAATAGTACCACATGGACCCCAGTGGGCATACTAAACTTTGGCATTTAACAGTGGGCATTGCTACCTTGTATTTTCTTTGTGCCTTATTTCTTGTTTTGACTGTTATGTGGTGTTCAATAAAGAGTTATTGTATTGTATTGTATTGTAAACTTACAGTAAGTGTATATTCTTGCTGTATACTTAAAGTCATTAGGTAGGTCTTTGCGAATTGGTGCCACGAGTAGCTTTCATCCCTTGTTTTGCCCTTGCGGCTCTGATAGTGATACTGACCTGGTGGGAGCAGCAGCGGCGCCAGCGCGCACCAGTGCACGAGGCCGGAGAGCGGCGTCACGGCCGCCATGGGGATGCAGCCCGCCGGCAGCGCCGCGGCCCCCCGCTGCGCCGCCATGCACAGCGACGGGTTCGAGTACACCTGCAGACAACACAAACATATTTATACCTAATATTTTTTCCTAACAGACATTAATAATAATAAATAATAATAAGACATTTATTCAACAGTTTGTAGGTATAGCTTAATTAGTCATTACATAATCCGCAACGCCTGTTACACAAGACTTACAAGCTTAGCAGTATCACGCTAAGTATCATTTAGGTCAATCAGAAAGAAGAAATAAGATCTATCAGATGAAATAAAAAAAAATCTGTAAGGTTTGGTCAAGATTGTAAGAAATTCATAAAAAGCCACAAGAACTAGAAATATGAACACGAGTTTTGTTGTTCACAAGGCCCCTGGAGATCAGGCAAGGATCAGAGGGTCGAGCACGACTTTACGAATGCTGCGTAACGTTACGGTTATCGTATAGGGATCGAGAAACCTCATACTAAATTTTAGTTCCAAATACGCTCACGGGCAGGCGCTGTTCCAAACGTCATACAAACTCGACAATGTTTACTATTAGATTTTACTTGACGCAGGTTTCGAAAAGTCGTGCTCGACCCTCAGAAACTATTTACAGGCAAGAAAGTCCATACCTAACTTTAATATTAGCTTGAAATCAACCAAAATTAAAACAACACTACTGCAAACTTAGTCATATATTTACAAAAATATTTGTTAGGTTATTTTAAGAATCATCTTTATAAAGTATCATAAAAACATATTAGAATATGTAAAACTGAATGTTAAAATCAATTAAAATTGTAAAAGAAACATTTAACAAAATAAAAAACCTTCACAATTTGGCAGACAAAGATTGCTGAAGCTTAATAGTCCATATTAAAAACTTTATGACTCTAAAAGGCTTCATTATAGGCAACAGATAATAATAAGTACCAACCCAGGAAGTGATGACTTCCAACAAATTCTTAGGTGGCAACTTCCTCACACCATTGATTTCTTGCATGTACAACTCTGTGACAGCTGTTATGAAGTTGGCTACGAATTGCGGAGCACTGGAGGCTAAAGACTTTAGTGCTGCTTGGTTGCAGGTGTTTAGGTGGAAGTGGTCACGGATTATATTTTCAACTAGTTGAAGAGATGGTGGGGATGAGCAGCCCATTTGTTGCAGCCAGACACCCACAGCTAGCAATACCTGCGGAGTAAGATTATTGTAAACAAAAACAAGTTTATAAAGTGCTAGAAACAGGTTTTATACCACTCCAGCTGTGACGTTGGTTGGATCTGCGGTTGCCCTGGTAGCCTATAATAACTTTACTGTCATATAAAACATTGGTTTAAGCACACGAATAAATTGGTAATACGTTTAAAACCTTCTCTTTTAACATCTGGCGACCGTGATTAGGTATGGAAAATAAACGCAAGCGTACCCAGTTGAGGAGACAGTTTTCAGTTCTTGCGGACAAAATCGAAAAAGCCATTGAAGGCGACGATGAAACTGCCTCCGAAATGTTCGAGTTGTTGTCGGAAACGGCTTCGGAGCTTTTTAAAATTGTAGTCGTAGTACGAGACCAGTGGTGTGCGGCCGAGGACTTCGACGAAACTTCATTTGAAGCAGACCAGGATAAATCCCTTTTGTACAAAACACGTTGGTACAAGGTCAAATCGTTGTTCTCTAAGAACCTACCACACACGAACAGTGCAGCCTCATTATTATCTGCTGAATCGAGTCAGAAGTCTAAGACAGGCAAGCCGCGTCTGCTTACATTGCCAAAGTTGGAATTGAGCAAATTTGACGGCAACGTTAAGTCATGGCTACAGTTCTGGGGACAGTTTAAGAAGATACACGAAGACGCTAACATCGACTCTTGCGATAAGTTCCAGTACCTTCTCCAGTCCATGTCCTCGAACAGCGCCGCGCGACAGCTCGTCGAAAGTTACCCACCTTGTGCAGAAAACTACGGTAAAGCAGTCGAAGCTTTAAAGGCAAGATTCGCGCGAGATGACGTCCTCATAGAGACGTACATCAGAGGATTGTTTTCCTTGATGCAACGCAAAGAAGCGACTAGAGATTTGACTGCGCTTTATGATAATTTACAGACGCATCTGCAAGCACTTGAAACACTCGGCGTGACTAGTGATAAGTACGCATCAATGCTATTCCCCATGATAGAGTCAGCTCTACCGGAGGAAGTACTTCGTGCCTGGCATCGAAGCGAACCGGACACCAGAAACCTGTCCAAATTAATGCTGTTCTTGAGACAAGAGGTAGAGTCGGAAGAAAGGATACGGTTAGCAAGGCAAGACCGTGACGAAATGTACCCAGCCGAACCTAAGCCACCCACCGCCTGCTTCGTAACGCAGTCTAACCAAGGAAAGGACAGTTTAAAAAGAAACGGTTCTCTATGCGTGTGGTGCGACAAAGAAAATCATTCTGCAGTAGAGTGTCACAAGGCAGCCAAAATGACGTTTCAAGATCGTCTGGAATTCATAAAAACGAAAAAAGCTTGCTCAATTTGTTTGAAAAGCAATCATGTTGCTAAAAAATGCAAAAGCTTTCCCAGATGTCTATTCTGTCAAAAAAGGCATTTTACAATAATGTGCTCAGAAATGGCGGCAAAAAATACCAACAAGCAAGAGCAGACTAACAATTTGTCATGTCAGAACACAAAATCTGCGTCAACAACTTTATTACAAACAGTAATAGTGAAGATTGTACACGACAAGAAAGAGACAGCCGTACGAGCACTTATTGATAGCGGTGCCCAACGTTCGTATATCAAAAAAGAATTGGTAGAAAAACTTGGACTACAACCTACAACAAAGGAAGTTCTAACACAGAGTTTGTTTGGCGGATTCGAAACAAAGAAAAAAACCTGTGACGTTTTTGACATATCCGTCAACGACTTGGATAACAAATTTTCTATGAATTTACGTGTTTTAGAACAAGATATTATTTGTAGTTTTTTACCTAAGTTAAGATCGAATGTTATATTAGGGCAATTGCATCAACGCGGCATCGTATTACACGACTCTACTGACGCTCCTGACGATGTAAGTTTGTTGATTGGTGCAGACTTCTCTGGTTCAGTTTTTACGGGTGAATTTATACATTTAGAAAACAATTTGACTGCTATAAAGACGACATTGGGTTGGACTATTCAGGGTCCCATAACAGGGGTTCATAGTTCCATGACAAACACGATAACGACCCTTCAATGTCTAACAAAAATTGATCTTTCACATTTGTGGACTTTGGAAGCTCTAGGCATTAAGGATCCTGCGGAACAAGCGACGAAGTCGACCCGTAACATAGAGATCCTTAGGGCTTTTGAAGAAAACGTCAAGATCAATGAAGAAGGTCGGTATGAAGTGTGTTTGCCGTGGCGAGACGTCCCGCGTCCACAAACTAACTACGATCTCGCTAAGAAGCGATTCGAGTCTACCATGGGCCGCCTCAAACAACTAGGTAAGATCGACGATTACGATAAAGTATTCCGTGAGTGGTTACAGCTAAATATTATAGAGGTAGCACCTGATCAGTCCATCCAAGGCCATTATATGGCGCATCACCCGGTCATAAAAGAGTCTAGTTTGACTACCAAGGTGCGTCCGGTTTTTGACGCGTCGGCTAAGGATAGGAACGGAATTTCTCTCAATTCATGCTTAGAAAAAGGTGTGAATCTACTCGAGCAGATTCCTAATCTTCTAATAAATTTCAGGAAGAACAAAATTGGAGTGACGGCTGACATAGCGAAAGCGTTTCTTCAAATTTCGATTGTCCCGGAGGATCGCGATTATCTGCGCTTCTTATGGTGGTCCACTAATGACGAAGGAAACAGAGAGATGCTCACTTATCGTCAAAGACGAGTCGTATTTGGAGTGACATCGAGCCCGTTTCATCTGGTGGCTACAATCAATCATCATTTGGACAACTGTGCGGATAACTTAAAGGAGACAGCAATGAAATTGAAGAATTCGTATTACGTGGATAACTGCGTCACTAGCCTGGAATCGGAGGAAGAATTGGAAAAGTTCGTTAGCGAATCGAGGGAAGTAATGCTCAAGGGTATGTTCGATCTTCGAGGTTGGATTTCGAGTCCTCTAATGGTAGATAATAATGTAAAAAATACCTCAATATTGGGGGTAATATGGAATGTCAAAAATGATACTCTGCAATGTAACGTTGATTTTAAGAATATAAGCGAGAAGCTAACGAAACGGACGTTATTATCGATAGCTCAGAGGGTTTTCGATCCCATCGGTTTTATCTGCCCGACTACGATTGTTCCGAAGATGATATTGCAAAAGTCTTGGTGTAGAAAACTTACCTGGGACGAAGAATTACCCGAAGAACTAGCTAAAGAATTCAGAAAGTGGCTAGAACAAGCTGACCTGATAAATGATTGCGTAATTCCCAGACGCCTTTCACGTGCTTCCATAAAAGAGTGTGAGACCTCTTTGCATGTGTTTTGTGACGCAAGCAAGGAAGCTTACGCAGCCTGCATTTATCTGCGAACTCAACTCGGTGAGCAAGTCAACTTAAGTCTTGTCCTAGCTAGAGCGAGAGTAACGCCGGTGAAGCAAATTACCATTCCGAGACAAGAGTTGATTGCGGCTACGCTTGCTAGTAGACTGTCAGTTACTGCAATCGAATCACTAGCGATAGCGAACTGCGCCGTATATTATTGGTCGGACTCTAGCGTTGTGCTAACGTGGATCAAATGCGATGGACCGTGGAGCGTGTTCGTAAGCAATCGGGTCAAGGAAATCAAAACCGTAACCTCTGCTTCGGCTTGGAGGCATGTACCTGGTCATTTGAATCCCGCAGACTTACCCTCCAGAGGTGTGAACCCTAAAGCTTTCCTTGAAAGCCGCTGGTGGGAGGGACCATCGTGGTTGCTGCTAAATAAAGACAGTTGGCCAGCTACAGACGTCATAGTTAACTCTACAGATGTCGAAGACGAACGGAAGAGATCTGGTACTATTGCGATGGTTGTTCAAGAAGATTTCTTCTTAGATAGGTTAACATACTTCTCGAGTTATATTAAAATTGTCAGAATGATCTGCTGGATGCTGCGATTGAAGAAAAAACCAGTAACCAGAGAACTGACATACGATGAGTTTGAATATGCAGAAAATGTACTTATAAGATTGTGTCAACAAAAACACAAAGATTGTTTACTCAATAATAAAAAAAATCAAACTTTTGTCGATGACAAGAATATCACACGCTTAAATACTAAGCTGTCCTTAGGAACTGAAAGTTACAATTTTAAGTTTCCTATACTGCTTCCAGGATCGGAAACGTTAGTCAGGCGTTTTGTGGAATGGCGACACGTCGAGCTAAAGCACGCCGGAGCCCAAACATTGCTGAATAACCTACGGCAGACCTACTGGATTGTTGGGATAAGCAAATTGGTCCGTAGCGTCATAAATCAGTGCATAAGGTGTAAGAGATACAAAACGAAACGATGTCAAGCGCCCACTGGTGTACTACCTAAGGAACGTATGGAGGCTAGCGTGGCGTTTCAATTTTCAGGCGTGGATCTGGCGGGTCCTTTAATACTTCGTTCCGGGAGCAAAGCATGGATAGTACTGTTTACGTGTGCCACGTACCGTGCGGTACACCTAGAAGTGGTAGAGGCTCTGTCTACGGGTGATTTTTTGATGGCGTTGAGACGTTTTGTTGCACGGCGAGGCAGAATAGAACAATTATTTAGCGATAATGCCACTAACTTCCGAGGACTTGACAATGCATTTGGAACCTTGGATTGGGTTGAGATCCAACGATTCGCTTCAATATCCAGAATGAAATGGAACTTCCTGCCTCCGGCATCTCCGTGGTGGGGAGGATTCTATGAGCGGCTCATTGGTTTTCTGAAGCAAATCCTGCGCAGGGTTTTAGGAAGGGCTTCGCTTACACTAGTGGAGTTACAGACAGTACTCTGTGACTGCGAGTCAGTCATAAACAGCAGGCCCCTCACGTACGTGGGCAACCAGAAGGAGTTGCAGCCATTGACACCTGCAATGTTCACCCAGCCATTGCCGTCTCAACCTGTAGCAGATCTGGATGAAATCGATGGCGAGATTTTAAACATGAGACATCGATATTGCCAAAATCTACGAGAAGATCTACGGAAGAGGTTCAGAGACGAATACATCAGCACTCTGATACAGAGGAGCGAACGAGTGAGACCGGTTCCACTCAGGGTGGGTGACATAGTCTTAATGGAGACTGATAACAAGCGGGTGACGTGGCCACTGGCTGTCATCGAAGACTTGCTGCCTGGTGCCGACGGCGTCGTGCGAGTGACGCAGGTGCGGACAGCAGCTGGGAGTCGCATCAGGCCAGTACAACGACTTTTCCCATTAGAATTACGTGACGGACACTTGACTGAAGACACGACTCGAACGGTGACTGACTTTAACGACTCGACTGACGTCCCCGACGCGAGACCGAGACGAGCTAAGAAATTGCCACAACACCTTTTCGATTATGACCTAAATTACTAAGGGTAGCCTCCCGGTTTTCCTCGCCCCGGAGTGTGACGTTGGTTAGATCTGCGGTTGCCCTGGTAGCCTATAATAACTTTACTGTCATATAAAACATTGGTTTAAGCACACGAATAAATTGGTAATACGTTTAAAAACTTCTCTTTTAACACCAGCATTTCCTAAATATGAGTACAAATTGTATGTTTCCTTTAATAAGACGTAAAAGCGTAATAAAAATGTCTATATTTAATTACCGGAGTGCTAGAAGCTGACACAGCCATGCTGGCAAGTATACTAAGTATCTTCAGTCTCTTCTGAGTGTCTGCGCCTCCGAAAAGTGATAGAAATATCGTGTTCTTCGTGGTCTCATTGCCACAGCTCGATAGATACTCGCAGATCACGTCAATAAGCTGCAATTCTTGGAGCGGGTTCAAACCTCGTCTCTCGCCGCGTCGGGTCAACTCGCAAAACACGAATTCAGATATTATTTCCATAGCTATATCCAGCTGCTTGCTACTGGGAGCTGAACGACCCACCAATAATTGCTCTGGAATACACGGTAAGCATTTAATAATACAATGTAAACAACATGCACCACAACAGGAAAGTGTAGAATTTAACCTGTTCTGATGAGTGCTTCTTTGGCACACGCTGGGAAATCATATTTCCGTAATGTATGTTTAAGATCTGATATGGACATGTTGGCCATTTATTTAGTTACATCAACAAAATTGTGTTTAAAGCCGCTTAAAAAAGATTAGATCGGAATCGGATCGTCGCCGACTCGCCGTCGATTTGACTATTTGAGGTTGACGCAAAGCAGGGGGAGGAAAGTTGCCTGTATTTGACAGTTGAAGTTTTTAGCTGCGCCATCTCTTACCTGTGTAAGGCTAATTTTAAGTAGTTAGTGCGTTAATCATTGCTGTCAGTTTAAAAAAAATACGGTTTTTTTTTTTCATTATATATTGTAAAATTTTATGAAAAAATATCGAACCGAAGGCTTGTAATTTTCAGTCACAAATTATTGCTTGTTCTTCTGTTAAAAAAGTTGCAAAATTTATCATGATGCAAAGAAGAAAAAAAACAGTTTTTGGTACACCTACTACATCCCTTCAAAATTTTCGGACTCAAGTAAACGTCATATAGCATGCAGCGCCCAGCGGCTTTGTTTTTTAGAAAATGCGCAGTGTTTAACTGTTATTTCGTTAATTGTTCACTAGTAAATACGTAGAGTCGATTTTCAGCTCCTCCGTTTTATCAGTGTCAGTTCGTGTGTATTGGACGTTGCGGCGAAAATTCGGACGCTTTAGTTACAAATCTTTCTGTGTTGTTTCAGTTATTTATTGCGATATCAGATGCTTGTGATTTGTGCTATTGTTAGTTGTTGCGATTTTGGACGCTTTAAATGTATAATTTACAAAATAAACGATTTTGAATTCTGAGTTTGAATTTTTCATAATGTCTAATCTAATAAGAGTGTGTACAAATAATTCGTGTGTGTGCGCGTGTGTGCTCCCGCGTGCGTGTGTGTCCGAGCCTGCGCGCGTGTGTGTGTTATGAAATCTGTTCTGTCGACTATCACAGATAAAAGATGGCATTGCTGTAGAGGCTGGTGGAGGGTGACATTTTTTTCCGCTGAGAAGGCGCTCTATTCCCCGTATATTATATTACTCTATGACGCAAAGTTTGACGTTTAGTTTGGGCATTTGACGTTTGAGAGGTGTATTTTCCTAAAAGTAGGGGCCCCTACGATTTCTGAACCGAATTATGCTTGTTATGTTGGCATCATTTTGTAATGTTTTGTTTCATTCTATGGCAACACATTCTATCTTGTCCATGCTCAATGAAATGAAATGTCAAATGATTGTCAACGCTACAGGCTGCATCGGATACGGAGCATAAAATTGCAAATTTATCAATACAAATAGTCTCAATTGAGGACTCCTAATGGAGGTCATAGTAGCTAACGTAGACCATATTAAATTTGACATAGATTTTGCTTTAGACGAGCAATATGGAGCTCTACCATTACCTTTTCCTGGGATGGACAGTGAGTGCCAATTAACGCTTAATAATCCTTCATTTACCCAAATCTTGCTTATAGAACATGAATGATTTTGACAAAATCTTCTTTTTTGTACTATTTAACGTCTAATTTACAGAATCTACTGCAGCGGTATGTGAGTTTTACAGCCAGCCTGGAGGTTGTACGAACGGGCCGCAATGCCCTTATAGACACGTCCGCGGCGACCGTACCGTGGTCTGCAAGCATTGGCTGCGAGGTCTCTGCAAAAAGGGAGACCAGTGCGAGTTTCTGCACGAGTATGACATGTCCAAGATGCCAGAGTGCTATTTCTATGCCCGCTTCAATGCTTGTCACAATAAGGAATGCCCGTTTCTCCACATAGACCCGGAAAGCAAGATTAAAGACTGTCCTTGGTATGCATTTTTTTATGATCATAGCCCTTATTTTAGATTGTACTTCTTTTCTCCTTAAAGGCTGGCAATGGCCTAGTGACTCTTGGGGTTGCTGGTTCTCATGTGTGGCGATGATCACTTATGATCAGGTGATCCGCTTGCTTGTTTGCCCCCCCCTCTTTCAATAAAATTAAATATTACAGATGGAGGCACACAGAAACTTATTTGCTAGTGAAGTTCTTTTTTTTTAAACTTATGTATATATATTTTTTTTAAATTATGGATTTCACCCTCAGACCGCAGGACCGCAGACTTGAGTATTTGATATTTATTTCAGCATGCTACCTCCACGCGCTCCAGAGAAAAAGGGACAGACAGACAGACGGACTGACAACAGAGTGATCCTATAAGGGTTTCGTTTTTTCCTTTTGAGGTATGGAATCCTAAAAATCAAATTTAAGTGGGAATGCAGGTGCTACATCTGCTGTATAGAAAATCTCCCATGGTAGTACTAGATTCACCTTTTTTTTTAATCTGAGTAGTACTATTAATTTTCTATTTGGAAAAAAAATGCTAGTTGCTTGAAAAAAACCAATTTTCTACTATTCTGCCATATCCAGGTACGACCGTGGCTTCTGTCGGCACGGGCCGCACTGCAGGCACCGCCACGTGCGCCGCGTGCTCTGCACCAACTACTTATCCGGCTTCTGCCCCGACGGGCTCACCTGCAAGTACATGCATCCCCGCTTCGAGCTGCCTGCACCTCCCGAGCAGACCAAGGATGCCAAAAGATTGCCCGTCTGCCATTACTGCTCGGAAGTCGGGCATAAGGCGTCGACGTGTAACAAGATACCGCCTGAAGTAAGTGTGAAGTTAACTACTCCATCATGAATGTTGTTGAATAAAAAAAAATATTTGGTAGTAAAATTTCTCTCTGCCATTTAAAAGTTGGCTATTAGAAATCTCTTAAATGGATAAGTCCGCCTTTGTAATCGAATTTGATTGCTTGTAACTTGTGTCAATCCTGTTTTTTTTTTGTATAATATAGTGTTTACTTGCTTACTTAAATTCAAAATTGTTTCAAAAAACTGGTAAAATTATAATGGAATTGAAAAGCTGTCATGAATTGGCTAGGCTCTTGCTATATATTTTGTTGTTTTGTGAAAACTTTTAAATTTGGGACATACAGAGGAGAAAATTATCTCATTGTTTGTTTAACATAACATTAAAATTCCATACATAACATTGCAGCAAAGAGAAGCAGCCCAAAGACAGGAAGAAGCCAGGTACAGAGCCCTTGGCTACATCAAGCCGGCCACTGAGCATGAAAACACTGAGAGCCCCCAGCGCGGCCAGCGGATGGTACACAAGCCCCTCGAAGAAGTCACCTGCTTCAAGTGCGGCACCAAAGGACACTATGCTAACAAATGCCCAAAGGGACACCTCGCCTTCCTTTCCAGCCAGAACCAGAATCTGAACCCGAACCACCAGAATCAGAACTACCACCAGAACCATCACCAGATGTTCAAAAAGCCCAACTAGTACAAATATGTGAAGCCAAATTGATTGGCTTCATTAAAGACAGCAGTGAGTGGTTTTGTTTTTTATTAAGGTGGTTAAGAAACTAGGTATTGTAATGTGACCACCTTTAATCTAGAGGTACTTGGTTTGTTTAAACTATGTTTTTCTGTTGCTGTTCCTTGACTGTCAAATTTGTCTCAAGACCTACCTATTTGCTACCAGCTTGGGAGTCTTTTATAGTCTTTCTATTGTTATGAAATCCATTCTAACATAAAGTTTGTATTGAACCTAATTAACTTTGACCATCAAGGGCCAGCAAGCTTGAATGCCGCACCAGTAAAGAAATTATTTATAAATTACATTTGGTGGAGAAGTGCCCTAATTAAGATTTAGTTGGTAATTACCATTTATGACCAGACAGAAATGGCATAAAAACAATGATACCGTTATTGTTTTTTTACTGGTGTGGCTACGGCTACATTAGATTATGGTTAGTAGTTATTAAGTATTCTTAAGATAAAATAACTAGCAATAAATGGAGACAGTTTTTGATTCCCCCTCACTGGCCGAGATGATAATGCATATTTTTATTTTATCTAAAAGCATTCGACAATTATCGCATTCACGGTAACGGCTAGAAGTATAATGAAATGACGACGTGTCTATTTGAAACTAAATTATGTAGTATGTTCGACAGCCGTGATAGTCTACTGGTTTGACCTATGGCCTCTCAAGCAGAGGGTCGTGGGTTCAAACGCCGGCTCGCATCTCGTTTTTCGAAATTTATGTGCAGAATTACATTTGTAATTTATCATGAGTTATTCCGTGAAGGAAAACATCGTGAGGAAACATACACACCCTTGCGAAGCAATTCAATTAATTATCAAGTAATAAAATAATAATGATATATTGTGTATGTATTGAGAAAATATTCGACAGTGAGTTATGTCACGATGGCAAAGTACAGTCCAGTGTAAAATATGTATCTGTTTAATGTTTCCAAATATAAACAAGTCTATTTGTTTAGATTAGAGCTGGTGCGAATGGATTGACTAATATAATTTATTTTAAGATTAGAAATTCAATGGTCAAATTCACATATCTTTTTGAGTAAAACGATGACACTACCTATTTAAAATTGTGTGAACTTGTATGAGGAAATATAAATATATATATTTTTTTCCCATTTGTCTTCGAATTGCCGAAAAATGTGCGATAGTATGGCCGTTTATTCAAAATTTAAAATAAACTGATTATAGGAAAATGTGTCAACCGTAAATAGATATACAAGATGTAAATAAATATTCCGAGGTTTAATTGTTTACTTTTATTATTATTATTAAAAAAGTACAGATTTAATTTCGTTATCTGGCAACTCTAAAATTGACAGACGTATACTTAACTACTTAGCAACTCACTCAGCAAATAATGAACTCCCGAAAATTTGTGCTAAACCAAATGTATGTACCTACCTAATCAATAACTCCTTGTTCAAAATAAAATGGTAGTCTTCCTCATGTAAATAAACTGTCAAAATATATATTTTGTTTTATTCTATGAAAATAAATAGATATAATGTAACTGGAGTGAAGACAGTGCTCAGTGCCTTGTAGGGGAAGCGAGACGCACAGAGACTAAAGGGTATGTGGGAGCGGGACCGCGATACGGCCTGAACACCTTCGGATTCGGAGGCGCATAAAAATACTGCAAGCGTACTGTAATATGTAGGTATAGATACAGTCAAGTGCAAAAGTATGGGTGCATACAACTTACTCAAAAATATGTCCCATGGATCTTGTCGACGTATTAAGGTTGTAGTATTGTTGTTGTAGTGGATTAATTCGATAAATATTTTTGCACTTGACTAGTCAGCATTTCATTCGTACTTACACCAAGGTTTCGGTTCCTGAACTGTTCCTGAATTGGTCCAAAACATGTCGGCAAACCTCCACTGCAAATAGTCGTGTGTGTGTGTATGTGTTATGTTAAAAGTTATGTGTTTATAGCAATATCTCATTCGTTGTCATAAATCACTAAACGCTGTTATGGATTTTAGAAATACCAAAAAAAACTTCTCAAACTTTATTGTGTAGGTACCTACTCTTTACAAGCGGTTCCCAGTTCCCAACCAGTGTTCCACCAGAGCTACAATATGGCCCGCAAAAGATTTAAAACTTTAAATTAACGCGCACCGGTGATCTGTATTCATAAAGCGCTGTCTGTATCGATAGCTATTTTAGGTCCGACCATTATGCCAAGAAATTCAGTGGGCGCCACTTTCTTCTTAACTGTCACATTTTTGACGTCAATTCCGTAAATTGCTTAAGTATGGCAACAAATTTATCTGAGAAATTTTAGTTCTTCTTTTCTCCGTTTTCTTGACTTTTTGGTCGGTCTTTAGCTATACTCTCCTATTATTTAGATAAAGAACATGGTCACACTTAAAGAAAGAACAAAGCGGTTGTGTGCAGTAAATTAGTGGTGTAAGACAAGTGATACGATGCTACCACTAATGGAAATTAAAATGCTTAATGTAAATTATTTATTGAATCAGGCGTTAGGCATTTTTAGTTCATAATGTAAATTGCCCAATTTAAGTACGATATTAGATTAAAATTAAAGATTTTATACAGATTTTAGGGTTAATGGTCTCATGCAGATTTTGTATGTAAACTTCGCAATTCAGATTTTTTGGTTTAGAATGTGGCAGCACTGATTGATCTGTCAGTTTCACGTTGCTTTGGTTTGGTATACACGCGGAGCCGCATTACATTTAGATATTAAAATTTACGCAAGCTACGCTACGTTATCCTGCATTTTCACAAAAGTTTTTAATACACCTATCATATTCTCATCCTCAGTGAAGCGAGAAATCGCCGAGAGGTGTTAATTTATCAACGCTGAAAAGAAAAACGTTATCATGGTAAGTCCACGTGCTTATTACTATTTAACATTACAAAACAATGAAATAAATTGCTCTGCATTTATCATTAAAATCTATGTCTGCATTACACCTCTCACCTCAGTTACAATATTGATAAATCATCCGTGGGCATTAACAAAGTTTTGAGGTTATGTGTACCACCAACCACTGGCGTACTACGCATCAACTACGTAAAAACAGCTTTTCAAGACCTCTACCTTGTTTCAGAGCGAAGTCGAAGCCGCAGTAAACCCCAAAGCGTACCCTCTGGCTGACGCGCCGTTAACGGCTAAGATGCTGAATCTGGTGCAGCAAGCTGCTAACTACAAACAGCTGCGAAAAGGCGCTAACGAGGCCACCAAGACCCTCAACAGAGGTCTCGCCGAGTTCATCGTCATGGCCGCAGATGCGGAGCCTCTCGAAATCGTCCTACACATTCCTTTACTCTGTGAAGACAAGAATGTTCCATATGTGTTTGTGCGGTCAAAGCAAGCCCTAGGCCGGGCCTGTGGAGTCTCTCGCCCCATTGTTGCCTGTTCCATCACTATTAATGAGGGATCGCAGCTCAAGCCTCAGATCCAGAGTGTGCAGCAAGAAATTGAAAGACTATTAGTGTAAGATAATGTGAAGTGAATACAAATGTATTTTTTTAATTAAAAGCTTTAAATTTATGTCTTGTTTTATTTGATAAATTCCAAATGTGTTAAAGAGCTTTTTCAGAGTCATAAATGGTGGTTTTTGGCCTAGGTGTGTTTTTATGATTTTTGCATCCTAAAAATAAAAGTAATGGATCATAGTTTTACACTGAATGCAGAGAGGCAAATGAACATTCTATGGACTTATTAACATAATGAGGTCTGTTGTCAGTTTGCAAAGCTATGTGTCAAATAAAATGAAAATGAATGAATTTAATTGAAAGTGGATTTAAATGTAATTTTATTTAATTTAATAAAATGATTAAAAATTAAAATATGTACATATTGCCTGTTGCTTTCATTGATAAATTGGAATAAGTCGTAACAAAGTAGAGGTACTGGAAAGTGTTTCTAGAAAGATCAAAGATCAAATTAGAGCTTAAGAAAGCATTTCATTTACATTGAAAAGATAATAATTTTTGTTTAATTTGATTAGGGGAAAAATTAGTATAATTTTGTTATTTATAAAAATATTTAATGGGGGTTAAAGTATTTTATAAGATTTTTTTTTTTAATTCATAGGGAAATTAGTAATGTGAAAGAATTTTGAAATATGTGAAAATTAATTTATTGAATCAGGCGAAAATTATATGTGAAAATTATTTTTTTTTAAGTAATTTTTTTTTATTGTATCTTGTGTATCAGAGGTTATTAATAATTTATTTTAATTAAAATTTTCTCGAATTTAAAAGAGTTAATTAATTAATAAATTTATTGTAGCAAAAATATTTTTCATAATTAATTAGAAATGAGATTTAATGAGAGTTAATCGTTTTTAAATATATCTAGTTTTTTTAGAAAAAAAAAATAATTTAAAATTTATTTATAAAAATATTAATTAAAAAATATTTTAAAAATTAAATTTAATATTTTAAGGGATAAGCTTTAATTTAAATAAATTATAATAAATTAGTTTTATTATTAAAAATTATAGAATTTATATTGTTAAAAAAAAAAAATTTTTTTGTAAATAATTTTAATAAAAATAAAATTTAATTAAGAAAAAAAAATAGGAATTTTTTAATTATAATGACAAAATTAGTATAAATAAAAAAAAAAAATTTGAAAAATGAATTATAAGGAATTCGGCAAATATATGTATTCACTTGTTCATCAAAAACATGTATTTTTGTTGATAATTTAAAGTCTAATCTGCCCACTGATAAATATTAAAGGGCTGCAGTATATTGACTGTACAAAGGTAGCATAATCATTAGTCTTTTAATTGGTGACTTGTATGAAAGATTGAATGAGATATAAACTGTCTCATTTTATTTGTAGAATTAAAATTTTTAGTTAAAAAGCTAAAATTAATTTAAAAGACGAGGAGACCCTATAGAGTTTTATATATTAGATAGATAGATAGATAGATTTTTATTTCTCATTGAAAATTACATTACATTTTAAATGTCAAAACATAATAAATTCACAAAAAGATCGTCAAAGAAAAATAAAATACAATAAGAATTTATGCGAAATATAATAGAATAAAATAAAATGTCAAACCATGTACAATGTTTTATAAATCATCAAATGTCAATTTAAAACTATGTAATTTAAAGAAATCTGTAAAAACTCACAAAAAGTGAAAATGTCATAAATATAAAAATTAAAACAATAACAAATAAAAATAAAACAATATGGTACATAATGGTACAGAAAATAAAATATGATCTTAAGTCAATGCTTAAAATTAATATCATTATACTCTTTTACGGAGTATAATGATTTATGCATAAGAAGTTTCTTAAGGCGGCGTCCAAATGTTTCGTCCGAACATTCACTTTTTAAGTCAGCGGGGGTAGTCTTTCGTAAAACCTAGGGCCTACGACGCGCGGGTTCTTGTCGAGCAGCGCCAACCGCCGTGGCACCGCTTGCAATCGCCCGGTCTGGCGGGTTATTCTACCCGGGATATTTACGCGTTTGAACGAATTTATGTTTTCAAATCAAATGTTTTAATTTAAACTATTATCCTAAATTAATTTGTTCATTTTAGTATATTTTGGTATCATTCATGGTATAGTCCTAAAATTAATACAATTAAAAAAATATATCTAATTTTAGTTCAAATAATTAAATTTACAAATAAAAAAGTTGTAATTATGGGGAAAATTAAAGCAATTTCTACATCAAAAATTAAAAAAATAACTGTAATAAAAAAAAGTGTAATGAAAAAGAAATTCAAGCAGAAGATTTTTCCCGATCTAAAAAAGATTTTTTAGATAAAATTATAAAAAAATATATTATAATATTTGAGATAAAAATAAAAATAATGGAAATAAAATAAATTAGAAAAATTATTTATAAGCAAAAAAAAGTTCTAATAACTATTCCTAAAATTGAAATTATTCTAAAAAAATTAATAAAATAAAAAAAATATTCTTAATCTTAATTTTAAATCATTTTAACTTAAAATAATTAATTATTAAAGAAGTACAAATAATACGAATATAATACAAAAGCATAATTAATCTTGTTATAATAAAAATAAATATTAAAAAGAAAAAAATATTTTTTATTAAAAAATTAATTACTATTCATTTAGGGAAAAATCAATAAAGGGGGTAAACCTCCTAAAGATAGAAAATTAATTATTAATGATAATTTAATTATACTATAAAATTTAATAATAAATAATTGATTAATAAAATAAACATGAAATATAAAAAATATAAAGCATATAATTCTATTTAAAAATCTATTAAATAATAAATATAATATTCATAAATTTTCTCTAATTATAATAGAAGATAATATTCATCCTAAATTATTAATGGAAGAAAAGGCTATTAATTTTCGTAAAGAAGTTTGATTTAACCCTCCAATAGCACCGATAATTACATTTATAATTAAAATAATAATTAAAAAAAAATAAAAAAAACAATAAGACAATGAAATTATAGGGGAAAATTTTTGTCAAGTTATTAAAATGAAATAATTTAATCATGATAAACCTTCTATAATATTAGGAAATCAAAAATGGAAAGGGGTAGATCCTATTTTTATAATAAGGTTGAATTTATTAAAATAGAAATAGTATTATTTATTTCTATTATATATTATATATATTATATGCTAATTAGTGGGTAACTTCTACTATTTGCCGTCTTCGTCTGGGCCATGTCTGTACTCCGGTGTTCTTAGCAAAAATTAGGGTGCGGGATAATTCTTTGTGCGAATGCGGTCTGGACGAGGGTACCTTAGACCACATATTTTTCAATTGCACCAAAACAGGATATTCGCTATATGATGTTTTACCCAGAAAAATCCCACGCCCTATCAACTTTCAATCTCTTCTCTCTTTGATGAACTCTCCGCCGCTTGTAAATGTTCTTATTAAATTTATGCACTCTCATAATATAAAACTGTAGTAACTTCTTAGCATGTTCTAGCCTTAACATCTACCCTTCCTTTTTTTTCTCTCTTTTCTTTGAATCTTCCACCTCCAGAAAAATAATTACTTGTACAATCGTCTTTTGTTGTCTGTGCCGTCCATAACTTTATGTTATTTGTCTTAGGTCACCCGTCTGTTCCTTCCCCAAAAAGTTTAGGGTCCCTAAACCGAACGATCTTCTCACGTGTGCAATGTCTAAACGCTGACATTGGCAAAATACTCCTTGCAAGCAAAGAGCAAGGGTGAAAGCTATAAAAAAAAAAAATCTTAATTGAACTAGTTCTTTCATATGGCTTTGCAAGTAGACTACTCAATTAAAGAATCACAAGGTGAAATAAAAAACACCAAACAAAATACATTCATTATTTAACATTATAAAATTATTTGGCCTCATATTACAACAATACATAATTAATATAACTAAATAGAGATCATGTTGTGAAGAACTCTTTGACCCTGATGTCCCAGTTCGCCTCCCACCGGGACATTTGGAATGTCTCTAGCTGTTTCCTCATGTTCACTGCTAATTTATTCTGCTCCTCATTGTTCGGGAAGCCCTCGAACCACCCGATGATCTGCTTTGCAAGGTCATCACTGGTTTTGAATTTGTACCCATTTACTCCGTGTTTCACTAGTTCATCAATACTGAAATTATAAAAATATGAGTGATGATTTCTATACCAGTATAAATTTTCAACATGATTGGTATAGAATCTAGAGATTTGACCATTAATTTTAAAAATAAAATAGCAATCACTAAAATGGAATGAGCAAAAAAAAAAACATGTAGAGTAGAATCCTATTTGCTTGTTCTGCACAAACCAGGTATAACAACAAATTAAACACCTACCAACTAAATTCAAATGCGCATACTGGCAACCCAGCTCCAAACATGTCCACAACCTTCATTGGCAAGTCTAGTCCAGACGAGCTAGTGTGTAGACACACACCTAAATCCGCACTTGCCACCATGGTGGGGTAATCGCAAGCCTCCAACCATGGTGTAACAACTTTTATGTGTTGCCAGTTCTTCAACGCAATCTGCTCAATGTAATGTTGCTTCATAGGACCCTTGCCTGTTATCACACAAATTAGTTTGGGCCGTTTTTTTGCGACGTCAAATGATGTTTCATACACTGAAAAATAAAAAATTACACTTAAGATAATATTAATCATAAATTTAAGTTATTTCATTAAACACATATCTCATAAAAGCTTTGATTTTTGATATAAATAGCAACCCACATCTTATTTAAAAATGGAAGTGCCTTTATTTATTATTTTTTACTATGTTTTTTAAACATTTAAAATGCATACCTTGTAATGCATCCATCAAAATCCCGAAATCTTCATCAGGAGTCCAACTAGTGCTACTGAACAGCAAACCTGGTGCATCCTGCCTCACTTCCACCTTGTTGTTCACAAAGTTGGTAAATGCTGTCTTGGTGACTGAGTCTCCGGCAGGGTGGTTCAGGAGCTCTCTTCCCGGACAGCTAAATTCTGAGTACTGCTGACTTATCTTGAGGAACCACTGGTGCTTTTCTTCTAATGTTATTGGATGGAAAATTCTTGGCGGCCGGTCATAGAGGACTTTTGCTCTGGAAATTTTAAACAAATGCTATCAGAAGTAATTTATTGAATCAGGTGTTACTTTGCGGAGGTCCATATTTATGAACTAAAAACAATTACTTTGCTCACCCGCGACCACCCCCGCCCCGACCCGCACCGCGCGTATGGTCGCGGGTGAGCAAAGTAATTGTTTTTAGTTTGCTATCAGAAGTATTTATTATTTATTTAGATTGTTTTATGTACTTATTGGATGATTGCAAGCAGCAGGTAAAGAGCATTTAGTTGTGCCTTGCTTGTTAAAGTTAATGAGTATAGAACTTCAAGAATCTCAAGACGCAAAATGCTAAGTCTACTGCTATTGTGATATTCAGTAGCTAACAATAAATTTAATATGCGTTTAATAGGCGTTTCACACTATGAATATAATCCTACTCACTTGATACCCCAATTCAGGATTAAATCTGAATTCATAGCATAGGTCACACACAAGTTGTGATCTGCCGACTGTCCAAAATATCGTTCTATCGCCGTAGCTAGCTTCAATAGCATCCGGTTTGGAGACGCGAGCGCCATTATGGAATATGCATAGTTGTGCCAATCAATTATAAACTTAGTTCTAGTTACCAAACAGTAAAATCTACAGACTGGTAAAGTGGGGATCGCTGGGGGGTTCTGACACAGTAAATAATGGCATTTTCCGGTCACGAATAACGCCAATAATAAATTTATCGCTTGCCATAATGCTTTCATTCCATACTGTAATATCTTTGGTCCTCTATTAAAAATTAATGGATGTAATTTCGTTACAGTGATTTGCTGGTGTTCTAGTATCTCGGGCAGCGGAGTGCTGTCCACGTAACCGATTATGTTTACTTTTAAACCGGTATTCGCAAGTGATAATGCGTGATACTGCATTCGTGGACTTCGGCCGATGTCTCCCAGTACTACGACTTTTGCGGTCTTACGTGGTGGTGCCTCCGTCATTTTTTGCAAACTAAAACTTCGAACTTCACTTTGATAATGTAAACGCTGTTGTTCGATGATAATAAAGTTTTGCAAAACAAGGACACAAGTTCTTGACGTTTTTGACAGTTTCGCTTTGACAGCTAATTACAAGGGTTGCCATGTAATAGAATTTAATTTTTGCTCCCCTTGGACCTGTGAAACTCGTCCCTCGTAGAGTCTACAACAGTGGCAGCGGAAGACCTAAAAGCATTGATGTACCAAAAATAGACGGATATGCCACCCCTTCACCACGCGCGGACAAGCAATATAGGTGATTAGGTGATTCGATTACTTAGTCGCCAAAGGCCGCCGCTCAGGTCACATCTCCTTGACTTGCCCATTTCAACAGTTTTACACATTTTTGAACCGCACAAACAACACGAAAAAGAAAAACAAAGCACAAGGAATCACATTCAATACGTAAATAAATAATATACTCATTATTTGTAAAGAAAACCATGCATTTAAAATTGTAATATTATAGCCAAATAATGCAGGGCCAACCATTTATTTCCCCACCTGATAAATTCCTACCCATAATATTATGATGGCCAATTAACATAGGGCCATTAATTTCCCGACCTGTTAAATTCCGACTCGAGTAGAAATTCGGAAAGAAAAACTCCCGGTTAACCTTCATGGAATATATGTTTTATTTTTATTTTACTACTAGCTGTTGCCCGCGACTTCGTCCGCATAGATTTCGGTTATCGCTATCCCGTGGGAACCATATAATTTTCCCAAATAAAAAGTAGCCTATGTTATTCCTCAATATTGAAACTATCTTCTTAAAAAAATTCTACTAGATTGGTGGAGCGGTTTTCCCGTGAAGAGGTTTGTTCGATCCTGGAAAATGAAATAAAACTATTACAGAAACTGACTATTTCATCTATTTCCACTGATTTTCCAGTTTTTAGATCTACCGATTTAGACTGTGCATTATATGGCCAATGACTACACTGAAATATCTTTTTTTGTATTTTTCCATTATTTTATATTTTTACTTTTGAAACTTGCCACTCTGTGAGCTTTCTCGTCTCTTATACGTAAAATGTTATCAGCAGTGGCTCTGTGAGCTAATTTTTTTTTCCAAAAAAACTATAATTATCGAGCCTGTTTACAACATTTTACACCGTAGAGAACAGCTGGACAGACATACGAAAGAATTTTTGTCCAATTTGAAACGTAGACGATTCGCTCGCTCGGTCAATAAAGAACGACCTGTTATTTTATGTTCGTGAATTAGCAGGTCATTGTTATCATGCGGCTACTTGTTATTTTGTGGACATGAATTAGCAGGTCGGTAATCATACATTATCCAGATGGTATATTTGTCTCTGGTATATTCCCTTGAAGTTTGACATGTCAGTGTAATGACAGCTAATGAGTGATGGCCGCATTTTGTCAGCGCTAAAGAGGTCAGAGGCCAGTCTTTCATGTTTAAAAGTCGATGACTAAAAGGCTATAAATATGAGATACTTTGAAGAGTTGGGCCACAGGAGTGTAAAGCCAGCTTAAATTAAGATTCTTGATCAGGGTAGACTGGTAGAGAGTAAAAATATAACCAGGGCCGTGTTTTATAAAGCAAGCAAAAGGTGATAGAATGAGATTTCCGCTTGTAAATTGTAACTTGTAGCTTCATAAAACACGGCCCAGGCTGCGAGGAGCACCATATTATATTACTCTATGGGAGCACCATTGCTTTCCTACTTTCAGTAATAAAAAAAAATAAACGTCTTTTTTTGACATTTGCGTTGTGACACTTGTGACATTCATGTTCGTTTCAATGGTTGGTTCGTTTGGTTTGCGTTTACTGCGTCTACTAATACTTGCATCATTTTTTCCACCGTCGAAACCCCGAATGGTGTTATTCATGTAAATAATTTTTCGAACTCTACAAAAATGTCTAAAGTATTAATAATTAGGCACCTTCCTACAGCACTTACACTTCAAGAAAAGGAGCAACTTTTGAAACATTTCGGCGCCGAAAAGGTGTGGGAAACCTCTTCTAAAAGAAATTACACTTTCGCATCATTTTCTTCAGTTAGCACAGCTCAGCAATCTCTAAGTCGCCTGCACCAATTAGAAATAGCTCAGAGAAGGCTCGTCGTTGAGTATTCGTTTGAAAAAGAACCATTAACAGAAAGTAAAAAAGAGTACGAAGACCATAGCTCGCTCACTACAAGACATGTCAAAGATTTTTTAAGAAAGTTAAACGCGTGGAATCCTTCCGTTGACTTCTATCAACCTCCAACAAACTACTTGAAATATAAGTACCCTGACATCACTCCAAAAATAGTTATAAATATAATACAGGCCCTATTTTCGCATAAGCCCCTTTACATTCAAACTTTACATTTAATGAACAAAATGTGCCTTCCAACGCCTTTTGCACAGAATGAAAAGTCTTTTGACTACTTCAAGGAGACATTCAGAGAGTTCTTTCTTGATGAAATAGCTGAAATACCCATTCCAGATGTGCCAACAGAACTAAGTGAGCCAGAATCAGAGATATCTAGTGATGAGGCAGACAGGATTAAACAACCCCAACCTGCTGTCAGCAAGAGAAAACATACTCTACCAGTGACTAGAAAGAGACCAGCAGCTGTATTAAAGACTGCTATATTACCAAAAGTTAAAAAACCGTCAATTAACCAAGAAGAAGTATTTGAAACGGTCATACCAGTGCAAGAGCCAAAGAAGATATCACTAGTTGTCAATCAGGATGCCCTGCAGAAACCAACCGAAGAAACAGAAGTGGTTGGGGAACTAGGGAAGTTCCAAAAAGAGGAACAAATTGTACAAGAAGATAATCCTGCTGAGGAACCAGATCTACCTACTATAACGAAGAAGGAACTGCTGCAGAATAGGATATCACACAGTGACATGAGAGTGATGAAGGTTTTCAAGAATTACCATCCCGGACCGCCATCAATGAGGCTGTACATTAAAAACTTAGCTAAAACAGTAACAGAGCAAGAATTAAAAAGAATATACAAGAGGTACATTGAAGGGGTTACTGAGGAGGAGCAGATTGGATTTGATGTGAGAGTCATGCAGGAGGGGAGGATGAAAGGACAGGCATTTGTGACATTCCCATCTCAGCGGATGGCAGAGAAAGCACTCAATGAGACAAATGGATATATGCTGAAGGAGAAGCCAATGGTTGTGCACTTTGCAAGAGCTGCTAATAAACATAGGCAATGATATCCATTTTTGTCTTTCTTTTAAAATATCTGTTTTTGTTTAGGCCACTGCTACCCTTGTATTTCTCTATTCTTTTTTAAAATGTTGATAATGCAATCTGAGACAAGATGTAGCTTTTCAATGACACCAATAATGCATAACAAAATACATGGCAATGAGCTTCTCGCATACAATATTATTATTACAAGGTGTGAGTTATTACTAAAATAAAACTATAAATCAGTTATTCATACTTATATTTCCATTAATTCAATAGAATACGGCAACACCTCCTCATTATCATCATTGGGTTTCATGTATAGCACTTTGTGCATTAGGGCTACTGTGTTATCCACAGTTCCCAGCTGGTTGATCAGGTTAACTAAAACTTCTAGTATTTTCTCAAGCACTACAGTCACCTTATCATCTTTCGTCATCAAGTATTGCTGGTAGAAAGCATCCATCAATAAGGCACACCAGTCCAGCAATCTGCATTCCTCAATCTCTAGATCCTGTTCAGTACCAACAAGCAGGTAAGAAATGTATGCCATCAGGAATAGAGCATCATTAAGTGGCATACCACTCCTTAAATGTGGTATTAACAATGCGTCGCTAAATGTCAACCCGAACAAGTAGTCAAGGAGTTTAAATTCAGTTGTGAAAGAAGCAACAACACTTTCAATCTCAGCATAGTCAGTGATATCAAAATCTGTATTCACCGTTTTCATTATGTGATTTATTAACAACAGTACCACTGTTTCTGGGACATCTTTGAACTGCTTCAAAGTGCTCAGAATGCTTTCACAGTCTGTACTTGATTTGTTGTCCAAAATATCTGATAATACTTGTGAGCATATGGTCCTTTCTGATAGTCCCTGCTTTATAAGTTGGTCTACATCTTCACTGACTTGAAACTGAGGGGTTGTTGTGAAGCCCCAATCTGCAATCTCCATGTGATCATCTTTAGCTATTTCATGGGAGCCCAGGAGACTTGATAGATTCCGTTTCAATTCAACAACATACGGTAGTATACCAATGTGGTTGGAAGCTTCTAAGATGATACGGTTATCGAAACAGAATAGCTTCGCATCTTTTGAGTACATTTTCATTCGATACTTGTAAGATCCAATACCAAGGTTGATGTTATAAGCTACAATAATGGCACCATCTCTCTCTAGGTTGCTTCCGAAAGCTACAATGTGACCATAGCTCATCCACATAAGGGAGACACTGTCTTTTGTGGATATCCAGGGAATGGTGCCTACAGTGCTCCAAGCCTTTCTTGACAAGTTGTAAACAGACATTTTTGAGTCACTCCCTGCAAGATGGAATAAATAAGTAGATTAGTACTCATTCCAAACAAAATAAAATGGATGGTACAAAAATGAAAGTTAGAAATCAGTTCATTAAAAGACTATGCTGTAACAGAAATAATGGCTTTTGGGAAAACATAAATAGGCAGTGAAGTACCACACATTGCAACTTTATTTTAAGCAAGTTCACATTTTCATGCTTACATAATATGTAGACATCCTTCTCGCCCATATGTGTAAGATGTCCAACAACATACACATCCTCAGGTCTCGTCACTTTGACTCTGCTCATCTTGGATTTGTCCAGATCACCCAACTCAACTCGCAAAGGACAATGTACGATTTCGTAATTTGATCCACTCTTTACAACAAAACAGATTTCTGTCTTACTGGTTTCAACAGCTATTATGTCCTCTGTGTCCTTTATTGATGCTTTGCTGTCATACGATTTATGGTTTTCTATGGCATAAGTCAATGCTGCACAGTTTCCATTGGCAAAGACTATATGGTTTGGGAGTACTTTCAGTATTGGTATTTGAAACTAAAACAAAATTGGTAAGTTTTCTTCACTTTTTATGTCTTTTGAAGGCAATTGAACTCTTAAATGAAAAAAATGTTTGGTTATTTAACTTGGGACTAGATACGTTGGTGTTAAAATGTCCAAAAAATTCTGGTTTTATTGATCTTACCTTGTACTTTTTGATTTTGTCCAAATTATTTGAATCCTCTTTCCACATTTTTATAGTGTTGTTATTGAAGACACCCACGTAACATTCGTTGTGTTTGTCGTAGATAACCGGCGCTGTGATGTGGTCCTTGGACGTCCATCCTCCGGTTTGCTTTTGGTCTGAAAGCTGTATAAAAGATTGCATGAACATAACCTCCTGTACTCGCAAAAAAAACTAAATGATCAACAGGTAATAAGGCTTTGTGCACAGAAAACATGAGTTTTATTCACTACTTACTTTATTCAGTACTTACTCTGTATTTGTTGACCACATTTCGGCCCAAAGTAACAATAACAGTTTCCTCATCTTTATCGTGCGCTACTCCAAGGAAACTCTTTTGGTCAATCAGAGGGCACAGTACGTAGTAACTGTGTAATTTCGCCATTTTAAGAAACGAATGAACTAAATAAAAATATAACTAATATTACTAAGCGGCATGGAATTCAAAGACGAAGAAAACCACATGGGAACGTTTTGGATTTTGCTCCGCTCTCGTCGCAATAACTGTGATAACTGTCACTGTCAATCATCAACAATGACAGAAATTTCGTTCGGTTTTGGCGTTTTACGTATACGCTTAAACAGTTTGGTAAACAAGACAAAGGGCATGTATAGTGAATAACGCAAGTTTGTTATGACGGCACAACCACAAATTTATATTGTGCGTGTGGTAGATCAAGGAAGCTCTCATATCTATGCAAAAAATTAGCAAAGATCGACCTTAATCATAGGCGTTATTGTGGCCATATTGCCATATTCATGGAAGTACTGGTATTTCCATGGCCATATTTACTGACTGCGCCACCAACAAACTTAATCGTAAGTTTGCCGACTGATTCTTGATTTGGTTATTTGTGTTGCAGACTGTACGGACAAGTTTCATTTCATACGAATTTTTAAATTCATGTTCAAGGTCGCGGCTTATCGCCAGTTTCTATTACATCACTATTTATAACCATATTCAATTCAGTTTCAGTTTCAGTATCTTTCTTATCGTAGAAGTTTCAATATCAGCTAATTGGTTATCAATACCTACGTGTCGTAAAGTAAACTTCGATCAGTCACATAATTCACTTTTAGTTGGAACGTCGGCTTTGGTGGACATACTCCAATAAGCCGGTGCCTTATCAACATGTCGACAGCTGGAAAAGTGATCAAGTGCCAAGCGGCGGTCGCCTGGGAGGCGGGCAAGCCTCTATCTATTGAAGAGATCGAGGTAGACCCTCCTAAAGCGGGCGAAGTTCGTGTTAAAATCACCGCGACCGGCGTGTGCCACACGGACTCCTACACTTTATCCGGAAAGGATCCCGAGGGAGTGTTCCCAGTGGTTTTGGGGCACGAGGGCGGTGGCATCGTGGAAAGCGTTGGCGAGGGTGTCACCGGCTTCAAGGCTGGCGACCACGTCGTCCCCCTATACGTCCCGCAGTGCAATGAGTGCAAGTTTTGCCTCAACCCGAAAACTAACCTCTGCCAGAAAGTCCGCGTGACGCAGGGCCAGGGCTTGATGCCCGACGGCACCCGCCGCTTCCGCTGCAAGGGCAAGGAGCTGTACCACTTCATGGGATGTTCGACATTCAGCGAATACACGGTTGTGGCGGAAATATCTCTATGCAAAGTCGCTGATAACGCTGCGTTGGATAAAGTGTGCTTGCTCGGTTGCGGCATTCCTACTGGCTACGGCGCGGCTCTAAACACTGCTAAGGTGGAGCCGGGCTCCAACTGTGCCATCTTTGGTCTCGGTGCTGTTGGCTTGGCCGTTGCTCTTGGCTGCAAAGCGGCTGGAGCTAAGCGCATCATCGGTGTTGACATCAACCCTGATAAGTATGAGGTGGCTAAGAAATTCGGCGTTAACGAATTCGTCAACCCTAAGGACCATTCCAAACCTATCCAGCAGGTTCTGGTTGACTTAACTGATGGTGGGTTGGATTACACTTTTGAGTGCATTGGTAATGTGAATACCATGAGGGCTGCTTTGGAAGCCTGCCACAAGGGTTGGGGCGTGTCGGTGATCATTGGTGTTGCTGCTGCTGGCGAGGAGATTGCCACTCGCCCATTCCAGCTTGTCACTGGCCGTACATGGAAGGGAACGGCTTTCGGTGGCTACAAGAGCCGTGACAGTGTACCCAAACTTGTTGATGAGTACCTTAGCAACAAGCTGCCCATTGACAAATTTGTTACACACAACGTCCCCTTGAAGGAGATCAATGAAGCGTTCCACTTGATGCACACTGGCAAATCTATCCGGGCCGTGGTCCACTTCTAATTTTTTATAATTCTATGCACTATTACTTTTTAGAATTTATCTATGTTGATACCAGTTGAAACTGCATTTTGGTGAAAGAATACTCTATATTCATACAATATTTTGTTTCATTTTTGTACCCACTGCCAACTAGGTTTAAGAGTGTGAACTTCAGCAAGAAAACCCCATTTATGAGCATAATGATGACTAACTGTGCAGATGAAAATTAAATGTAGTTACAGGTTACAGAACACACCAAAGTACAGTACATATCAAGAACATATTTTCATTCACTGTAAAACCTTTTCACAATAATTATAATCCTTTGACAACTTCTGAAGCCCATGTCAAATTCAAGGTGGTTTCTAATTTTGATGAAATCTTATGGAGGCTTGATAGATACCTACAATAATGGCATAATGCGACAAGGTTATAGTAGTTTGCAAATTAAGTTGGATATAGCTACATTATTATTTGTATTTAGAAGTCAAGGTTGAGGCTAACCTGAATCGTTAAGCATTCAACGTCGTCAATACCGATTACGCAACTTTGATAGGTATATAGGTATTTTTATCTACAAAAGAAATGCGGTAAAAGAGTAACATTAACCATTTATTCGCGTAAATTACATTAAAATACATACACATTTGATACTTACTAAAAATTCATAAAAGATTTTCATTCCACCAAAACAGTATAATAAAATAATCATGAACCTAAATAACTATTTATTTATTAATTCCTAAAGCATGGAAAAATACTTTCGCGTTCACATTAAAACATTTTGAAACAAATAACGATTTGAAAACAAGTTTAATGATTACAGGGGTGTGTAAAAAAATAAGAATTAAAAAATTCCCGACCCTGCTTGGATCGGACTAAGATACTACATAAATAATGATCACAGATCAATTCCATTTACTTAGCACTAGATAAAATATAATTATTAATTAACCCATTCCAGGCTGCACCAATCTAGGCGGCTTTTTGATTTGAATCTTTGGTGAAAGTTTGGTGTTAGGGTTGAAATTGTAACTACACTGTGGTTGATAAATCATGCTATGCCTGGAAAAGGGTTAATTAGGGCAGAGGCGGTACAGTCGCCATCAATCAGATATTGAACGGCCTTGGGTGTACTCTGAACACCAAACTACGTTAGACCAGTCTGTCCCAATATTTTTCATCACACTTGCACGTAACAAGGGTCATAACATAACATGCAAGCTTACCTGGCTGTTAAACCCTAACCCTAAATAAAACCCTCGGACCTTTTTGTCTTTTCATAACGCCCAAGAGCTGTAATGGACGCACGCAGCGGCCCCATCAGCACTGCGCGCCACGTTTCCTCGCAAGTGTGATGAAAAACATTGGTAAAGGAATTACGAACGAGGCTCAGAGGCCTGTTTGTAATCCCTTACTTACCGCCCTTGATACACAATGTACTATTATTAACAAGTGAAGTCGTGGCCGCTTGTGCAGGCTCACAGGGTCGTGTTTTATAAAGCTACAAGTTACAATTTACAAGCGGAAGTCTCTTTCTAACAAAAGTTGATATAATGAGACTTCCGCTTGTAAATTGTAACTTGTAGCTTTATAAAACACGGCCCATGCCCTTATTTCATTAACTTGACAATGTCAGTTTTCAATGACGATTCGGTGTCAACTGCTGACTTGAAGAGAGTTTGTTTTAGCGCGCTTCTTAATGTCAAAGAAATGTTGTTCGAATTGTCAGTTTTCAATGACAATTCAGTGTCAACTGCTGACTTGAAGAGCTTTTGTTTTAGCGCGCTTCTTAATGTCAAAGAAATGTAGTTCGAATTGTCAGTTTTCAATGACAATTCAGTGTCAACTGCTGACTTGAAGAGCTTTTGTTTTAGCGCGCTTCTTAATGTCAAAGAAATGTTGTTCAAATTGTCAGTTTTCAATGACAATTCAGTGTCAACTGCTGACTTGAAGAGCTTTTGTTTTAGCGCGCTTCTTAATGTCAAAGAAATGTAGTTCGAATTGTCAGTTTTCAATGACAATTCAGTGTCAACTGCTGACTTGAAGAGCTTTTGTTTTAGCGCGCTTCTTAATGTCAAAGAAATGTAGTTCGAATTGTCAGTTTTCAATGACAATTCAGTGTCAACTGCTGACTTGAAGAGCTTTTGTTTTAGCGCGCTTCATATTGTCAAAGAAATGTTGTTCGAATTGTCAGTTTTCAATGACAATTCAGTGTCAACTGCTGACTTGAAGAGCTTTTGTTTTAGCACGCTTCTTAATGTCAAAGAAATGTAGTTCGAATTGTCAGTTTTCAATGACAATTCAGTGTCAACTGCTGACTTGAAAAGCTTTTGTTTTAGCGCGCTTCATATTGTCAAAGAAATGTAGTTCGAATTGTCATATAAAACTGACAATCGTAAAGATGGTGAAATAGGGGCCAGGTAGTTCCATCAATCACTTCTTTATTCTGACATTATTTCCTTGTAATATTCCACGTACGCGTCGCATTGCTCGCCTGCAACAAGGGAAAAAAACAGTCCATTAATGTAATGCAGACATTTCAAATACTTCTTGTGGTCTGTATTTGGTCAAAAATATTGTATCAAGTAATTACCACAGTTAGTCAGAATGACCTACAGATACGAGTGTATGCGTCAATCACCGATGACATGAAAAATATAATTGTAACCGGAAAAAAAAATGCCGTCTTTAACGTTTTTCGGTTTTTCCCTTGACTATTGTGCTGCGAGATCTTGCCCATTATTCTAGTTCAATGGGAAGGACCCTATCTATAAATTTAGTTTTCTTGTAATTGACACACAGACAGACAGACGGACGGACAACAAAGTGACCGTGTAGCGGTTCCATTTTTCCTTTTCAGGTACGGCGGAACCCTGAAAAATCTATTTTTAAGTATTGCGCCATGCTTTATTCAAATGATGTTTCCATCACGCCATCGCTTCATGCCATAGCGTAATACTCCATAGCACCCAGACTCCATAACATGATAACAATAGAGATATTTAAAAATATATGCCATAGGTCAGGCGATAGCTACAATCGTATAAATATAACAAACAAAGTACAGTGAGCTAAGAGATATATGGTGGCTGGTAATGGTAACTCAAAAAAAAAACCGGCCAAGTGCGAGTCGGACTGGCGCACGAGGGATCCGTAGAAAGATTTTAACGCTTTTCCCCAGTGTTTTAAGAAGTCCAGTGTTAGCAGAGCCCTGCTCCTAAGCAAAATGTACGCAGTGTGGAATCAACTTATATTGGTCTGCGAAATCTACAGATAGACATAAAATTTTAAGATTTTGAGACTTTTCGGAGTGGTTATGCTATAAGCTATAAGAGCTACCTTCATACCAAATTTCAAGTTTCTAGGACAGCTGGAAGTACCGTTTAGGTTTTCAGGGAAGGGCAATTTGTATGGAAACAACCTTTTTAATGATTGTATCTTTTGATCGCGTTGATTTAGAAGTTTAATTTTTTCACAGCTTCATGGAACTGCAGGCTTGAATATTTGGTATTAATTTCAGCCTGCTACCTCCATACGTTCCGTAAGAAAAAGGGTCTTGACGGACAACCAAGTGATCTTATAAGGGTTTCGTTTTTTCCTTTTGAGGTACGGAACCCTAAAAAACACGGTGTACATCTTTTCAGTTAACGTACGCCCGCTAACAAAATAACACCTAGTAAAAATATACCAAGGATAATAAAATTAGTACCCCGAGTACGAATATTCGAATCCTACGTAACGAGAAAATTCATATTAAATTTTAGTACCAAATACGCTCAAGGGGGCGCTGTTGCTGTTCCAAACGTCATACAAATTTTCTCGATAACGTTACTACTCTATTACGCGTTACGTAGGATTCGAATATTCGTGCTCGGGGCACAGCAAGTTTCTTTATATTATGTAGAGAGGTTTCGTATGGCATTTAAACCTCTGCTTAACACATAACGCCATCTACGAAGTCAAAGACAGAACTAAGTAATATAGATCAAAAAGTCGGGGGTTTTTCAACATTGCTTAGTTTTGTAGTTTGTAGTTATTCTAAAGAGTTACCGGCTTATTGATGTCAATTTACTTTTAAGAGACTTATCTAAGTATAGACATAGTAGAAAAACCTGTCCCACGGGCCAGGCAAAAATCAATCTTATGACAATGACATAAACTTTTTGACAGGGGAAAGCTTTTCTCACTTTGACTATACTAAGTTGTTTCAATTTGTACTTACCTTTTTTTCGCGGTTTTTTTTTCGAGTCCTATTACAATTTGCGATATTTACTCGTGTGGTCTACAGTACTTGCGTCAGATTCCATAATTTCCAATCTATTCAAGATAACACGATTATGTCCAAAAAATAATACCACCATGATAAAACATGCAATTACAAGATAACAGGCCGGTTATGGCATCCATTTTAAAGTCACATTCTAGAGACGGCGAGATAATTGTCGTGACAATTTGTTTAATTCTTACGCAAATGCCAATTGAAAATTGCCGCATTCGGATACGAAAATTAAAGTTAATAAGAGCTGATATTAAACTCAGTCGTTTTCGAAATTTCGCATGAAGAGTTTTCAATGGGAGGAGTTTTTATACAAAATTTAAGCGATGTTGAGTACGGGCCGTGTTTTATAAAGCCACAAGTTATAATTTACAAGCGGAAGTCTCATTCTATCACCGTTAGAAAGAGACTTCCGTTTGTAAATTGTAACTTGTAGCTTTATAAAACACGGCGCAGCTGTTTGTATAAAGCGGTTCAATTCCAAACAATCAATACCTAATGAAATCCTAACCTCCTAACTAAATGCGAAAGTAACTCTGTCTCTCTGTCTGTCTGTTTGTTACCTCTTCACGGGAAAACCACTGCACTAATCTAGACGAAATTTGGTAAGAAGATAGTTTGAATATTGAGGAATAACATAGGCTACTTTTTATTCGGGCAAATCGTATAGTTCCCGCGGGATAGCGATAATAGAATAGAATGATTTTTTAATTTCTATTTATTAAAAAAAAAAACTTCAAAGGGGTGCCCTCTTAGACTTACTCAAGACTAAGCGAGTCTTAGCGAGCAGTTAAGTACTTCTGTGAAGTTTTTATAAATCTGATCATGATTCACCTGAACCTTCACCACTTTCAACGAATTTTGGCGTGCCCGGTGGCTTCCGAGCACGCTCCTGATTCCTTGCAGCGCGCGGTAGATGGCGTTGCCACTGTACAACACGGTTTAGTTTATTTGTTTACCAGTAGATGTCGCTGTGCCGTTTACCTGACATCCTGAATGGCGCTATCGTTTGGTCGGCTCAAAAGTAGTAATGTTGTTTTGTAGGGGTCTGGGAATAAATGCAATTATTTTACCGTTATACCTTAACGGTTTTTTTTCTCCCTCTTTCCCCTAGAGTTGTGCCTGTGCTCGGTTTTTGAAGGGAGCAGGGAGCGCTCCGATCTCGGTCAATCGGTGAAAGGAACTAGTTTGGTATTTTAGTTCCTTTAGTTCAGTAGTTCAGCGAACGAGTTGGAACTGTTTTGATCTGTGAAGGACACGAAACGGAATGATAGTTGTTCATCTCACTCGCACTTGCTCTAGACACTTTGAACGAGCGCTATTTATCTCGCTCGCACCGCGGCCTCGCTGCGTTACCCTGCTCGGTCCATCCACTCCACTCCTCTACCTACTGAACTAAAGGAGCGAAGACCTATTCAAATCGTGCGAAAGGATCTAGTCCCTTTCGGTCCGCGACGGGAATTCATTCCTAACAGTTCTTAGTTCCTGACCGACTCGAGCCTACTTTCCCCTCGAGACCGAGGTACTCTTAAATCAATGAAAATAATCGTTTTATTGATTATTTTTGTTTTTATTTTTATGAAACATTCATAGAATAAGTTAAGTTAAGTATAGCTTAATTGGTGGAGCGTGGTACGGATTACCGAGGTTGCTGGTTCAAGTCCAGCTGCTTAACGGATTTTTCTTTGCATTGTCATTGTATATTGAGGTACTCTTACTCTCTCGTACACGGTCCTTCGAACCGGAACCTTGTTCGGCGAACAGTTCGTCGAGCTGCTACAGCGTGTGTCACCCACCTTTGAGAAAGTCGGGCGTGCCCATACTTGGTCCTTCGAACCAGAACCGTATTCGGCGAACGGTTCGTCGAGCTGCTACGGCGTGTGCACCCACCTTTGAGGAAGTCGGGCGTGCCCCTCAGCTTGTCGTTGCGGGCCCGCAGCGCCCTGTAGACGGCGGCGAAGGCGCCGGGGTCACCGCGCGCGGCCCGCAGCCGGCCGGCCTGCAGCAGCTTGCGCGCCGGGATGGCGTGCCAGGCCTCCGCGCCGGCCTGCTTCGCCGCGCCGATGGCCGATATCGGCTCGTTCCAGCTCAGGAGCACTTCTTCTATTTCCTGTCACATGATAAGATAAGATAAGATTAATTTTACTGTCAGAAACTGTGTACATTAAATCATATTGTCATCATATAAAAGGTCCATATCCATCATACAAAAGCATGCAGCATGTTCATAACAAGCTGGTTTAAGTGAATATTAAGTGTGAAATGAAAGGATATGTATTTAGAGATGAGCCAGCATAGGTAAGTGGGTAATAAATCGTTGAAACATATGCGAAGTAAGGCTATTGCAAGGAACATAGGTTTAGGAAATGCTTACACAAGTCAGACATTGGACACGGTACTAAATTCGGAACGGATGGACGTATGGATGGTGTTCGGTGCATTATTGCACCTTACACGTGTAAAGTGGAATCAGCATTATAACGCCGCATCGATCGGCGATATAGAGCAATACTTTAGTGCATATTTCGGAACCGCCGCGACCGGGTGCATTCGATACAAACATTATTATATTAACTTTTAACATTTATTCAACATTTATAACTAACATAGTTTTAGAGTGACTTTTATAGAGTAAAACAGTAAACATTTAATAGCTTAACCTAAATTACAGAAAATCATCAGCAACATGCTGCGTCAAAAAACCCTAACCTAAAACCCCCCACCCCGCATCGTACCCGGCTCAAAGGTCCCCATAATACCAGCAGCATTACCCCGCTGAATGGCAATGGAGACCTGTTGCACCAAATACGACCCAGAGCGAGGGTCACAGCCCTTGTCTCGCAATCGACGGCCTAGCTCCCTGAACAACTCGCGAGCCTCAGCGCCCCAGGACCCAGACGTCTCGACCGCGACCGGCACAAAATCATACGCCGATTCCAGAGCGGAGTATTTAGTGTGCTTCAATTTCGCGGCATTCTCCGCCGCGGAACCCGCACGCCTGACGGTCTGACCCAAGTGGGACGCAGCAAACGTGCTGACACAAGTCGCATCCCACAAGAGACAACGGCCCCTCCGCCATGGAATCAGCGTAAGACCGTCCGGCCTTTTACCGTCTGTACGGCTCAAACCCGGGGGCTCCAAAACGCACGGCACATGAACCGATACCATTGCTCGACGAACAATCTCATTGATAGAATGATGTCTCGGAAACCGCCCAGCACATCTCTGGCAACTGAGCCCGTGGTGCCCATTCTCCTCCACCACATTTAATTGTTTCCGGACTTTAACATTCCACTGCAACCCCCGTCTCCCACAGATGGTATGTGTACCTGACGCGCTTGGAACCGTTTTTGGTCTTCACCTGTGTGTGCCTATAATTATGCTGTGGGATTGGCACCTGCTGTCTTGGTATTTTTTTGTTCCCTTTTGACACGGCTAGATGGATCATTAATAAAAGCTAATGTATTTACTTTAAACGAGATACTAAATTATAATTTGGATAAAAAGGACCCACTTTCATTATGTTTTATGCCTCTGAAAGCCTAGAGTATAGTTATTTCTTTTTAACCGACTTAAAAGTTCTACGTTCCACTCAGTGGCGTGTATAGAGTTTTTAGTCAGGGTAGGCAGAAAATTTCGAGCAGGTCTATGTTCAGTATTGAGTACCTAATGAATGCCCCTAGGATAAACAAAGCATAAAAAAACAGCAAAAGAAATAAACACAAAAAGTGTCTCGCACCCGGATTCGATCCCGGGTAGCCTGCGTCATAGACCTTCTGAGTCAAGCTAGACCAACTGCTATTAAAATTAGTTAACGCTTTCTGCAATTGATAGCTGTGCCTCGTTGTCGTGATTATTTCCAGTAATTAAACTGTAAGTGTGTGTGTTCCCAAGTCATGCCGCATTAGATGGGACCGCGTCAACCGCGTGGGATCTGGTTGGTTTTAGTTTACATGTGTGAGTGAAGTATAGTTGTGATGCAGTGAGGGTGTTCGTACGTAGTTCACAGATGAGCGCGATCTCATAAGAGTGTGTGTGCCCGGCAGGCATTCGGGCGTGCTGCCTTTTCGTAGAAAGAAACATGTCGCGCTCGTGCGTATTGAAACGGATTTAAGCGCGAATTTGCAATATTTTTTAAATAAAATATTAATGAATCAATAATGCTCGAGTACCATTATATCTGAAGAAATATAATACGTACAGTATAATGTTATTTATGTTAATTTAGAAGGCAAGCAGTGCTTTTTGCTTTATTGGAATGCATGCCACTAGATTTGACAGAAGCTCACTAATTTCAGATGCCGTTCGATTCTGTATGATGGTCTGTGAAGCTGTTCACGTCACCTGCACGGCGCGCAGCCGCCACAGCATGTCGAGCGCGAGCTGCGCGTGCGGCGGCTCGTGCGCCAGCGCCAGCAGCTGGCAGGCGAGCGGGCGCGAGTCGGCGAGCGCCCCTCGGCGCGCGAGCGCCCGCAGCCGCGCGCCGGCGCCGCCCGTGACGAGCGCGCGCACGCTGAGCGCGGCGGCCGAGTGCTGCGCCGTGATGTCGTGCCGCGCCAGCGACGCCAGGTACGCCGTCACCACCTGACACGACATCACCACAATGTAAAGAGCTTATACCTACCAGTGGTCCGACGCCTTTGATGTTTACGTAAATGCCGACACCGCAACCGCATGGCCCAAGCACCAAGGAGGGCGAAAGTTCCTAACTAATCGGGCAGTGGCGGCGTATGCAAGGGGGCTCGCTTATAATACAAACACAGGAAAAATATATGCAAAGTAAAACTCGACTCTGATTTGACTCTGAGCAAGAACATACGTGGTAAACTGAAACTCGACCTGACAATCGGAATCTATTTATTCAACCCCCGAGGAAAAAGAGGGGTGTCATAAGTTTGACCTGCGTATCTGTGGCATCATAGCTATGAAACGGATGGACCGATTTCGCTACGGTTTTATTTAATCGAAAGCTAGTTTTATCGGGATGGTTCTTAGCTAAGTTTCATTACAATTAGTTCACCCGTTTTTGAAATATTGAACTTTGAAATGACAATGTCGGGAGTTTTTCAACTTTCCTAAGTTGGTTATGGCTTCCGACTATCAGGTCCCTGTTTCACCATCTTTTGACAATTCAGTTTTATATGACTGCCAGTTACATAAGGTCCGTGTTTAGATATTTATGAACCGTTGGGTGTACAGATATTGGAGACCTCGACTGTACGTGTACAAGTACATTGTCATCGGCACCTGCACGAGGTTGGTGTGCGGCTGCAGCAGCGCGCACACGTCCTCCTGCGTGACGAGCACGGGAAAGCGCGCCGCCGCGCCCGCGCCGCCCGCGCCCGCGCAGCCCGCGCCCGCGCCGCCCGCGCCCGCGCAGCCCTCGCCCGCCGTGTTGCGCGCCACCTCTTGGTCCGCCCATTTCCTGGAGTGGATTAATAAACACGCATCCTCAGCCGGGTAGTTGTAGTACCAGCGTTTCAACCGGGAACCGCGTGAAACATCGACAAATGTTTCATAACTATTTCATTTAATCGCATTTTAATTTCATCGAAAACTATTTTCTGCCAAAATCAGGATAATTTCAGGACATTAGACATAATGAAAACGGAATATTGATCGCGAGTATCTTATACCAAGGAAGATAAAACCAAGAGGACTGCCAATGGCTATACAATGTCGCGTTCCTGTAAAATAATGAGCCTGCTGTAGCTAGTTTCACTATAGAGAGGTCTCTGTACCATTAATTTTGTATGACACTTAGAAACTGAAACTGAAAGAAAAAACGAATTTAGATGGCGCTATTGTGTTAGCCAGAGGTCTAAATGTCATACCAAATGAATAGTACAGAGACCTCTCCGTAGTAAAACTAGCTACAGCAGGCTTATTATTTCAAAGCAACGCGGCATCGTATAGACACTGGCTGTCTTCTTGGTTTTATGGTCCTTGCCTTATACCTTACCTTACCTTGTTGGTTTGAGGTTTGATGGGTTTATCGGGAGCTTAACCGCGAATCATATAAAACTGTTAATTTCAGGACGATTTTAATGTCTGTTGTACAGGTTAGGTTAGGTTAGATTTTCAATCAAAAGGAAATACGTCAGAAAATAGCTTTCGATTAAATGAAAATGCGATGAAATGAAACAGCTATGAAACGTGTGTCGGCAATTCAAGGGTAAACTGTTTCAACCGCTGTCACTACCCCGTCGCATATATTGAAGAAATGTGCCACACCGAGCCGAAGGTTTTTATAAATCGATAGTGTGCTTGCGATACCATTTCAATTTATTAAAATTTCGCGCTAATTGTAGCTCGTTTCTTCAATATATGCGACGGAATGTGACAGCATTGCAATGCTAGTGGAACTAGTAAGAACCCAGCTGACAAAAGTCGTAAATAACATCTTTTTTTATACGACAAGGAAGGCAAACGAGCAAGTGGGTCACCTGATGGTAAAGTGATCACCACTGCCCGTAGACACCCGCAACTCAGGGGTTTTGCAGATGCGTCGCCAACCTAGAGAGCTAAGACGAAATGCCTCTTGTGCCCATAATTACACCGGCTGTCTTACTCTCCACACCGGAACACAACTGTGCAAGCACTGCGCTTAGCGGCAGGATTAGCGAGTATGATGGTGATGGATCTTAACGTAAAATGTAAGAATGTTTGGAGCCACAATCTGGTAAAGATCGCGGTGGGTGCGGAAAGCACAATAATGTTTTTCTAATATCTTATTTTAAATGTAAGAATGTTTGGAGCCACAATCTGGTAAAGATCGCGGTGGGTGCGGAAAGCACAATAATGTTTTTCTAATATCTTATTTTAAATGTAAGAATGTTTGGAGCCACAATCTGGTAAAGATCGCGGTGGGTGCGGAAAGCACAATAATGTTTTTCTAATATCTTATTTTAAATGTAAGAATGTTTGGAGCCACAATCTGGTAAAGATCGCGGTGGGTGCGGAAAGCACAATAATGTTTTTCTAATATCTTATTTTAAATGTAAGAATGTTTGGAGCCACAATCTGGTAAAGATCGCGGTGGGTGCGGAAAGCACAATAATGTTTTTCTAATATCTTATTTTAAATGTAAGAATGTTTGGAGCCACAATCTGGTAAAGATCGCGGTGGGTGCGGAAAGCACAATAATGTTTTTCTAAATTTTCAAATGTTATTCTATTATGTGTATCGCTTGCTTTTTGCTGTTAAACTCTGATGGCAGCTATATTTCTTATTATCATTACCAATGACTAATGACAACTCTGGTCTAAAATCAAATGACAATATTGGTAAACTAAGGACGCCAATAAGTCGTTAGTGATATTAAGTAAGTAAGTAAGTAAGTAAACACTACATACATATAGTCATATATATATAGTCATATATATATATAGTCATATATATATGTATAGTCTAGATAAAACACTCTGTATTAGCCGGCACTAAAGTTCCGCTCCCTGCCAAGAAAGTTTTAACAACAAACATGATGGTGATCTAAGAAACTCCACTGACCTGTAGACGGAGTTGATCTCGTCGAAGACGCTGGTCAGTGGCACCAGGTACTTGGCGGGGGCGGCCACCAGCTGGTGCAGCACCTGGCAGACGGTGTCGCGGCCGGCACAGCGGCGCAGCAGCACCGACACCACCTTTGCTATCTCGTCTCTCGGCACCTGGCAAGGACGATCTTCATCATCATGTCAGCCGAAAGACGTCCACTGCTGGACACAGGCCTCCCCCAAGGCCAAGGACCATAAAACCAAGAGGACTGCCAATGGCTATACAATGTCGCGTTCCTGTAAAATAATGAGCCTGCTGTAGCTAGTTTCACTGTAGAGAGGTCTCCGTACCATTAATTTTGTATGACACTTAGACCTTTGGCTAACACAATAGCGCCATCTATGAACTGAAAGAAAAAACGAATTTAGATGGCGCTATCGTGTTAGCCCGAGGTCTAAATGTCATACCAAATGAAAGGTACAGAGACCCCTCCGTAGTAAAACTAGCTACAGCAGGCTTATTATTTCAAAGGAACGCGACATCGTATAGAAACTGGCAGTCCTCTTGTTTTATGGTCCTTGCCCAAGGCTAAAAGAGGATCTTCAACATAGTGAAATAAACGGATCGCTCACGTATGTCAGTCGAGTATAGCCCGACTTGTTTCGGACTAATCCGTAGTCCTTCCTCTGGGAGCACACGCTACGCCGGTGGCGAGACGTAAACCAACATGTCGGAAACATGTCAGGCTATACCCGACTGACGTACGTGAGTGATCCGCTTATTTCACTATGATTGAATCTCACGGTAGTTTCATGTTAAAAGGATCTTCACCTTTAACTATTGGCACAGTATGGATTCATACAATGACTTTGTGCCAAGATCACATTGACTTATGGTCGTTCCACGATAACTCTGCAACGAACTGACAACAGTAGAAATCTAAAGTTTGATCTAAACACTGATTTATAATCAAACAACACGTTTTGAACTTTTGATTAGATTAAACATTAGACAGGTCATCGTTCATCCACCATCCACCATTGAAATACCTCTCATATTTCGTTTTCTAGATTTTTTTAACCGTACAACGGCAAAACCTATTAAACACTGGCAAAATTGTCCTCCAATGGACAGAGCCATATAAAAAAAAACAGCAATTTTCGATTGCTACTATCATTATTATTTTTAATGAAAGAAATGTCTGAGTGACATGAAAAAAGTATACCACAGCGTGATTTTTCTGGGTTGCCAATTAATATCTTATGCAGAGTTATCGTGGGACGATTATACCAACACCATGGACTTTGGGTCTAGTACAAAATTCACGAAAAATGTGTCCCAGTACAACACGGCATTTTTCGATGACAGCCATACGTCACAGCGCTGTCGTTCGATCAAACTAAGACTGACTGACGCTCGATTAGTGGTCTTTTGGTTCGGACGCCAATGCAAGATCAAGAAAAAATGACTTTGTGACAAGTTCGGTGGATTCTTCTTGACAATCACGGTCTTCACGACAGCGCTATTACCTAGACTCAAAAAAAATTACGTACCTAAAAGAGCATTCAATTATGCTTATTTACTAAATAAAATTTTGATTGTTATTTTTGATACAATGGAATACATTTTTTGTACTTTATTCTCTAGTTGTATTAACCGAGCGAAGCGTCTCCGTTTCAGGTCCTAAACTACGAAGTGCAAAATTCGAACTTCGTGTCGTGCCGTCCCGCTCACGCTAATATTATTTAATACGAGAGCGAGCGGGACGATACGATACGAACTTCGATTTTCGAATTTCGTAGTCGTCCCCCAGCTTGGACAAATATTATTTCGTAGTTAGTTATGTATGTCAGGATTTCGGTCCGGCTGTTCACCTCTACAGATGGCATTTCTCAACCGATTCTCGTGAAATTTTGTGAGCAGGTTCGCTAATTGACAACATTTCATATTTTTCACATCTGGAAATTAATATAGGTATAGAAAGGGCTTTGCCTCCTGAACACACTACTATGTTTATAAAAATTTCACATTACTTATTTTTTTAAATACAAGAGAATAAAATAAAATTACCAATTCTACCAAAACTACGCAAGAATGGGTGTAATACTTTTGTCTTTTTCAAACAAACCACAAGCACAACAATAATTTGACATGACACGTATTATGTTTAAGATTTGACATCTTGGTTTTGTTTTTTGATCGTGACAAGACAAAGACAATTGATCCATCCTAGCGTAGTTCCGGAGTTACGTCCTTTTGGAATGAGTACCTTTTAATGTATAAATAAATTAATAATAAATTACTTACAAATCCCAATGAAAATTTAAAATCATAGGTTTACTCCTCTTTCAAAGTAGATTGCAGACAATTAATCAAATTATAGTCTCAAAAATATGAAATGTTGTCAATAATGTCAATTACGTAGATTTTTTTTCAAGAAAAATCTTCAAAAATGAGGTCGCGTGGTCTACAGCTCACAGAGCCATTTGTTTTATTTTTCCAAATAAACCATTTTACAGAGATGTTCACTTAGAGACTTGCCCTATTATTCATAAACCTATTTTAACTAAAATGCCATTAAAGTTCGTTTGTCTTTTTTCGTCACATTGACATTTCCGTTAGTAAGAAGACAAAACCCATTTTAACTAATGGATGCTTGAGTGACGTTTATAAATAACTAGCTTATGCTCCTCAGCTTTGTCCCAGTGAAATATTTCAAAACAGGCAGGAGTTCCTTATCCCATGGAAAGTTCGAAAAATCTTCGTGCACCTAGGATACCCAAGGTATATGTTTGCCAAATTTCAAGTCTAGGTCTAGTGGTTTAGGCTGTGCGTTGTCTGTCAGTCAGTCAGTCAGTCACGGTACTGTTTTATAGGTATATATGGCATTAGACTTACCCAAACCCTGGCTGAACTCCTAACTATAATGCACTATAATGTATTGCATTGAATTCTTTAACGCAATAAATGATTGTACGAGCTCTTGTCTTCCAGTACACTTGGTTGATAGATATCTTGTTGATGAGAACAGGAGAGACGAATTAAACTTCATATCTTGCTTTATTACGATACGTGTGCACACTTATATAAATACGAACGTTAATTGAACTTTATTAGGTGCTTAAGAACCTTATATTACCAAGGAGGATAAAAGTAAATGGAGCGACAAAGCCCGTACTTTGAATCGTTCTCCGCAGTTTAGTTCAAAAACGAACGAGAGATGGCGTTACTTATAACAAAACAGTTTTTTGTGCGGTTGCAGACCATTCTTTTTATATGTACAACGCCATCTAGACCAAATTTGCTGTAATAAGTGTTCACACGCATTTTTCAATGTTGACAATCACCGAAAAGAGTACTGTATTGACATATGATATAGTTGTCCGTTTCATTTGGGAATGACGTCAAACCAAAGCGTCAAACGAACAAGATATCATTTTATGGTTTGATAAATTTGGTCGCAATCTTTCTGTTAGGCTGTCAGGCCGCTTATTTACATTCAGCGCCATCTAACTTGCTTGAGCGACAATATTTAGCTAGGTAGTAGCACATTAGTACCGTTGTTTTGTTATTATTTGACCCGCTGGCTACGACCTTGGCGCCATCTAGAAATTGCCTGAATTTTAAGATAACTGCGGGGAACGATTCGAAGTATGGGCTTTGACACTCCGTATACTATCCTCCTTGATGTTACTAACATATTATGCTGATGGCGCACTGACGCATGTGCGATGTAATCGTACAATGATTGAATACTGAACGGCTCATCAAAACCTACCATACACTTACCGAATGCGCCAGCCCCGAGGGTATTAGGCTGACGCGCCACAGGCAGCCCAGCCGCGCGTCGATGATGTAATCCGGCTGGAACACTACCCAGTTGCCGGAATCTGACACCAGTTTAAGAAAATATTGAAAGCCAATAACAGAGGGTCGAGCACGACTTTTCGAATCCTGTGTCACGTAAAATTGAAAAGTAAACGTTATCGAGTTCGTATGACGTTTGGAATAGCGTCTGCCCGTGAGCGTATTTGGAACAAAAATTTAGTATGAGGTTTCTCGATCTCGATAGGATAACCGTAACGTCGCAGGATTCGACAAGTCGTGCTTGACCCACAGGACAAGTGCAAGTTAAACTCGCGTGGCGAGGGCTCCGTACGTTGTTTATCTTGAACTGTCTAGTAGGGTAAATTGCAACTAACTGACACCAATTTTGTATGGTGATACCAGCGAACTATAAACCTAAAGATATGGAAGCATAACGCCTATACATCGGCGCACGAAAACATGGCAGGATACACTTGGAGCTGCGTGATTTTGAACAGCATTTACCCTATTATTCATAAACCTATTTTAACTAAAATGCCGTTAAAGTTCTTTTGTCCTTTTTTGTCAAATTGATATTTCCGTTAGTAAAAAGCAAGGACCATAAAACCAAGGTGACAGCCAGTGTCTATACGATGTCACGTTCCTTTGAAATAATAAGCCTGCTGTAGCTAGTTTTACTACGGAGGGGTTTCTGTATCATTAATTTTGTATGACACTTACACCTCTGGCTAACGCAATAGCGCCATCTATTAACTGAAAGAAGAAACGAATTTAGATGGCGCTATTGTGTTAGCCAGAGGTCTAAATGTCATACCAAACGAATGGTATAGAAAGCCCTCCGTAGTAAAACTAGCTACAGCAGGCTTATTATTTCAAAGGAACGCGACATTGTATATCGTATAGACACTGGCAGTTCTCTTGGTTTTATCGTCCTTGGTAAAAAGAGAAAACCTATTTTAATTAAAGGTTTGAGTGACGTTTATGAATAAGTGCATTAGTAATTGTTACATTGGGAGACTAGATGGCGCTGGGAGTCGCTACAAGTTCTCTTAACAGATCACAGATGGCGCTAAGGTCGCTACAACAAAGGATACACATGGGGCAGAGCTGGTCGTCGCGGTAGGCGGGGCGCATGCGCGCGGCGGGCAGCAGCGGCGCGTGCGGCGTCACGGCCGGCTCGGCGCGCTCGGGACGCACCTCCTCCATTATATCAAAGATCTGGGACGTCTGGCTCGACTGGGGGGAGAGTGATCATAATCACAAATCTTTGCTTGAAATAATGTTACAATAGTAGTTCATGCAACTGCTACATAATGAGGGTCCTTAAAACAGAATGTGTTTTTATGAAACGAGGCGAAGCTGAGTTTCATAATGAGATCACACGAGTATTTTAAGGCCTAATTATGTGGAGTTGCATACATTACTTTATCTACCCACATATTATAAGTACTCTAAGATGGGTTCAGAAGCCGAAGGCATATCATACCCATACCTGTCACGAATTTGACTGCTTTTTTTATCATAGACAAACATACCGAGCTGACGTTTCTTATAGATGCTTCAAATTTGATACTCTTAACGACATAGCATTCGATATCGAAAAGTAATGACTTACTGCTGCCGGCGAGCACTCGATGACATGCTGAAATGCTGGACATTTTCTACTGTTTCTGGACGCATTATAGAGGACTTATGATATGTGTGTAGATAAAAGGTCTTAATTTAACAGTCACAGTTCATTATTTCACCAAAGTGGCATGCAATCAATTGGTAATTTTAATTTGAGTGTCATTTACATTAATTTAATCTAATTATTTTATCAAAATTCTTATATCACAACATGACATGATGATGATGATGGGTGAGGGTGGGAATCATGCCAGGCCCATGTTTCACCAACTTTACAATTGTCAGTTTTCTATGACAGTTCAGTGTCAACTGCTGACTTGAAGAGCTTTTGTTTTAGCGCGCTTCTTATTGTCAAGGAAATGTAGTTCGAATTGTCATATAAAACTGACAATTGTAAAGATGGCGAAAAGGGGGCATGATGAGGGGAAAATCCGCTAGGAGCGCTAGTGTCGATGTCGAGTGAGGTCTATCTGTCAATGTCCATCAATCATCAGTATCATAACCAATCAATTTCACCATTATTTATTTTATTATTTATTATTTTTATACACCAGTAGCTCGTCTCCCATTCTCGCGACTCGCCATAGCCTTCATTGGTCAAACCAACAACTCATGATCTGAATGGAGTATTTTTTTGTATTTTAGTAGTTAATTTGAACATGGCATTTTCAGAAAACTGTGTACGGCCGAGGAAATTAATTCCTGATCCACCATGGAACCTTTTCACAGTAAACGTCATAGTGACATCGCATAGCTTGACAAGGAAAATCGTTATGACGTTTACTATGAAAATGTTCTATGGTGGGTCAGGAATTAATTTCCTCGGCTGTACCATTTAACTTTTCCACAGAAAATTTATTTGTCAGTTTTGTGACGGTCCATATAGAACGTACGTAAAAACGCGTCAAAACTGACAAAAAAAAAAATGCGGGACACTTTTTTTTTATTACTCAAAAATAGATAGTCCTCGTGATTCTGAGCAGAAATAACCCAAAATGTTTTCTGAAAGACAAAGTCGACGGGACCCGCTACGCGAGGCTCCTATTTCTGGACTGTTTGCAATTCGGACATCTGAAGCTACCTAATGCAACCTAAGGATTTGGACAAAAGAAAAGTGACCGTACTTAGAGTTGTACTGTACCTGATGATGGACGGCCACCAGGTGGTCCACCACGCTGACGGCGAAGCGGCCCGCCAGCCCCGTGCGGAGGATGTGCGTCTGGCTGCAGCCGCTGGATATCGGCATCAGCCACAACTGTCAATCATCCTCATCACATATTTATGAAATGTCAACTTATGTCAGATGCTGGTGGTAGGACCTTGTGCAAGGTCCGTCCGGATCGCTACCACCATCTTACTCGCTAATCCTGCCGCTAAGCCGCAGTGCTTGCACTGTTGTTCCGGTGTGGAGAGTAAGACAGCCGGTGTAATTACGGGCACAAGAGGCATTTCATCTTAGCTCTCTAGCTTGGCAACGCATCTGCAAACCCTCCGGGGTTGCGGGTGTCTATAGGTAGTGGTGATCACTTAACATCAGGTGACCCACTTGCTCGTTTGCCTTCCTCGTCGCATAAAAAAAAAGTAATATGTACCAATTCTCAAAATTTTATAGTATACGTCAGCATGGGAAATTTGTTATAAGCCATCAAGAACCGCTTTTTTTGTCAAAAAGTGTCTTTGGGATGGCACCCAGAATATGTAATAAATTACCGACAAATATTGTTAAGTTAGAAAGCATAAAAGATTTTAGGCATGCCTTGCATAAGTTTTTAGTATTCAAGGCTTACTATTCCGTTCAAGATTGATTAAATGACATTGTGAATTTAGAATATTTAAAGTCGATTTATGCATGGGATACACACAACTTTAAACCATTTGCATGTCTATGTGATGAAACATGTAACACAATAAACTGTATGTAAATAATCTTCGTTGTACCATGTTTGAGCAAATAAATGACCGATTACTGATTACTAATGATCATTGGTGATCAGATTTCCCGGTGCAACACAATCGCAAAGAAAAGTGAATGACCTCAAACATTATGCTAATGTGGATATGCCCTGGGATTGTTGTTGAATATGTTTCTGATTTTATTAAATCAAATAAATTTTAATAGCATTATAACGTGTAAAATAAATATACCTACTCCCATGGTTTATTAAGAGTTATGGACTATGAATGACTTATGACTTATAGAAAAACTGGACAAGTGCGAGTCGGCTCGCACACGAGGGTTCCGTATAAAGATTAGTTAGCAAAGCCCTGCTCTTAAGCAAAATGCTCCTAATAAAAAAATAAGATTTTGAGAATTTTCTGAGTGGTTGTGCCATAAGAGCTACCTTCATACCAAATTTCAAGTTCCTAGGACAACTGGAAGTACCGCTTAGGTTTTCGGATTTCGGCAATTTGTATGGAAATAGCCTTTTTAATGACTGTATCTTTTGATTGCGCTGACTTAGAAGTTTGACTGCAGACTTGAGTATTTGATATTAATTCGCGTTCCAGAGAAAAAGGGGCTTGACAGACAGACAACAAAGTGATCCTATAAGGGTTCCGTTTTTTCTTTTTGTGGTACGGAACCCTAAAAATGAGCATTCAACTGCCTATTTGCTGAATTTTTTTTGAATTTGGAGTAAAACAAAAGTGTGTAATAAATCGCGTGTCCCTGACCTCTGTGGGCCCGGGCGCATGCGCGGCGGCGGCGCTGGCGTGGCGGAACACGGCGCACCAGGCGGCGTCGCGCAGCCGCAGCAGGATCACGTCGCGCTCCGCCACCGGCCTCGAAGAGTCCACTGGAACACCAGGGCAAGACTCTTGCACATTTTTAACCCGCCACGCAAAGAGGGGTGTTATAAGTTTGACCCGTGTATGAGTGTTACAAAGAGCCGTGATAGCCTTTTGGTTTGACCTATCGCCTCTCAAGCAGAGGGTCGTGGGTTCAAACCCCGGCTCGCACCTCTGAATTTTTCGGAATTTATGTGCGAAATTACATTTGTAATTTATCATGAGCTTTTCGGTGAAGGAAAACATCGTGAGGAAACCTGCACACTCCTGCGAAGCAATTCAATAGTGAGTGTGAAATTCCCAATCCGCATTGGGCCCGCGTGGGAACTATAGCCCAAGCCCTCTCATTCTGAGAGGAGGCCTGTGCCCAGCAGTGGGACGAAAATAGGCTGCTGATGATGATGATGATGATGATGATGAGTGTATCTGTATGGCATCGTAGCTGTACGGATTTGGAAGCGGCTGTGGCTTAAAGCTCTATTACAGACTAGGGGCCTTATTCATAAACGTCACTCAAGCCTCCGTTAGCTAAAATAGGTTTTGTCTTCTTCTTACTAACGGAAATGTCAATGTGACAAAAAAAGACAAACGAACTTTAACGGCATTTTAGTTAAAATAGGTTCATGAATTACAGGGTAGAGATCGTGAAAACCCACGCTATTCTGGTGACACATGATGTGATACATATTTGTGTGTCTTCTCTGATAACTGTTTCCGCTAGCGTTCGTTTCGTCATAGTGTGTGTATGTGTTAGTTTTATTAGTTTTAATTTGGGTCCTGCTGAAAAACAGCGTTGCGGCTCGCCGCAGCATTATGCTGAGTGGGGCCCATTTCACACTATTCGGCATTTCTATAGATTTTAATAATATAATTTTAAATAGTTATTAAGTTTATGCTTATGTTTTATTTTAAAATTTTCAAATGTACTGCTTTTTTGTGTTTGTGTCGAATTTGTGTGAATAAATGTATCTCTCTCTCTCTCTCTTGAGCGATAGGCCACTGTCTTTGTTTTCGATAAATTTAAATGGACTGTATTAAATGAATTATTTTGAATAACGAAAAGTACGACAAATTAACCAGCGCGGAATCGGAGCCAGGCTTAGATCAGTTGTTTGAAGCACTTTCCTCGATGGTCTGCAGATGGTGGTGCAGATTTCAGCTGTAGTAGATGGCGCGGGCTCCCTAGATCTTCGGCTAATTAGAACTTACCTCCGATGAAGGTTATTGTTAACCAGCAAAACTACTGAAATACAGCAAGGGCAGTCCTCCCTCCAACGGATCGGCCTTCCTTCAGCGTTAACACGCGATTTAGACGAACATATGTAGGTTAAAAGTGACAACTACACGAAAACTTTATATACGAAAATAATTTGCGCGGTAACGCGCCGACAGTTCGATACGACGACTTCTTACAAACTCAACTGACTTATTTTTTTTAAATTATTTTTACTTTGAGACGATAATGTTGCCAGGCGTGATTATTTAAGAACTACAATCCTAAACACCCACCAAGAACCTCAAAGACCCAATTTCCACTTTTGAGGGGGATTACTGTATCTATCTATAACAATTTGAAAAGAAAACTGTATACCACTGCTAACTACTGCAGAAAACAATGCAGATAAACTTACACTCTAATTTCTGCATCTTGTTTATTGTAGAGTTGTTCAAAGCAAATGGCTGTAACAGGGCTCCATTGTTCCCAGCTAAAAGCACGATGTTACTCTGAGCGCACCACGAGAACCATGCACCACTGGAAAATATATCAATTTAAATTACTTTTTGAGCAATAGATATAGATATGAATGTAAAAGACATTTACAGAGGCTTTAGTCTTGTTTGAGATAAATTAAGATTACCAGAATGAAAGCATCAGACGCAGATATTTGGGGTGTCTGGACCTGAGTAATGGAGAGATTAATGTTGTGTTGTCCAATCCTTTGTCCAGAGACGCTGTCCAAATATACAAATTTGTAGAGAGCTCCTTCATTGTTAGGGAATCTAGCACTGAAGGCAGTGCTCCGTAAACTATTAATACTTACCTAGTCTCCCCATGAGGCTGACATGGTCACACCAGGTGTACCAAAGCCTCAATAAAATATAAGATAAAAAAAAAAGATTACATGGCTAAATGTGGGCTTAATAATATGACCAAAATGATTGGTTATTTTGTCAAGCATCTCATGAACTTTGGCAAAGTGCCACAATTACAACATTATCTTCCCATCTCTAAATCAATAATCATCAATTACACTCATTAGCCTATTTATTTACATCCCACTGCTGGGCTATAGCTTGGGCAGTGGGGATTGGGAGCTTCACACACTTGTTTGAATTGCTTCGCAGGAGTGTGTAGGTTTCCTCACAATGTATTTCTTCACCGAAAAGCTTGTGATAACATAAAAATGAAAATGCACAAAAACTCAGAGGTGCAAGGACAGGTTCGAAGTCACAGCCTTCTGCTTGAGAGGCCATAGGTCAAACCACTAGGCTACCACAGCTATAAATACTTGAAAAATAAAAATGTATGCCTTGGTTGTACCATCTAAAAGTTATGAAGAAACTAGTCCTACCTAAAAGCAGTACTTTTCAAGGTCTTCAATTGTTTCTTCTCAGGGAACACTTGCAGCAACTCAATCCCATGGTCCGTAATGAATGCTATCTCATTAACCCGCGGCCACACAAACCCCAATATCTTTGCGTTCTTCCATTTGCAAGTATGAGAGTACTCCACGTTCGTAGGCGCCAAGTCTTTGAAGTTCACAAACTCCACATTAGCAGTCATATTGTCCAAGTTACGTTGAATAGCCAAGATATTGTGGTCCGGGGAGAATTTTATCGAGATTATGGGGCCTCGGTCTTCCATCCTGAACGATGTGGACTTGGAGTCGTCCATCCCACTGACAGTAACGCCCGTGACGCCCCCAGAACGGACGGAGAAAACCTACAAAACAACGATTTTGAACATTACCTTTTTCTTTAATTTTCATTCAACCATCTCTTTAATAAGGCGTCAGAAGGTGTAGAGAGATTAATATAACAAGGCATAGACGCAAAAAGTGGTTTAGTCCAGTTAGAAAGATAATGGAAGTATCTTTATTTACCTGTCCGTTAGTGTCATCGAAAAACACATTGGTAACCGGACTATCGGCATCAAATCTCTTAGGCTGGTCTGATAAAGCTAGATAGTATTCGTCGCTGTCTTTTAGGCAGAATTTAGCCATGGTTATTGCATGTAAATAACGTTAATTCCAAATAATAACAAGACAAGCCTGGCCGATTTTCCTTTCTCGGTTTCTTGTTTTGACGTTAGTGTCAATTTTGACATTGACAGCTGACAGTGCAGCAGCTTTTTTTTTTACACGACTGCCAAAAGAAAAAGAGTTTATTGTTCCATTCATCTTTTCAGGCATTTTTCAGGTGAAGAGTAAAGGTGCGCTAACGCTGTGCAATGCACATTGCGTGCACGTGCAGTGCATTTGTGCACTGCATGCTATTGTGTTCACATTGGGTTTATGACATGCTACGTAAGATTCTATAACGTTTTGTAGAAGTTAAGTGGGGAATGCACCTTCATCCAGTTAGTTTGAGCCACTTGAAAAAGCGCCTGTGCATGTAAATTATCAAATAAAGTAATGTAGTCGCGTTCGGTGCAATGTGGTGTTACGTGTAACTTGAACGTTTCTTGTATCGCTATGACAACAAATGGCGGAAGTTACGAAAACAAAGAGAATTCGCAAAGTACTTCTGGTTATATTTCACAGAACCACTCCTTATTATACCTCGTAAATTAAATAATAACAATGACTGAAAACATAGAATTGAAATCGTTCCCAAGCAATTGCCAAATAGAAAATGATGATATCGAAGAATATCACGAAATTGATGAAGCTGCTGTTCCAGACCCAAAGCCGCAACACCGGACTCCACGAAATCGCACAAAACCCGTTACAGAAGAGGACTTCTTTATCCAATACGATATAAAGTCAGCGCACAAGAAGCCAGGGAAGAAAAAGCAGAGTAAAACAAAGTTAAATACATCAAATTTAATGGATATAATTAATTCGGAATTGGCGAGCATCTCCGTGCCTGTTACTGAACAATTAGTCACAACTAAAGGCTGTCATAACAAGGCGCAACAGAACACTTATCTGAAGAGTTCTGGGATGCGTAACCTGTTTAAGAAGCCTTTTCGCTTTTTGCCAGAGAATGGGTAAGTTTGATTTTGCTTGTTTGCGTAAAGTTTATTTTAGGTATTCAATGTCAAGCAGTGCCATTTCACTCCATACATACTTATGAGTCTTATCACACTAGCGATTTGCGAACGAGTGCTTCTTACTAATACCGCTCGCAGCGAACGCTTTGGGGTATGGCAAAAAAAAATTGTACAATAACAGTCGTGAACTAGTAACGCACGGTAACATACGAGACTGAAGGTAACACACGTGAAATTTGTAAAACTTAGAGTACATGAGAGTTTTTTTCTTATTATTATAATCATCAGCCTATATAACAGGTTGGGAAAAAGTATTTTCGTACTTATTTGGTATATATGAATTTAAAACCTAGTACAAAGCGAAATAATATTAACAAATTAAATAAAAAAGATACGAACAATAATTTAAAGTCAAAATTGTAGAACTACGACCAAATTTTAACAAATCTGTTTCTGTAGTGCACACTCAGCTTAACAACAGATCACGAATGTTACGTAACACATATAGTAACACACGGTATCATTCGTGAATCGAAAATGCTGTGGACATGAACTTAAACATTTTACATTTGCTGAGCTTTGAAGTTAGAAAGCACATGATAACCTTATTGGTCAAATGAATAGTCTACCTACATCTCCATTTAAAATTATGTATGAAAGTTGTGTTCTTACCTTGGATATTCACTTTACAAAACTTGAAATAAAATCGGGACAAAAACGCCGGCCACTTGTTGTTGACAACTGTGGTCACAAAATGGCCGATATTTTTTCGTAGATTGGACAACCTGTAGTGTGGTGTTGCCATGACGGTGATGATAGGTTATTGCGACTCTGAATACTTGTTCGTTTCATAGTAACATGATAACATACGTGAAGTAACATTCAGGAACGAAAAGTGGGACACATGTTTGAAAATATTTTTGATACACTTTACTGCGTTATTTTATTCAAATAATTTTATAGAAAGATAGCACGTTTATTGAACAACGTTAGCTAATCCAAACCAATAGAGGGTACGAAAAAAAAAATTTTTTTTCTTCTTTTGATCTGCGACATGTCGTAGTGGAACACTCACTTTTTGTATGGACGCGAAAATGAAGCTTTTCAAAAAAAAATCGCAAAATTAACAGGAAACGATAATTAACTTAAATTACCTTTACATATGCGTAAAACATTCTGCTAATCACATATACCTTTACAATTTATTATAAAACAAAAGGACACGAAAGTTATAATTACTTAAGTAAGAGGAACATTGACTTTTTTTTCAAATGTACAATTTTTTTTGGCCATACCCTTTGCGTGATCGCCTCAATACAAAACTCGCTAGAAAATCGGCAGGGTGATAAGGATAGTTAAGTGTGATTATATAGTATGTACCTTACCGCCATCTGTCGTCCAGTAGGAGAACTTTGTAGCGAGTCCCAGCGTCATCTAGACATCGATCACACTTCGGAGTGCTGTTCCGAATAATCACGCTGACGAAGTTTCTAAAGTCGGTTTCATAAATACAACAATTTTTAGTTTATTTGTCAGAGGTGAAGCAATTAACTCTAAAATGTTGAAGATACGGAAAGGACCTATTTCTCTTGATGTTTCTTTTTAATTCATCATTTTGCGATAGATGGCGTCACCAGCTTTTCGTCGACTGATCACTTCATCTCTGTATTTTATTAGACTACTATGGTGTTCGAAGCATTGGTAATCGTGGTACTTAGTTAATTTTTGCAATTTTAGATATGGTGATAAGCTATTAACTGCTGTTCTGAACCCGGTGTATCCGAAGGTCCTCGAAAATGCTGTTACTGAATATGATCCCATTCCAGTCCAATATATCGAAGCGGCAAAATTTGATGACATGGTTACCAGTAATGAACCTGATGAAGGCTGCAGTAAATTTTTAGATTTCACAATAAAAAACCTAAAATTTCGACACCATCATGAATTTTGCTTAGAAGAATTACTCTGCGTCAAGCTTGTTGAATGTTACAGTGAATACAGTGAGAATGACAAGTTGATTGGTGAAGTAATTCGAGATATCAAAGTTAATAGGGAAACTAGGGATAGTCTGAAAGAAGATATAGGGAAAATATCTGCTAAACAAGAAAGTATTCGATTCGATGAAACAATCAGAAAATACACTGAGAAACTTTTGCAACTCAAAGATAAACATTTTGCCATGATTGATATTAGAAAAGAAGTTATGCACAAGATTGGGTCTTTATGGTCTGATATTATAATGGTAAGAGAAAAATCAGGCTATACAAAGACACCTTATGATTTAACTATAGAAAAAACTGAAATAGATTCAGAGAGTTTAAAAAAAGAATGGACTGCAGTATTTAATACTGAATACGCTGATATGCTGGATAAATTGGAATATGACTATGTGACTAAGTATTTAGAGTACAAAAATGCAAAGGCTAATAAACCTAGTACCAATATGAATAAACCAAAGTTAGAGTTTGACGAAGATGTCTTAAAAACTAAAGCAGAAAATATTGCTAACAAGACTGTAACAAAGGATAACATTGACATTATTCTAAGAATAGATAATACAATTTTGACAGACATGATAAAACCTAGATTCAACAAGCCCAAAAATATTTACTTCAAAATTTACGTTGATGACGTATTCGTTTGTGAATCAGAATCATACGAAATCAGTGTGAGTAACAAATTTAATGTAGAATTTACTGAATCATTCTCAGTGCAAATTCTTCCCAAAAATAGAACAATTACTACAGAACTGTGTGAACAAGATGAGCCAGCTTCGCTTTTAAAAATAAATTTAAATAACGTTAAAGTTACAAACGGAAATGCCGATTACAAAACTGAAGTGTTTACATACAATATTATAGTAGAGCCCAACCCAAAACATGTCGGTAGTGGACATAATATCAAAGAAATTGCTGCGGCAAATAAATTGAGATTGAAAAGTAGCAACTTATTTAAAGGTAATTTGTACACTACATGCGAAATAAGTTTACAAATGGGCTGGAATGAAAAACTTTGTGAAAATGAGATGTTGTCAGTCAAGTCATCTATGGAAATAGGGAGGCAGTTGAAACGATTTATGCACGGGATCGAAAAATCAAATATGGGTGTACTGAAAGACATAATAGAAGTCGTTTATGAAAAAGATATTGGTGATGACGAGGAAATGATAAACACGCTGAGAAAACTTAGTCAAATGGAAGTCCATTCCGATCACATGATACCTATAGACGAAAAGAGTCCCGAATTAGTTAGATTAAAACTTTTACATTTAAGGAATAACGGTGGTTTTACTAATATAGAAAATAAGACGGTACCTTTACTAGCGAGTCAAATTTCCACCGAACAACTAAATTGTCTTCAAAAAAGTACTGAGAACGAATTCGAAGTCCAACATTATGATAAACATGACATGGATCCTGTTGAGGTACAAAGATATATTGGGGCTAAATACGTTGAGAAACTGAATAAGAATATGCTCAAGAATTTAAGCGAGCATCTTTTGAAGAAGACGCAAAAGGATGTCGTAAGGGATTTTAAGGATTTAAGCTTAAGGTTGGTGCAAACATACGATAATAACAATGAAATGTCCAAGAAGTTTTAACCTCAACTTTTAGTCTAGTGCCTAATTTGAAAATATATGCGGGTTCCCCTTGACCCAATTTGGACTGCCACTGGCAATAACATCACAATTAACTACTAACTTCTGAAATCGGTTCTAAAACTCATTTTAACTTCCAGAAGCCTCTTCTCCAACCAATCCAACTTGGCGCTCTCTCTTTCAACGACGACACGGCAACAGCGGGTGTTGGAGGCCCTTCCTTATGAGCAGGAACTTCGCGTGACGGTGTTCAGAGCGCTGGGGCTGCGAGACCGTAGTGCCAGAGTCACGGATAATGATGATGATGATGAGAAAATTGCTGGTGAGGGTATTTTAGAGACTTATTACAGAAGTAGGAAATCTTTGTTTTTGACTGCAGCAGTTAAGCTTAATAGTTGAGTTCCTACTACCTGTTTTCTTTCTACGGACTTGGAATTTTTAAGTACCTAATCAGGTTTTCAGAAGCCCCAGATCTAACTGAGCTTCAGGAGTCGGGCGGGCCATGGTTTCTATCTCGCATTTCATGTTAAATGGAAGAAATTTAGGTTCCTTTCTAATTTTAGTCGAATAAACGAAATTTGTTTTTACGTAATGCCACTAAACTACTACTACAGAGTTGAGGATATAGGTAGGTACTTAGTCACGTAAAATGTTATGTCATGTCTAAAAAATATTGCAGGCTTCAAAATCCGGCCTCTTCGTCCATTTGTCCGAGTGTCCTACGGTAAAGCATCCGCACAAACTACTCCGGCAATTGGCTGCCATCCTACATGGAACCAAACCCTGAAGATTAAGACCAAGCAAGTTCTTTCAGTACTATTTAAAGAGGTTAAATCAGGCCCGAAGGACCAAACAGCGTAGAGTTCGAAGGGTCAAACTTTTAGTCAGGAGACATTATTTAAAATTGTGTGAGAAAAACATAATAAATATCGCTAATAAACTGTATAAATGTATTTTCGCCATTTGTCTTCGAATAGCCGAAAAATCAATTCAAATCTTAATATAATCGGAGTATAGGATAATGCACACGAAATGGAAATGAGTGTAAAGAATAACTCTATCATTCCTAAACTCATTTTAACTAAAATGCCGTTAACGATCGTTTGTTCTTTTCGTTAGTAAGAAAAAGACAAAACCTATTTTAACTAATGGAGGCTTGAGTGACGTTTATGTATAATGGCATGGACCTCTTCTGTGGGAAGAAAGGAGAAGCAGCTAATGCAATTGAAACTTATTTACTGTAAGAAACAAGTCTGGAACAAAATTTTAGCTTCACATTCGGACCGCGCAATAATGTAGATAGGCACCTAATGGAGTTGCGAACTTACACCTAAATCCTTTTAAAATTTTGACTTCAGACTAGTGCCGCTTACCTGCATTCAAGTGAACATCTTCGATGAACAAAGAGTGCCGGTGGCAGACAGCTCTGAGCTCGGTACCACCCACTATCGATGCCAGAACAAGTGGCTGGGCTGCTTGCAGGTGCCCGTGAAAACAGTACTGGATATAGGCTTGGTGAGCCTGCACACTGTCAACAACTTGTCACACAGTGACATTATCAGCGAAGCATAATAGTTCCACCGCTTTGCGCTCGATGGAGCCATTGTACAATCAGTAACCAGATCTGTTGCTAGAGGGCGCCATTAACGCGGGAGTCTAAGATACACTAACGAACAGCTGCTCGATAGATTACGCAACTTTACAAACATGACAATATCTACAATCGCGGATTTGTCCAGCAGTTTAATATCATGCGTTATGGCCACCATGGCACTCTACAGTAGGACCAAACGGAATAATCTTCTGAATCTTCAATAACTGTTAAATTTCAGCTAAAGGGGACGTTCAAGGTGTCCTCGCCTCCCGTTCTCTTGGGCTACGAGAATGGTTCAAAGAGCTCGCATTCTCTCATTCCCGAGGTGACCCAGCTATTGAGGAAGGAGACAGCTTTCGTCTCGCTGCAGATCACTAGCAGCCTCTCGCATTTGGGAGGAGGGCAGGTAAGTAGAATGCCTATACCCACTCAGTGCGTACTAAATCGGATCATCGCCTCACTTTTATCTTGCTCTATTTTCTTTTACCTTTATCCCAAGTATCTCGGACCATAATTTCATTTAATTCATTTCATTTCATTGACCATTATTTGCGTACACCTACATAAATGCAAACGAATTGAGGGTACTCCACTCTGTTGGATTTCAGTACAATTTTTTTTCAATGTCAGAAACTATCAAATTCTTTCATTACGTCATATTCTTTTTAATCATAATTACGTAGGTATATTTGATTTATATTTTTATATTGTTGCATCCGTTTAGATTCTTACTGTTGTTGTTTCATTTGCTTAGGCAACTAGAAACTAGATGGCACTAACAGTGATAAGTGATGAAGTTAGACCAATATTTGAATAGATGTCGCCACTAAAATGACGTTGTTTGTTTATTATTTTATTATAAAGGGAAGGTGCGAAATGCTCAAGGTCATCCTCTTAGGGAAGCGCCTTAATAGGTCGTTAAAATGTTGACGTATGTTCTTTATTTTCAGATTTACAACCAGCCTGTACCAACCGACCCCGACGACTACATAATTCGCCACTTGAACACATTCGTAACAGAATATACGAACGAATTTCCATCCAGAAACATCTCTTTAACTTTCATTGACAGCTCAGGCCAGAACAAATCAGTCGCTCACTTCCTCCAGCCTATACCACCTCCAGAATATGAGAATTTTCCAAAGGATCCCAAGAGTGGTTCTGCTGTGTCGAAAAGTTCTGGGTTTTCTACTAGTAGTAAGAGGAAAGAGGAAGAAAGGAGTGAAGGATCGGTTTACAGTGGTTTCAGTGGGAAGGGAGATGGTTTGAGTAAGTTGGTGGATGCTTGCTTAAGATACGTGTCGTTAATACCGTGCTATGAGGTGGCGGAGAGCCATGTTGTTACTTTGTTGGGATTGGTAAGTAGTTTTGTTGCTGCTGTGTTGTGATATTGCTAGTTTTTCGGCTGCTAAGTCAGTAAATATTTATTACTCGTAATGCTCAGTTGAACAAGATTTACATATTTTCAGGAACTTCTTAAAGTCCTACACGGTTCTCCCCTGGACCACACCATCTTACTGGCCAGTTACTTCCTACACCTGGGGCTCAAATGTTACGTAGCCACAGGTTTTGGCTTGCCTCGGGGCACCAGCCACTTTGTCCTGACAAAATACGACCTGACTACCCACAGGACGGTTCTAGCTAATGATCAGTACAGGAGTAAACGGCTGTTCAGCAGAAACGACGGGTTTGTATGGTACGTGTATGACGCTGTGATCGGTGAGAGGTTTGAGCTTCGAGATGTCAGTTGCCCTTTGAAGAGTGTGGAATACGTTTTTAATAACGAAAATGTGAGTATTTCTATTGCAAGTTTTACTGTCTATGAACTAAAAACAATTTGCTCACTCACGTCATGATCACATGTGTAAGACACTACGTCTATACGATAAATATATGTTTCCATACAACACCTCCACACAAATCAACACAGTCATGTAACATAGATTCCACTGTCACCACTTCACTACACTATACCACTATACACTGAATTTTGCCTGTCATATGTCCCCTCAAGAATTACAGATTTACTCATTTATTCTAAAGAAACTTGCAAACTCTATTGCGTCTTCTACATTACATTATTTTATGTCAAGAAGGAGAAAGACGAACTAAAAGGACTGCTTTCAGATTTGGGTGAACATGCAGTCATCGTTGGACTGTGAGAGCGTCTCTTTCGATTTCACGAGGTCTTCAGACTGGCAACCAGTAAGTTTTTAAAGCGTTTATCAATGCCTCAGATTTTTACAGATCTATTATACAAGTCCTGTCTTTGACGACTAAACCTGCCTGTATTCTCCAGGTGTTTGACAAATCCATCTTCGTGATGACACTCCCTGTAGTGACAGACCCGACTCTGTACTCCTCGGCTGTCAACGTTGACAGCTTGAGACAGGCTTTGGAAACAAAGATCAAGAACAAAGTGCAGCAGTGGCGCCCCCACGTTAAGACTATTTGGAACAGGTATAATACACGAGGTGTAGCAAAAAACGCTGTCGCTATCGCGGCCAACATCCCCCCCCCCTCCCCCCCGAACGGGTCACGTAGTATGGGTGGGAACGTTACCGTTCTAATGTGTATTTTTTTCAGCACTCCGGTATTAAAAAGGCCAAAAATTGATAAAATTTCGGTACTTGTCTTAGTTCATAAATATGGATTTCCGCAAAGTAACGCCCGATTCAATAAATTAATGAGTTTGTGGGGAGAACCACGAACGACAAATCTCTCTCCAGGTAGATGTGCTTGGGGACCGAAGTCCGAAGGAAGAGTGGAAAGTTGTTACGCAACGACTTCAGAAAGTTCGTCAGCGCATCGTTCGGAACAAGAACAGCACTTGGTAGTTAGTGTGTTCGATGACTAGATGGCGCTGGAATTCGCTACAAGTTCTCCTACTGGATGACAGATGGCGCCAAGATCGCCACAAGTTGATACCCGTAAAGACATGGCTGTCACTACTTTTAATTTCCATTATTTGTTACCAGATATTGCAGCAGTCTTCTCAGGGAAGTCCTGCCCTACTGGGAGCACCACGCGTTCAACTCTGCAGAGCAGAAGCCGGGTCTTGGACAGCGGCTGAAACAGCTCATGGTCGCACACAAGGTAGTTTAATTAAACCTACCTTCACTTCTCTTGATTACGATTTTTTTATGCATAAACCTTACGATATTTTTCTTTTCAGATGTTCGGCTTTCCTCTAAACATGTCTTACATTAACACAAAATCCGTCATATCCAGTGTCAAAGCGACGGGGGTGCACGTGACCGGCGACCCTAACGTGGAGTTCGCGGTGGGCGTCGAAGTGTACGGCTACCCTAACAATGTGATCAGCGTTTGGGTGTTCTTGGCTAGTATTACTAGGATTTGAAGAGATATTTACCTAATACAGTTTACCGCCAATGAGCGGCGACACGCGTCGGCTGCGCTCGGCATTTGTTGACAAAGTTCGGTCGAACCATCCAACTATCCCGCTCAGCGAGGATGGTAATGTGAGTCATACATAAGTATGTTTTTTTTAAATGTATGTGTATGTGTGTGTGTAAATGTGTAAAGGTAAATCTGGTGTTTTTCATATCCATATGGTTTCTACACCGCTTCACGACACACGACGGCATATTTGCAAAATATTAAATTACGCGAAACATAATAATATTCACAATCGAAACTCCCGTTTCCGTGACACAAGCTGGCATGTACGTCATGTCATGAATGTCACGGCTGACTGACGCATTGTTTTGTTATATATTTCCACTCCTATCACGGTACCTATTCTTCAGTACATGAACATAAAATAATAATTAAATATATTAAATAATATCTGTAAAGCAATAAATAGAATAAATTTCACTAGATAGCATTGAAACATAATAAAAACATATAAACATAGACAAACACAGACTGGCAACATTCCAACTTGTAAGAAAAACACTGTTGTCTTATGCTCTCTCTCTGTTCTGCGCCTTCCTATACGCTGGCAGCAAAAACATTGTTAATTAGTTATTACACTAAATATAATCGTTTAACTTTCTATAAAGTTATTTTATTAATTCTCGCACTGTTTCCTACACATATGTTGTAGAGCCATTTTTTGGCCTTAGTTACGCTTCCATAGATATTATTATTCGTAGAAGTCACTCAAGGAATATTATACGAATACGGATATACTATCATTACCTATTGTTTTGTACTCACTTTTGTGGGATATTACAATAAACTTCTGGAGTTATTAAACAAAAACCCTTTACAGAAGAGCAATATAAATTTATTATTAAAAACTATACCAGGATACTTAAAAAAAAAACAGATTTAATTTAAATAAAAAATATCGGCGATGTCTTTTTCGTTTTAATTTTAATGCTAACAAAATAAAATTAACATTTATTTCATCGTAGTATAAAAATATACGTAAAAATAGAAAAGAAGTGTTTACCGCAGCGAGCTACACCGCCTCCATTCACGATGCCTGTTAGAAAAAAAACGCACGCGTAGGTAGCTTCAAAAGTGTACTCTAATGTCGATGAAATAAATACCAGATTCGACATAAATCGACGTCACTTAGGGTTGTCACTTCAAATAATTTAAAAGGCAAAAATCTTTAAAACTTAATCACGTGCGTTTTTTCCCGTTTCCAACTTGAGACGCGTTAAACAACAATGGCTCTTATTCACTTCCGCTAAGAGTCAAAGTGGTATGAGACAAGTTCCTAGCAGAGTTTCAGTCCACTAACTTAACCTAGGGCTGGCAGATACTCTGAAATGACAGGCCGATGTGAGTGTCAGGCAGATTATTACAAAACTTCTTGCTTCATTTATTAAAAAAAAAACATTAACATCTGTCAAACTGACAAGAGGCGAGCAGTAATCACCTCTTTCGCTCACAATACACTTGTTTGTTGGTAAGTAAAATGTTACACTATAGAAGTACCTATTACAATGTTATTTAGCATTTTAAAGTGTGCTTTTTTAATAACGGTTTTCCATATTTAGAAAAACATGGCAGTTTTCAGTAGGTTCAATATAATGGTTCACTTAGCTCGCTGTTTGTCAGTAAGAAAGGCGCCTATTATTTTTTTATTAGGACTAGTCTTGTATTAAAACATAACTAATTACCACCCATGCGCAATTATATTAGCATCCAAGTCAGTTTCACTATAATATTTGGTAAATTATTAAGTAACTTTCTAGGAGACTAAGGAAATTGCGTGCAGATTATAATAATCATGGTCTTAGGCCGCTATTATACTAGTAATAAAAAATGTGCAAGTTTCACATTGCTGAGCTTGATCAACTATTATTTTAATTTTTTTTTTAACTTGTTCGCTTCACGGCTTTGCAATGTAATGCAAATGCAACTTATTATTTTTTATTACTAATGTAAACTCGGGGCTATACAATGTTGTATGACAGAGAACATTATTTTAGCACGTTATTATATAATAATAATAATAGACAAAAACATAAGCGTTATTAGGTTGGCGGTAGCAGTCCGTACGCAGTTTAATATTTTTGATTAAAAAAAACTTGTAGCCCGTCTCCTGAGGCCAGGTTCGCTGCACTATGTTTTTCGAACACTCAAACAAATCTCAATGTTTTCCATCCGTCGCTGAAAACATGTTTGAGCGTTCGAAAAACATGTTGCAATGTTCAAAAATCTCGAAAACATGGTGCAGCGGACCCGGCTTAAGGCTTTGGAGCCTCCTTTTGTTTTTTTTTTCTCTTCAATATTTGATTTGACCTTGGAGTTTAGGTTTTTGGCATAGTTTAAGATAAACAATTTTTAATAGGTACTTTACATGATGCTATGTGTATTACACAAATTAATTTTATTTCTTGTTTGAAACAGTAAGTACCCGAGATTACACCACCACCAACTCAATAAACATGATTTTTTTAAAATTCCACTATAGCACAGTGACATATTACAATAAAAAAAGGTAGATTGGTTAGTGTTAAAGGGACGTAAAAATGGTCCCACGCCAAAGAAGCAGCCCGGTTAACTTAATCATATACAGATTGTTTAATTTATCCGGGTTATCATTTTGCGTTGGCAGGACCGAGCTGAGGTGCGGTAGTTAGCCTAGTTTTATGCTGCTACTTTTAAACGTCAGGTAAATTATCTACGTTGTTTTATTGTCATAACATTGCACTGACAGTACAATAATGGTTATTGCAAGCTTTTGAACTTTTGTCTCGTTTAATTACACATTATTTTAGACTTCAGTTTAACTCAGTTTGATATTTAAAAGTGGTTCCTTGCATGTCCTGATACAAGAAAATGTTAACTACAAACTAGCCCACTTATTCACAGAAAGTTACCAACTGCTCATGGCTAAAGTCCTTCCAGTAAAAGAAGTCTCCAAGACGCAGCGCTGTCGTCTATGCCCGCGAAATAATTTGTATGGTATTACTAGTACCATATTCAGCTGTGGGACTTGTTTTACTGAAAGCACTCTATTATAATTTGTCTGTGGTTGGAGGCAAATGACAGATATATTTTTTAATTTCATAGCATAGCGTTTATAAAGGATGTTAGAGTATAAGTGTGATTGCCGTTTATGGTTGACAGTCTGAGTGTGCGTTAACTTTATTTTATTTTCAGTAATATCAGCATTTGTTATAAAATAAAAATAAATGAGTATAAACTGGATTTGCTTTAATTTGAATTTAATTGACTGGCGTCAAATTCAAGTGATTCAAGCCATTAAGTTTAAGATATTTGTTCCAGTGCTTTTAAAATTTACTTCGAATTACAATTGTCAATTAGCAGTATTGTGTCGTACTAATTCTGCACAAACCTTATATTAGTTTGGTCGAATCCCAACCTTAAGTTTTTTTTTACAACATCAAAAATTGAAATAAAACAATAAAATCCAAGAACAACCAGTATGCTACACTATAAAGGCCGAATTACATTAGTCAAGTGTTAAGCGAAGTAGACACAGGGAGTTTGTACATTGGAAGTCAGAATTAGAACTGTCTTGCACACATACGCCGCTGTCGTTCACCAATGTAAACCGGCCTTAACTGAAGAAACATCAAAATGCTTTTAAAATGTCTAGGTTTGATGTTTTTTTTTTTTAATTTAAAAACATTCGATCCTCAAAGTAAGTTCTTTGGTATTGAAATTACTTTGCACGATTGCTCATTGGGCTATTATAAAAGTATAAAATTTCTGTCAAATTACAATGGAAAAGAGAAAAAGTTTTATTATATTTATACAGTGAACAAGACTCAATCGCGCTTTCTTTACGATCCGACAATAAAGAGTAGAAGTTAAACGAGGGCGCCATTTTGTTACTGTTACTGTCACATTTTTGACGCAAATGCTTGAACACGCCATCAATTTCTAATGGACATTCAAACCTTTGTCGAAGGAGGGTTATGTTTTTTAAGTGTATGTATGTATGTATGGTTAATTCTTTGGCACACTCTATGGCCTAAACGGATTTCAACATATGAGGTGTCATTAGATTTGTCTCAGTTGTCAGAGTGATATAGGGCATACTAATACAAGTTAATGCTTTTGCGGTGAGGTTTTTTTTACTTAACTTGCATCATTCGTATCTTGCAACTGAATTTTAAAGCAGTTATCCTCAACCGAATAAGATGAAATTTGGCATACTTATGTAAATCCAGTGACAGCACAATAATCTGATAGTAAAATCCTGGTGGTCCGGCCAGGGTCGTCTCCGCAGGAGGCAACTCTTCAACGGTTAATGGCATCAACTTGAAATTTGGTATGGATATGCAAGTTGGATTATAATACAAGTACAGACAACAAAATGGTACCTATGTTGTACCACTTCTTGGAAATAAACGATTGATTGAAAGTACAGTCGGCAAAAAAGCTTGATTTAAAAATTTATTTTTTACGGTTAGCTCATTTTACTTTCCTACTCATTACCGCCGAACCTGAGCGCCTCAGCCTCTGCATAAACACAATAAACTTAAAAAAGAAACCGCAACATCAACCGACCAATATCAACAGCCATAGTCTTACCAGCACTCACAGGCCTCTGCGCGCCTAGCTCCCGTCGGGGTCCGGCTTGCGGCTCCGGCGCAGCTGCTGCAGGTAGTGCCGCTGGATGGGCTTGTGGAGCGCGAGCTGCGCCAGCGCGTCGTCGATCGAGAACCACTGCCGCTTGCGCCCCATGAGCCGCGCGTCCTCCCACTCCGCCAGTTCCTGGGTCACGGTCATGACGTACACCTCCGTTCGGTGCTTGTGCTCTCGGTTCTGGAATAGAAATAAAGGTTTTTTTAATACAGTTGCTCAAAAAGTGGTACATTTTGTAGCTACTTTTCATGCGGAAAGTTGTATTTTTCGTACTAGTGCGCCTTCCTCCACCTGGTCGCCGGCGACTGGTGGTGGGGCGGCCAACCGCCTCGTTGCCATTTTTTGTCATACTTTCCGCACTTATATCAAAAAGTACTATTTTGAGCAGTTTATTGAAAAAAAAAAAAAAAAAAAATTTTTTTACCGACTCAAATTTTAATAAAAAGTAAAACCGTTTTAAAAAAAAACTTAGAAAAAAAAAACAAAATAATCCTCTAAAGCCGTGAGTTATATGGCCTAGCAGAAATATGAAGTCGGTGCTTCATTCAAACAATATTCCGCTCGCACCGCACCTTTGGTAAAATTTAAGTTGCAAGATTTGACGTAAACGCGAACGCGATTTAGACGATTTTTTTTTGGCCGTTGATCACACTAGACGCTCAGTGCCCTTAGTGTAATCAAAAAGCACAAAATACGTCTCAATCGCGTTCGCATTAAACAATTCTCATACTATTTGACACTTTAACGCAAACGCAATCGAGACGTATTGTGTGCTTTTTGATTACACTAAGGGCACTGGATGAACATCACCGGAAGTGTCGCAAATAGGATTAATTTACCTTCCACAATGTTAAACCTAATTTCCCCATTCATCTACTCCATTAATAAACACATAACGGACATCCCAGACTCATACAAAAAACGCAACAGCAATTAAAGTTACGTTCACAACGCTCTAGACTAGGCCGGGGTCTATGACCGCGGTAAGACGCCGCTAATCGAATTTTGCAATAAATCACTGTGGTTACATTAATACATACACATATACACGTTATGTACAGTGAGCAAACATTAAGATGAGCCTTTAAGTAGCACCATTTTTAGGGTTCCGCAGTCAACAAGAAACAACAAAGAGAGGAACCCTTCAACCTTCAAGTTTCGTCATGTCCGTTCGTCTGTCTGCCCGCGGCATGGCATAGCTCAGACTTTATTTAGGTATTTATTTCCTTATAGGTACATTTACTTACTAAGCTGTTAAACTGGCAAATTAAATTAATTCGAAAAAGTGGTAAGTAAACTAGAATAAACGTCTTTCATATCAAATTTTCGCTAAGGAATCCGTTTGCAAAATAATTCAGCATCCTCTGCCTGCGCGTTTGTGTGTAATGGTAGCAGAGGTGGTTAGCCACTGCAATGAAGACGAACATAAGTCGCTTAAACGTAACTTTCTTGCATGTGTGGTCGCGGATTAGCAAAGCGATTGGTTGTTAACATCATAGTACGACAATCCTTTAAACCATGAGTTAGCTAAACATACATTTAAACGGCAATAAAATTGAAAATCGTTCTGACCAACTTCGCTATTATTATGCATATTTCCGTTACAAGGAAGCGGGGAAATAATTTCCGTCCGCTAATTTGTTATTCTGCGAGATTACATTTGACTTTCAGAGTTAAGCAAGGTCGTGCAACAAACTTCGACACGAACAAGACTCTGCGTTATCTGACACTGGGTTGGAGGAGGTTGCAGACTGGGGACTATTCCATTGGGTCGAATGACTGATGTCAAAATAAAATCATCCTACATCATCACTTTAATCTGTTAAAATGTGTAAAGCATTCTTATTAGGTAGTCTATGTTTGTCTATGCATGCCGTTATTTGTGACAACACTGTAATTGTCTTTGTCTTCTTCCTCTTCCCTCTGGTGTCACCATACGGTCATGTGTTAATTAATTTTGCTATAGTAATTATAATTAGAATAATAGTTCAGTACAAGTAAGCGATTCATTTATTCGTATTGATGACCAATGCAGGACTTGAATCTATCCGAAGTATTATTTCTGCACTGCAGTCATTGCCTCGATTCCCGTTCCACATACGCTACCGGCCTCCACTCTGCACTTCATAATCAAGCTCCCGAAAATGCTCGTAAAAAAACCGATGCCTCACTTATGACGGCAATCAACTTTTAATTGCCACTCGTTGCCATGGAGATGTCTCCCGGTTAACTATAGAATAATTTATTTCGTAATACATACATCAGCAATATACAAAAGTGAATATCTAGCAGGCCCCAAACTAGGCAGAGCCTGTATCTTGGAGTGCACTATACAAGAAAAATTGCTAATACATTATGCTTTGTAGACGTCAGGTAAACATGGTACTAATAATAACTAAGTTAAATTAAAAAGTTATACAAAAATAAAGCAGCATATGTACATGAATTGTGTGTGTGTGTGTGTGTGTGTGTGTGTGTATGTGTGATTATAAATGGGGTTAGGGGCCGACTCGTCTAAAATAAGCTTTTCTAAGGCACCTCTCCATCAAACGTTAGGATTTACAACAGTTATATGTCAATTCCTTCATGCTTCATCTCCTAAGCATCCTGATTTTCAGGGGAGTGGTGTGTTGGAAAAACTTATTTTAGACGAGTTACCCAGAGGACATCTCCATGGCAACAAGTGGCAATAGAAAGTTGTTTGACACAATTGTGTTTTTAGGGTTCCTTACCTCAAAAGGAAAAAACGGAACCCTTATAGGATCACTTTGTTGTCCGTATGTCTGTCTGTCTGTCTGTCAGTTAAGACCCTTTTTCTTTGGAACGCGTGGAGGTAGCAGGCTGAAATTAATATCAAATATCCAAGCCTGCAGTCCCTTGAAGCTGTGAAAATTCAAACTTCTAAATCAACGCAATTAGATGATACAGTCATTAAAAAGGTTGTTTCCATACAAATTGCCGTACTGTGAAAACCTAAAGGGTACCTCCAGTTGTCCTAGAAACTTGAAATTTGATATGAAAAATCTCAAAAACTTACAATTTTCATGTCTGTCTGTATATGTCACAGACCAATATAAAATTACCCCACACTTTGTACATTTTGCTTAGGAACAGGGCTCTGCTAATACATACTAGACAACTTAAAACACTGGGGAAAAGCAGGGAAACATTGGTATGGAACCCTCGTGCGCGAGTCCGACTCGCACTTGTCCGGTTTTTGCTTATAATTATGTTTTATAAAACTGGATGTATCAGCAGAAGGATAATTCCTTACCATATCTATAAAACCGATGCAGTTTTCCTGAAATATTTCCAGATAAACAGGATCAAATTTCAGAAACCTAATAATTAAAGGCAATACCTAAATGATAGCTGTTGATTTTAATAATATAATAGGAAAATAATAAAATGTTATGAACATGCTGTGATCATTATAAATGTTTTGGTCATGTAGATACTTTTGTTGCCAATTGTACATTGAGGAAATTAATTCCTGACCCACCATCAAACCTTTTCACACTAAATGTCATAGAGACATCGCATTGCTTGACAAGGAATATTTTTCTGATGTTTACTATGAAAATGTTCTATGGTGGGTCAGGAATTAATTTCCTCAACTGCACCTATGTATCACATAAGTCAATATAATTTCACAGCTAAATTACTTGATTGATTCCACGATTTCCATGAATCCATGAAACTGGACACTTGTAACTTGATACCTGGGCCGTGTTTTATACAGCTACAAGTTACAATTTACAAGCGGAAGTCTCAATCTATCACCTTTTATTAGAAAGAGACATCCACTTGTAAATTGTAACTTTATAAAACATGGCACTGATGTAATTATATTTTAATGTTAGCTTATATTTGTGAAAAAGGAAAAACAACAGTAATAAAACGCCAGTGAGTGTTGCAGTGAGAGAAAACCCCATCCTATCGTTTTGATCTTTGATTGGATCAGAATTTGTTTGGGCAAATAGAATATCTGTAATGGTAGACTAACAAATCATTTTGAAGAATATTTTTAATAAAAAAAAAAGACATGAACTCAATTTAGATTTTCAGTCAGCTGAAAGACGTCCACTACTGGCCTCCCTCAAGGCTCTCCACTCAGACCGGTCTTGTGCTGGATGCGGTGGATGCGGAACCACCGCGAGCCCGCGATTCTCACCAGGGCCGTGTTTTATAAACCTACAGGCTACAGGTTACAAGTCTACAGGAAACAGTTACCTGTAATGCACTATGTACAATTACAGGTGTTTTTTAAAGACACAGGGAAAGCTACACTTGTAATACGGTATTGTAAATCTCGACTACAAGTAAATTCTACAAGTGTAATGGACATCACTAACTAAAAAAAAAGTGTCTGCCAAAAATTACAAATACATAGAGGTTTTTTATCTATTGCATATTAAAAATACCCATGAAAATCGTATTAATTGCACTATTTATAAGTCAAGAACGGCTGGACCGATTTTTATGATCTTTCATTTGTTGGATTTATCTTTGCTTCGAATAGCAGGATAGGTATTAATAGAGGGGAAAATTTCTCGAGAAAAAAAATAAGAAGTTCATTTTCTCATAGGTACATTTTCTATGGAATGACCTATGGCGGTACGAAGTTCGCGGTTTGGCTAGTAAAGTATATATATTCTAAGCAATGGCAAAAAAAACGGCCAAAAAATGCATGTCAACAATTGCATGATACTTCAGTGCATACAGACAGGTGCTCAATGAATCATTTTGATTACTCGACGATTCAAATGAGCTCGCAATTTCTTGCAGAATCTAGTCTACTTAGTCTATTTGCGTACAGTTCATTCTGGACCTTTCATTATAATATTGAAAAGGTGTGTCAAAATCTGTATTCATTCGTGGCCAAAACTCCCTAGTCCTATGCTGCCGTGGACTCTCTTCTTCCGAGTCCGACTCAGATGAGTTCCTCAATAAACGAATCATTCCTTGATGACCTTTAGTTTAATAACTTGAAGAAGAGATAGATAGGTAAATAGAACTATTGATTTGATATTGATCAAGACAACTAATTCAAAAATTTGTGCACCTGTAGCCATTGTTACAGGTCTCAAGACGTACGTAAGTTTTCGTTACAATTTTACAACGCTACAGTTGTATTTTACAATATTTTTAAAAAACGTCTGTTCGATTATGAATTTAAAACTATAAAAGGTCCACTTTTTGTCTGATACGGCTACAGGCGCCCGTACTTGTAGCTTGTAAAATTGTAGCACAGTACTTTTATAAAACGCAAATTGTAAAAAACAGGACACAGGCCATCATTTAGATGTTCAGCCATAAGTTAATTTTATAGGTTTTTAGTTTCTATTTGTACTTTTCAGGAATTTTATAATCACCAAGTGCTTTTGATTTCTAAATGAGCAGTTAATTTAGCAGATAAATAAGCAAATGAGTAGTTAGTCACAATAGTGAAGTAATTGTCTCCTGTTTAATAAATAATAATGACTGTTAATGTTTTTTTAATGACTATGTTAGTTTAAATATTGTTAATGGCATTAAGTATGTAATACCTAACATGTGGGTTTAAAAAACAATTTTTTTTTAGCTTAATATTGAGATATCAGTTTTCCAGCATTTGTTGTAGCGATGCTTGACCTCAGGGACCCAACACCCTTCAATTTTTAGGACCTACTTTAAGAAACAAAAAACTAATTATAGATGCATGATGTCAAATGGAGTACCCATCTTTTTTTACTTTTTCCCCAATTTCTTTTTTGCAAAGTGTTAAATAAGCTGAGATTTGAATACACAGAGAAAATTCAGTGTGTTTCCCTATGCTAATCTTGGTGTAGGGGTAGCTATGGCCCGCGACACGGAATGTCGAGGATCCAGGTTTGATGCCCGGGGTTAGCATTTTCTGTGTATTCATGTTTCAGTGAGTATTAAAAAAAGTATAATTATAGATGACCAAAGGACTGGTGCATTCTTTGGATAAAGCATTGGCATTGCTAATACAAAAAGGCGTTTTGGGGACTTGCCTACTGACAGACCTACTGGTAGCGGCCTCTGGGAAAATTCCATTTTAGAATCTTAGTTTCAATTCTTTCTCTTTTTTCTCATTCACTGTAAAATATTAAAATTGTTTTTGTCCGTTTTGTTGTAATAAAATTAAATGTCTAGATAAGTTAGCTACATCCACTTTCCTATGAAAAATTTGATGAAACTTGTTTTTATTCTGTGTAGTCAAATGTAGCAGATTTCAAGAGGCTGTGAAGATTTTTTACAACAGAAGGGATGTCTAGCATGCTAGAAGTAAGTTTTGATGAAGAATCAGATTCAGAATGGGGATGTTACACAAATGTACAAATTTTGCACCACAAAAAAGTTGTTTTTGAAAGTGCAGACTATGAGGATTATTTCATCTGCTGACAACTCTTAGGACTGCAACAGTAACATTACCAACTCAAACATCCAAATAAGGTGCCCCAAGCATATGTTATGATGATATTTACTCCGCGTAAGATGCGCACATACCTCGAAGACGCCGAGGCAGCGGCCGAGCTTGCCGATGACGCCGGCCTCCTCCAGCACCTCGCGCATTGCAGTCACCGAGGGCTCCTCCTCGGGCTCCACGCCCCCGCCCGGCACTATCCAATTGTCCGGCCGCCGGGAAGATGTCACTAACAACACCTGCCACAACACAAACCAATTTTAATCATAAGTTCATAACACAAGGAATTATACAAGAGCAACGAACAGTTGTAACCACCAACAGTTGTCATGCTAACCTCCGTTTCGGCGTCCGATCGCACGCATATACAAGCTGCACGGCGTCTGAACCCTTCTTCATCGTAGATCCGGATGGAGTTAGGCTTCTCCTTCACCATTTCGAGTAAACACGTAAACGCGAACGAAACAGACGATCACAAACGAAAAACGGACATCAAATATAAAGAAAATTATCAACCGAACGAATTTTTTTAGTGATCAACAAACGCCATAACCGAGGTATCCTGTGATAAACGTATCCATTTTCGACTAATTGATGAGTTACACAACGTACATGTAAAATGAAACTATAATAACGATAACACTACAATTAAGAGCAATATTTCAGCTATAACTAGCTCTTGATCGCGTATTTCGAGCCCATGTTGAATGGTGCCTGATGTTTTCTTTGCGAAAATCGAAATAGGTTTTGGAAAGCAAAAGCAAGGGACTATCAGCTGACAGCCGGAAGAAGGAAACAAGATTGCCATGCCACGCCGTGGCTGTGTAGAATGTTGCTAGCTGACAACGAAAAAGTGTTTCGACAATTAAATTACTTTTAAATGATTTTAAATTACCACACTGGAAATTTTTTGTTTGCTAAAAATGATTTAAAGTATCCTTTACTACCGCTTTACTTTTCTTTTTTAACATAGGTTAATGTTAGTGGATAATGTTGGCTAACATGAATTTAATCTCAATGAACAATACGCCTTGATTCCAACAAGCCTTAAATTGTCTATGCTTTAATTTTTTCTGACACTTTGACAACTAATGCAGTTATTTTAAAATTTTGATTTACTTGTTTGTTGGTTTGTGTCTAATTTTGTTTAAGTTTTTTTTTCAGGTCAGTAATGGGTAAGTAGCATTATTTTACTAATACCCTTCGGTTTTCCATAAGTTTCTCAGTAGCACGAAATTCGGAACCTAGTTTTCTCTTGTAAATTATGTGTTTGAGACATTGAAGATTTGTCAGTGGATTTTTTTGGTTTTCAGATAGAAGCTTCGACTTAGTCGCTCTGTTGAAGCAGCAGCCAACGAAGACCCACAAAGTTAGGCCGTCGCAGTTTGTGAGCGTGGCTGGAGGGGTACTGTCTAACATTTAAATTACTGATTGATAGTTTTGTAGTCCCCAGTATACATTAAAATGCATGTGGTAGGTGAACGACGCCTGTCTATACATGGTGCCTGAATTATGAGTGTTTGATGGAATTGTCTCAGTTCAATTGTTGCCAAGAGTTTAAGAGTTTAGTAGCTCAGATGGATATAGTGAACAATCTATGTGAATAACAACAAAATAAATACTCGTAGCTCAGGTACTTACCATCATATGTTTAGTTAAGACCACAGCTACTATTAGCCTTAATAGTATGAATTTGAATTACAGGTCCAAAAGCGACTGGAGACAAATATAAAGAATAGAAAAAGCAGTCGCCTGTCCATATTTGACAGAATACGGAACATTCCAAAAGAGAGCCCACGGGCACCTCCATTGTCTGAGGTGCAGTTAAAAGCAGAACACAGGAAGCAGCAGTTAGAAAAATGGAAGGAGGAAAAGGACAAGAAGAAAAAGGCGGCTGCAGCACAGAAGAAGAAACCTTTTGTAGCAGGAGTTTCACACCGGACAACATTTGGGCCTCCTCCACCACCAAGGCCGATGCCAAGTACCTCGGGTCGTGTCACGAGATCCCAAGCCTCAAAGCAACGTAGCGAGCAAGTAGCAAAACAACCCCAGTCCTTTGCACCAACAAATGCTGTTTTCAAACCGCCACAGTTTAAGAACACCAAAGTTCCCACTCTGGCGCCTGTAACTAAAAAAAAGACCAACAAATTGAAAACCACCCTGACTTTTGAGCCGGTTCTCCCAAAGACTACTCAAAACTCAAGAACGACAAGATCTAAAGCAGTATTAAACAAACCAAATTTGCAATCAGGCAAACCAGTCATCAAAGTAGCTCTGAAACCAAATGAAAAAACCAAAGGAAAGCTCAAAAATCCATCTCCAAAACTTAAAAAAACAACCACACATTCTTTAGATTCAGCAAAATCCTCTGATTCAGGAATGACGTCATCATCATCCGCATCTTTAGAAATGAGTACACCAAAAAATTCTAAAAATGTAATTCCTAGAAGCGAGTCCAGTTCAGAGGAGAGACTCCGGTCTCCCCGGTCCCCTCCAGGGGCCCCAGGGCAACATGTATCGTTGACACCAGAGCAGATCATAGAGGAGGCCAAGAATATTAGTCCATGCGTCACAATGTCCCGGGGGAAGGATAATGCTCGGAGAGAGATGAAAAAGAAGTTGGATGAAGGTACTTTTGTTTTAAACCTTAGTAACTACATTTGTGTGATTATATCAGCCTCATTAGAAGGCTGTAGGGCCATATTCATCACACTCTTGGCTACCAGATTCTCTGGCAGCCAATGAGAATTTGATTAGTAGCACAGCTACGGTGTGAAAACCCTGTGTGTGGCCCTGATCAAAATTCATCAGGGCGCCATTTGGTGCCATAGGTCAACATGGTTTCCACATAACCTAACCAACTTAGAAAAGTTGAAAAACCCCCGACATTCATTTCAAAGTTTAATATTTCAAAAACGGGCCCACCAATTTTAATGAAACTTAGATAAGAACCATCTCGATTAAAATAACTTTCGACTGAAAAAAACTGCATCGATACACAGATACACAGAACGGAATAAAATGTGGTATGTGTTCCAGGATTGTTGGATGAGGACAACAGCAACATGGACAGTGTGAACCATTTCCAGAGGCAGCTGGACTCCGAGATCTCCCGTATTACAGGCCAGTGCGAGGCTTGGGACAAGATCTTTGCACAGACCGTGTTGCCAGAACCTATTCAGGTATTAAAAAATCTAGGCTGTTCTCATTCAATCTCACATAGGGGAGAAAAAAGTCTAAACAAATATCATGTATTTTTTTCCGCGAGAAAAAGGGTAAAAATTGCTATAAAACATGATCAAATTGAGTAAAACATGTTTCTTCATTAAAATATGTCTCACTTCTGTATTTTTCCAACACAATCAAGCACAACAGTAATTGAGGTAAAAAAAATTACCCCACGTGAGATTACAGGGGCTCTAGCCAAATCTCACTCTAGGCAAACGCGTCCTACCGGCGTGGTCACGACTTCGCGCGAGCGATTTCCTAATACATTGCGAGCATTGTAAATTAACCTAAGTGCGGGAGGCGTCTCGACCGCGCAATGAGCTGTGAAGTCGTGGCCACGCCGTAAGCCTCTCGTTGATGCAAAGCGGTACCAGCCAGCTCGTGCCCGCAGGAGCTGGTGCTGACGGCCGTGGGGCAGGCGCGGCTGCTGATGTCGCAGAAGATGCAGCAGTTCGCGGGGCTGGTGGAGCGCTGCGCGCGCCCCGCGCCCGGCGCCGCGCTCGTCACGCCCGCCGACCTGGCCGGCTTCTGGGACATGCTGTTCATGCAGGTATGGGGAGGGGGGGGGGGGGATTTTTTTATACGACGAGGAAGGCAAACGAGTAAGTGGGTGATGGTAAGTGATCACCACTGCCCATAGACACCCGCAACCCCGGAGGGTTTGCAGATGCGTTGCCAACCTAGAGACCGGCTAATTACACCGGCTGTCTTACTCTCCACACCAGAACACAACAGTGCAAGCACTGCTGCTTAGCGGCAGGATTAGCGAGTAAGATGGTGGTAGCGATCCGGACGGGCCTCGCACTAGGTCCTACCACCTGCAAAATTATTGATTGCCATGTATAAGACCATTGTAATTTGTTTGTGAACATGAGTAGTTCTGTAACCGTTTTATGGACTAGTGGCTCCCTGTGAGCTGTAGATCTCGGCGACCACATATTTGAACATTCGAAATTTTTTAATTTCTATACAATTTAATTATTTTGACGACCAAATAGCCAAGTGGTTACAGACCCTAACTATGAAGCTTGAGGTCCCGGGTTCAAATCCCGGTCAGGGCAGATGTTTGTATGATGAATATGAATGTTTGTTCTCAGGTCTTGGATGTTTAATATGTATGTTTTTATCTATATAAGTATGTTTATCCATTGTCTAGTACCCATAGTACAGGCTTTGCCTAGTTTGGGACTAGGTCAATTGGTGTCAAATTGTCTCGTGATATTTATTTTATTTATCTCACGAAGATCGGGTCATGTTTGAACGTTTTACGTTTTACGTATTTACGTATTTGTGGTCGCGGGTGAGCAAAGTAATTGTTTTTAGTTCATAAAAAAATATTTATTTTGCGAACCTGCTCACAAAATTTCACGAGAATCGGTTGAGAAATGCGACCTGTAGAGGAAACAGAAGGACGGAAATACGAAAGCATTTTTGTTCGAGCAACGGAGACACTTGCTCACTTTGTTCGCTCGGTTAATTATACATTTAAAGGAGACTTATTCCCAGCGGTGGGACATAAACAAAACTGGTGATGATGATGGTAAAAGTTTCATAACACAAGTCAAGGAAAAATCCAAAAAAAAAATCGTTACTTACGGAACTCTAGGTGCGCGAGTTCGATTGGGCCAATTTTTTTCTATAAAACGCCATTTAACAGGTGGAGAACGTAGACATGCGCTTCAAGAAGCTAGAGGAGCTGCGCGCGCGCGAGTGGGCGGACGAGGCGCCGCCGCCCGCGCCCGCGCCGCCCGCCGCCCGCGCGCGCGCGCGCCGCGCCAAGCCCAGCGGAGCGCCCAGCCGGCTCCGGGACATGATCGCAGGTGACACTAAAATCCATATCCATACTAATATTATAAATGTGAAAGTGTGTTGGTTTGTTTGTTTGTCCTTCTTTCACGTCGAAACTGAGCGACGGATTGACGTGATTTTTTGCATGGACATAGTTGAAGAGTAAGTTGGCTGGAGAGTAACATAGGCTACTTTTTATCCCGGGAAAATATCGCATTCCCTCGGGACACACGTTACAACATAGCCCTTATTGGTGGTCTTGCAATGGATTTATATAATTATATTTTTTTGCACTAGTGCTTTTTACTTTTCTAAGGCGTGCGCGGGTGCACGCGCGCCTGGCATCACAGCCTTTGGTTTCATTTAAAAAAACAACACTTGGTACATGTGCGAAAGTGGCATTTTCACTCGACCCTCACCTTGCGGCTTGGGCCAGCACTTTGTTGGACTCATACAAAATGACGTACTCTCCGCACTTGTATCAAAAAGTACCATTTCACAGCTGCAAGGAAAGCCAAGAAGGAGCAGGAGTCCCAGTCCTCCGACAACTCCGCGTCCGAGAAGTCCGAGGCCACCCCGCCGGACAGCAGGACCTTCGACGCGGGCTTCTTCAGCGTGTCGTCCCCGCTGCGGGCCGGGTGCTCCGCGCCCGCCACGCCGCGGGCCGGGTGCTCCGCGCCCGCCACGCCGCGGGCCGGGTGCTCCGCGCCCGCCACGCCGCGGGCCGGGTGCTCCGCGCCCGCCACGCCGCGGGCCGGGTGCTCCGCGCCCGCCACGCCGCGCGACAGCTCCAGCTTGCTGAAGACCGTGCTGTCCAGCGAGGCGAGGAAGGCTTCGGCTTCTAAGGTTAGGGATAAACGTGATGCTGCTTATTTCAGGAGCTGTTCCTAGGGTCACAGTCTAAATTTTTTAAGATTATGAGTGTAGGTTCGATTGTAACGTTAAAATTGGTGTTTTTGTAAAAAAAAAATCACACACTTGCACGTGACAAGGGTCATAACATGCAAGCTAACTTGGCTGTTATGCCCTAAAAAATAAAACACATACCCGTTTTCACCAACGACTCCTAAAATTTAAGGGATCCCTTAGCTCTTTTAGGTGACACCTAAGACCAATTTCCGTTTCACCAACGCTTAAGTAACACCTAACTGCTTAGGGGGCCCCCTAAGTTTAGGGGCTCGAATATTGACCCCCTAGCGCTAAGCGACAGTTCGCGCAGACGCAGATGCGTTTTAATTTTTATAGGTTATCGTGCATTTGTTATGCAATAATTAACTAAAATTGATAAGATTTATACAAAATGGAATGCATAAATGATTTTGTAGAGTTTGGAAGCTGTTGAATAATTAGATTTAATATTCACATCAAACTTATTTAGATCAGACTGAAGATCAGATGATTTAACAAAGTATGATTTATGCTAAAGATTTTTCATATGATATACCTACTCGTGGAATGTCGAAAGAAAGCGTGCTTTTCATACTTAAAAAAATATTACATTATAGGTATTTGGAATATAAGGATAACTCAGAAAAGAAGAATAATAGTTCTGTATAAAGGAAGACCTCATCGCAGCTGGACGAATGCCTAATATTCATCATCAGTCTATTAATGACCCTCAGAATACAAAACAAACCAGAAGCCGCGTTCAATTATAACAACACGCCGCGCACTGTGTCAATTTATTATTGATTTCGCTATCCGTTTTCACTTAAAATATAATCCTGTTCTGTTTTTTATAAACCCAACGGCATTTCTGCATGTAGGAATCACACGAGAAGCGATTAATTAACACGCGCGCTCGCGGGTTCTGGTCTGTTCTGTATTATACGGGTTTCAAAGAAATCGAATAACAATGCTTTGAAAATATGTACAGTTCATGAATAAATTATCAGATCTAATCATTCCAGTTTCAGTCAATGAATGCTCGCTAATAAACTACAATCATCGCACCGAAAGATCGAAAAACAAATTGATAGTTATAAACTGTTCTGATTTTTCTGGATGGCAAAGATAATGCCATACAGCCTAGTCAACATGTAAAAATAAGAAATAAGACGTCAATTTAGTATTAATTATATATCTGTATAGTTTTTATAATGCTGGTTTAATTTTTTACAGACGGTTTTTGAAGTTATTTCTCTTAAAAAAAATTATCGATACAAAACCGGTTTTAGAAATCACTATAGCTAAAACAAACCGTCACTTAGTTAAGTAACCCCTATTAAGGCGTTACCTAAGATGGTGAAAACGGTTAGGGAGAGATATAAGAGGCCACTTAGGATAGGGGTCCCTTATATCTCTCCCTAACCTAATTTCGTTTTCACCATCTTAGGTAAAGCCTTAATAGGGGTTACTTAACTAAGTGACGGTTTGTTTTAGCTATAGTGATTTCTAAAACCGGTTTTGTATCGATAATTTTTTTTAAGAGAAATAACTTCAAAAATCGTCTGTAAAAAATTAAACCAGCATTATAAAAACATAGAAAAACTATACAGATATATAATTAATACTAAATTGACGTCTTATTTCTTATTTTTAAATGTTGACTAGGCTGTATGGCATTATCTTTGCCATCCAGAAAAATCAGAACAGTTTATAACTATCAATTTTTTTTCGAACTTTCGGTGCGATGATTGTAGTTTATTAGCGAGCATTCATTGACTGAAACTGGAATGATTAGTTATCTGATAAATTATTCATGAACTGTACATATTTTCAAAGTATTGTGTTATTCGATTTCTTTGAAACCCGTATAATAAAGAACAGACCAGAACCCGCGAGCGCGCATGTTAATTAATCGCTTCTCATGAGGTTCCTACATGCAGAAATGCCGTTGGGTTTATAAAAAAACAGAATAGGATTATTATTTTAAGTGTAAACGGATAGCGAAATCAATAATAAATTGACACAGTGCGCGGCGTTATGATTGAACGCGGCTTCTGGTTTGTTTTGTATTCTGAGGGTCAAGAATAGACTGATGATGGATAATTAGTATTAGGCATTCGTCCAACTGCGATGAGGCCTTCCTTTATACAGAACTATTCTTCTTCTGTTTTGGGTTATTCTTATATTCCAAATACCTCTAATGTTAATTTTTTTCAAGTATGAAAAGCACGTTTTCTTTCGACATTCTACGAGTAGGCATATCTTATGAAAAATCTTTAGTACCTATCATACTTTGATAAATCATCTGATCTTCAGTCTGATCTAAATAACTTTGATGTGAATATTAAATCAATTTATTCAACAGCTTCCAAACTCTACAAAATCATTTAAATAGCCTTCCATTTTATATAAATATTATCAATCAAGTTAATTATTGCATAACAAATGCACGATAACCTATAAAAATTAAAACGCATCTGCGACTGCGCGAACTGTCACTTAGCGCTAGGGGGTCAATATTCGACCCCCTAAACTTACGGGACCCCCTAAGCAGTTAGGTGTTACTTAAGCGTTGGTGAAACGGAAATTGATCTTAGGTGTCCCCTAAAAGAGCTAAATTTTAGGAGTCGTTGGTGAAAACAGGCATAAGTGTCGTTGGTGAAAACGGGCATCAGACCTCTCTTACGTTTTCTTTTGTCATAACACCCAAGGGCTGCAATGGGGCGGTTATCAGCACAGCCGAAACCCTTGGCTCTAGAAGGCTGAAATTTTGCGTAGAGGGCCTTTATGATGTAGACAAGGTTGGCTGGTGGAGATCCCTTAAAGGGATAAGTCCGCCTTTGTACTCGAATTTGATTATTGTAACTTGTGTTTTTGTTCTGTTTTTGTACAATAAAGTGTTTACTTACTTATTTACTTACTTACAAGCACTAAGGACGGATTCGTTGAAACTCAGAAAGTGAGTTGAGTTTGATAAATTGCAATGAAATTCTGAGTCAGAAAGCCCTCAGTCTATGACTTAAGGCTGCTACTAGAGCCTCCTTCGTAATTACCGCCCTTAATACACAATGTACTATTACGTTTCCAGTCGTCGACTTCTTTCGCCATGCTGCGAGCGTCGCTGATGAGCAAGAACGTGGACATTGAAGGCGTCTCACCACTAATGGTATGTATTTATAATTATAATTTATAACGCTATACTATTGCCGCAACATTATGCTGTGTGGGCTGTGTTTATTATGTTAATTAATAAATAATGGTTGTATTTTTTTTTCAATCATACTGTTTCTGTTGTGTATGTGTCAAATGTAAAACTCTTCCGTTAGTGACTAACAGACAACGCACAGTCGAAACCCTTGGCTCTAGAAGGCTGAAATTTTGCGTAGAGATTGCCTTTATAATGTAGATAAGCACTAAGAGCGGATTTCTTGAAATACCCACGGGATAGAGAATAAACGGTGTTTATGCGCGTACAAAGTCGCTTGTAAAATCTAGTAAAATTATAATAACAATTTCTCTTCCCAGCAAACTCCAACCATGACTCCGCTGAATCTGTTCGCCACTCCGGCCCGCAGCATCCTCAAGCACTCCAACCCCATCAGCTCCAAGAAGCCGGAGAAACTCAAGGTGGTGCTGTTCCACCAGGAGGCCGGCTGCGGCAGCGCGGAGCCCGAGGCCAGGGCAGCTGAGGCCAAGGAACCCAAGGCCAAAGAGACAGAGGCCCAACCGGGAGAGGCCTCGGAGAAAGAGAATAAGCCAACATCCAGAAGGCGGTCCAGGTAAGCTATACTTAATATTGTATTTTTTGGTATACTAATGTTTATGATCTTTTTGTATTTTTTCTCAATTTTTTTATTTTTACCAAAATTCTAATCATGGCACGCGACCCGGAGTGTCGAGGATCCGGGTTCGATTCCCGGGGTTGTTATATTTTTCTGTGTATTCATGTTTCAGTGAGTTTATTAAAAATATAATTACTAATGTTTGCCAGGAAACTTTGGCCAACTGATTCTTTTACCAAAATGCGTTAAGCACAGGTTTTCGATCCTCAGATTATCCCGCCAGAACGCAGAGGACCAGTCGAGCCCGGTGATGACGCGCAGTCGCCGCAAGAGTGCGCAGACGCCGCTCCTGCCCGCGGACACCAACACGGACACAAACGCACGGACACAGAACACGGACGCACGGACGCGACGCAAGGCCGACGCGCAGGAAACGCCCAAACGCTCGTCGAGACGGCGGAAGAGCGCTGCAGTTGTGTAGAAAGTGCTACGTTTTTATTTGTGGAAAATGGCGGTAACGCTTTTATCTACACGCATATCGTAAGTCCTCTATAATGCGTTCAGAAACCCTAGGTAATGACTATCATTACTACGGTCAATCTTCGCCTTCAAAAAGCATTACTACAATAATAAAAAAATAGGCCTCAATTAAAAAAATACGATACGAAATGTCAGCTCGATATGTTTGTCTATGATTAAAAAAATAGCCAAATTCGTGACAGGTTTATTATGCCTTCGGCTTCTGAACCCATCTTAGAGTACTTATAATATGTGTGTAGATAAAGTAAAGTATGCAACTCTACATAATTAGGCCTTCAAACACTCATTATGTAACGGTTGCATAAACTACTATTTTTTTTGTTTTCCAGAATGTATAGTGACGAGATGCAACAGCCAAAGGCAATGTTGATTTTGCCCCAAATATAGAATTAGTTGGTACGGTTATAGTAATTTGGCTTGTATGGTTAGACAGTAAGGAGTATGAAACGGATGAAAAGATAACAGCTACTTAGAAAGGTTGATAAAACCCCGGCATTTTAATTTAAAGACGAATATTTATTAACTTTCTATAGAAAAAACATGCAATAGAATCGGTCTATCACAGATAGATACACGACTAAATCGCGCCGGGACTTTTTTTTCTGTCATCATATTCATCATCGTCATCAGCGAAAAGACGTCCACTGCTGGATATAGGCCTCCCCCGCGGCTCTCCATTCAGACCGGTCTTGTGCTTTCCGCATCCACCGCGGTACCGCGATCTTTACCAGGTCGTCGCTCCATCTTGTTGCAGGCCTACCGACAGCTCGTCTCCCGGGCTTGTGTAAGCGTTTTACTACAAAAATGTGACAATTACGAAGAAGATCGCGCCATCTTTTTTCTACTCTTTGTTGTACTATACTATGTTAGTAACTTGGTGATAGCTTTACTCTGGTTCTGTAGTGTTTAATTATGTTTATTCCCTTGTAGTGATTTTGTACGACTTGTAAAAGAAAATGTTGAATTATCATGTGAATTATTTAATAGTTTGAATACACTGCTAGCCATTGCGAGGAAAGAAGTTTTTTTTTTTAACTTTATAGTGATGTTATTCTTACTTTTCATATCATGTTAAGCAACTTCTTATCTGCTTACTTCTTTTTGTCTAGTTAGATTATTATACCGTGAGTAGCGTTGAGCGTAACCAATCATTATAGGATATTGTATTGTATGTCAGCACCGGGCGATAGTCTCTTAGGTTATTCGCGGCCGTTTCTGCGTTAGAAGTGTCAACTGGGCTGTTTAGTACCGAAAAGTGACGTTAGCTCTCGAGGCTGCGAGTGAGGCTATATTAGAGAATAACACTAGTTTTAACATGAGACTGCCGTGAGATTCAATCATAGTGAAATAAGCGGATCGCTCACGTATGTCAGTCGAGTATGGCCCGACATGTTTCGGACTAATCCGTAGTCCTTCCTCTGGAGCGAAACGAAAATTTCGGGCCACACTCGACTGACACGTATACGTGATTGATCCGTTTATTTGACTAAGAACAACATTACTGTCAAGAAGCAGTAAAAATAATGATGCCACTCATTTAAAATTAGTAATGGCCACATGTAAATTTATTTTTAATTTTTTTGACATTTAGATTGAGATTGTAAGTATTATGTATAAAATGAAGGAATTAATGAACTTAACGATAGTTTCGAAAAGTACACTTGCAACTGGTTACAGCCAGTATTGCCAATATTTCTGTAATCGTTTTCACATGCTTTAAAACGGTGTAAGCTATATTTTACCATTCATTAAAATAAAGGCGATTCAAGACGGAATAGCTTGACAATTTACAATGCCATCAATTTACATTATAATTAGTAATTATGATCAATATCTCGTTTTTCCACGTTTATTTAGTTTATATAAATACCATGGTTTGTGGGCCCATATCATGAGTGTCGATGTATTAGATGTTAGTTGCGTGAATATTGTATGTTCGTGTGTACATCTTACTGTGTCGTGTAATGTAAAATACCTTAGATTTAGTGTTGACAAAACGAGGTGTTTATGTTTGAATAAAGTTAGATACATGAATATTGGTTGTTTATTTTATCCTACAATTCTTACTAATGTCACCTAATGTTGTAAGTGCGAAGTTTGAGAGTGAGTGTGATTGTTTTTTTTTTCAAAAAGGTTTCAGACTCATGGGTGGGGTGACAATGATTTTATAATTAAAGTAATTCTCGTATCGTTCGTAGTTTTTTTTCATGAAACTCCCGACTATAATTTGGTCGCGAGTGATTACGGAATTAGTAAAGTTGCTTTCTGAACGCCGATTAACTATGCGTATGTTCTGAAGGGATGGGTACTAGACAACGAACACTTACGGACGGATACTTATAAAGATAAATATATAATTAATACATATTATTATTAAACATCCAAGACCCGAGAACAAACATTCGTATTCATAATACAAACATCTGCCCCGACCGGGGATCGAACCCGGGACATCAAGCTTCATAGTCAGGGTCTCTAACCACTGTAGTCGTCCTACGATAACTACTTTTGATTACATTTAAACATAAACAGGTCATCGTTCATCCACCAACCACCATTAAAATACCTCTCATATTTCGTTTTATACATTTTTTTACCGTACAACGACAAAACCTACTAAACACTGGCAAAATTGTCCTCCAATGGACAGAGCCATATTTAAAAAAAACAGCGACTTGATTACTACTATCATTATTATTTATAGTTAAAGAAATTTATTTATTTATTTATTTCAGTAAAATTACAAATTAGACTTACAGTTAAAAAAAAACCAAAACGCCGAACTCATTAGATACATGCCAGAAACAACATAAATTTACTTTGAAGTGTTCCCCAACCATCATCTGTCTGAATGTCATGAAAAAAGTATTACTACAGCGTGATTTTTCTGGGTTGCCAATTAATATCTTATGCAGAGTTATCGTGGGACGATTCGATCGATTCGGTCGTCAACATAAAGATTCAAAATAACTGGTAGCAGCGTGCCTCGTGGCCATTCTACACAATGGAGTCCTGGCGCGAGCCAATTCGAGAAGTATTTACAGCGAGATATCCTGCGCCCTAGTTGCTGCTCTGCCAAATAGCAGCATGAAAGCACACAGGAAGTATAGGAGGCATAATAATTTTGGTAGTATAAAATGAGATAAGATAAAAGATAATTTATTGCCACAATAAAAAAAGTTACAAAAACAGACTTAACTATTACAACACTTATAATTTACAATTATCAAATAATTTATTGAATCAGGAGTAGTTTAAAACTATCATACAATATGTGTAGCAGAGGGGATGCACTCCGAGTCCTTCACTGACACAGCGCCGAAAGGAGGTTCTTAATTCGTCGGAATGTTTTCTTGCAATGTCTGTGAGTATGTAGTAGCTATGTTGGGTGTAGTTAATGTACGACCAGTTATTGTACGACCTAATAATACACGACCTGATCGGTTCGGGTGGAATCTTGCAACTCAATTTTGAAGGAGATTATAGATATTTTGAATCGATTGAGATGAAATTTGACATACTTATGTAAATCCGGTGACAATGCAATAATCTGATGAAATTCTGATGGTATGGCTAGGACCGTCTCTACAGGGAGAGGAACTCTTCAACGGTTAACGGCATCGACTTGAAATTTGCTATGGATGTGTAGGTTGGATTAAAAAAACTTTTATTAAAAATGAAATGATTACTTAACAGGAAACTTATTTTTATAATCTCGTTGTACTGATTGGTTGCTAGTTGACCTTCCTCTTCCAAAATATACTCGTAATCTTAAAGCCCTGTATTCGTAGCGCCGTGGTCTGGACCGCGGCCAGACTCCGCATATCCGTACGGAAGTAATTGCCCAGTAATGACGGCTGGGTTCATACCTCCTAACCTCATTTACATGGGTGTTCTAGTTGCGTACCTATGCATATATGTTTTTGTTAAAGAAACATTGATTGCAGTCAATAAAAAGTACTGTACCTACTTGTACTATTAACATTATAAATGGGAAAGTTTGTGAGTGAGTATATTTGTTACCCTAGGATATGGGATAGCTTATATAAGTAGGTACCCTAGATTAAAGCATAGGCTATCTTTCATCCCGGAATATTGTTCCCGCGGGATAGCAATAACCGAATTCTACGCAGACGAAGTCGCGGGCAACAGCTAGAGTTATTGTTAGAAAATCCGCATATTACTTATACTTACTTACTTAATTTCGACTTGCAATATTTTGACCTATAAAAGCAAGCTATGATAGTATATGCAACACTTACATAAATGGGGTTACACGAGTGTTTCAAGGCCAAATTACGTAGAGAGTAATTACGGGTTTGGGCTGGGCGTGGATCAGTTAGTCAATCAGGACTTTTCTCTTTATATTCACAGATTATAGTTGCCTATAAAAATCTTCGGATCACCTTGTTCGCCCGAATTTCATTTACCATAACCGTGCCATAAAATTCATTTTACCTAAAGCCATTTTCCCTGAATCCGTAACATCTCAAATACTTTTTAAATACCTACTATCTTATAGAGCCCAATAGGTTTGGTTAGGTTTATTTTACCTATAACAATTCTGAATAAGTAGTTCATGGTTTCATAAAGAACGCCTTTCGGCCAAATAAATATTACGGGAAATGATACGGTTATGGCCAAACGAGGGTGAACCAAAAATACTGGAAAATTTAGCGATTTCACTAACCGATTATTTTCTCACTCAGCTCAGGCTGAAAGAGCCTTCCAAGGTAGAGTTTTTAATTTATTCGCTCCAGCCAGTAATTTCAGACACTTAAATTAACTTCTGAAAGCATAACAAGATCGCATAATTTCGCCAAAGTAGTAAGTGCTTTACAATGAAATAAGCAATTAAAAATGGCAGCGGCAGCCATGACAATAACAATTAAGAAGGCCTGTTAGACAGCGGGTCAGATTACCTAAATCTATGCAAATGCGGGAGACTGTAATGGGGTAATTCAGAGTTGAACCTGGCAACCCCGGGAAAGGCGGGAAGGCTGAGTGTCAGAGACACGATTTTTCGTTACGACGGTAAAAAAATATTCTCAGGCAAGTTTAGGAGTTTGAATGTAGTTAATAATTAGTTATAAATTCCAATGGGTCTGTTTGGTAGAATAGATAGTTAATTAATTAGTACAGTATAGCGGTTCGAGTTCTATTCAAGCACTTTCAACTTGGCAATCAATGAAGAATTTAGAATTCAAATAAAAAAAGTTATAATTACAAATGTACGGTGCCTTAACTTACCCCGTCGTATCCTCGGTACGGAACGGACGTGACGTAGGTACTTAAGAGTTCGTAAATTCTTAAGCACTTAGGTATAATAATGTATTACAATTTTAAACAAGTTTAATTGCAGTCATCTAAGCACTTCGATATACTTACTAAAAGCTAGTTTTAACCTTGAATCAATGGCAACCAACCAAAACCAACCAAACCAACTAAAATCATAATTTGAACGTTATTTACGATATTAGGACATTACGATACGTTTTTAAACTTCGAGTTGCTTCTAACGCTCCCAAGTTAGTCCTAACACAATACATTAGGCAAATTGCCGTGCAATTTAAATTATTACCACACTGCGAACGTAAATTCACAACTACCCTTAATTCATTTCCCTTCGCATTAAACTACCTCAATATTTCCACATCTTACACTTTCCGTGCACGTATCTCGAATTCACACTCCAAGTTGGTAGATAAGTTGTATGAAATACTAGTCCCTTATTCATATAGAAACTTGGATAGTAAATCACACACGAATAAAATGGCCACAAAGAAAGGAACTTAGTTTAGTTAAGTGTACTTAGTTTGCGTAGTTTCGCAAAATTGTTACTTCGCGTTGCTTAGTTCGGCTGTTTGTTTGTTACGGAGGAACTTTATTTTTGTTTCAGCCTACATAACAGGATCTAAGGGTAAGTAAACCAGTATTTTGCAACCTGGGGGTAGCACTTATTATTGTACGAATTATTAAAAAATGCTAATTAAAAAACCGGCCAATTAAATACGCGTCGGACGACATGGAATAATTTCGTGCATATCATTAATTTTGGGTTACAAAAAATGCACTGAAATGTACCCATTCCAGTAATCAGTTCAGTGACTGGATCGACGGTCCGTTTTTTTTCAGACCGTTTAGTGTAATCAACGACCAAAAATACGTCTCGATCGCGTTCGCGTTTAAGTCTAAATTACTATATATGGACACAGTCATTAGCAGCGCCATGTAGCACGTATCGACAACCTCAGTCGACAACAAACAATTCTCATGATATTTGACATCCGTAGCGCAAACGCGATGGAGTCGTATTTTTGGCAGTTGATTGTCACGTCATACCATATTGAAGAAGCGCCGGGCATTGTAAGCTTTACAGATTTACAAACGATGTTTCCAATTTCACTGTATTTTGCTTTAAGTGGAAAGTTCTCAATCGCAATAAGAAACATTTTCGCAAAGCCGCTCGTGGATAAAGGACCGAATCGCGTCTTCGGATTACACGTCGATGAACGGTGCAGCCTTATTTAGTGCTGTACCTACGTTTTTATCGACTATCGATACAATTCAAAAATATTTATTTATTTATTGCACAGTACAACAGTGCAAATATTCAACCAGTTTTACGCGCTGAGAGACAGTAAAAGAGCTGTGTAATGCATTGGTCATAGGAAGCATGCCTCTGGCTGGTATCTCTTTATAAATAATATCGCTGCTTTGGAGGAATACTGTATTATTACAAAATACTACAATTTCGAGTTAGTTAGACCATGCAACGAAGAATGACCCGTATTATGTACTCACTAAAGATCATATTTGTATCGCATTTTTTGTAGCTGTGGTGCCACAAAAATACTTTATGCCATTGGTGGATATTGGTCGCCATTTTGTTTTGACAGTGACGTTTCACCAGTTGCAACATGACTTTCGAGGTGAAACTACGTTTTTTCTCCGTGAAACAGTGTTATCACAAAATAATACTATGACAGTGTGCTTCCTTTAATCTAGTACAGTGTATTATTTTGTGTTGATTCACTATTCTACAAAAAACAATGCAAATATTACTATCGCATTTTGTTTTGCAACCTTATTCCAGAAAAAGTGAGAACGAATGTAATGTTGTAATACAAAATAATACCGTATTGGATACAAAATAAAATTAATTAACCTGTCACTATTCTAAATAAGACTGTTTAAAAGATAATATACGACCATGGCGTTTTTGTTATGTTTTTGAATAAGACACTATATCCTAAAATATCAAGTAGATTTTTCAAGTTGATACCCTATTTCAGAGAAAACGGTACCCATTGTGGTTTGATATTTTATAAACTTGGTCTGATTATTGTTGTGTTGTAAAAAAAAAATAGTTTTTGACCTCATTAGTTATATGCCTGTATATAATTAGTTAATTACATACAAATAAAGTGTCTCACAAAATAAGTCGACATTATATTTCCACGGAAAATGCCTTACTTCATGCAACAAGCTGACATAATAATCTACCGAATTTAACTTTGTTTTATTATTTCAGTGGCAAACCGACGAACGCTAAAAATGTTCCAGAAGGAACATAAATATTCCAATATTGAGTTACAAAAGCGCTTAGTTGATGCAACTTGTGGCCAAAGGGCTGGCAGTTTTCTCTCTCAAAGAATCAGCATCGCTATTCAGCGAGGCAACGCTGCCAGCCTTTTGGGCACTATGCCACGGGGGCCTTATTTAGATTTAATTTAGTTTTAAGTTGTAGTTTATTTAGTTTAAGCTTAGATTTAATGTCATTGTAAATTGCTTTTATTTGATTCAATAAAGAATATTAAACAGAAAAAAAAAAATCCTATAAACAAATAGATGATGATGTAAGTATTTTTTATATATCCTAAGTAATTTGTTTTTGTTGTAAAGACAGATTTTAATCAAAGTTTTGTACCTAAATATATTTCAATTTCTAATATTAATTACAGATCAATTACGCACACAATGAAGGTAATCGTATAGAACGCTAAATACTATCGCCACAACCGTATCAAGATAACAAGTTTACCGATAGTGGCAATGTACAAATACAAGATTATCCCTCGGATGACAGATGAGCGTTAAGAACCCTAACTACGAAAATACAAGTGATTCTTATTCAGATTCTGAAAATTACGATTATTTCTTCCAAAAAGAGATTATCAAAAAAAAATAAAAGTAACAAATGACACATAATCAAATTGATACTAAAGGTGGTCCCATGATTTCAAGTGTGACCAATACAAGTCCCTTTTTAATGATTACCCCCTTTGAGTCCCACAAGAGCATTTTTAATTATAATGATACTCAGTCATGTACTTCCAAAACAGTAAAATATACTCCACTGAGGTCATCAAGTTCAAGCTCTTCTTCAGATTCTAGCAGTTCAGACACAGAAACAGAAATCGTTCCCACTGTAAAACCAGAGATTCCATTTCGTATAGTGCAGATTTTACTGCATCATCTACTTCGAACATTCGAGCCATAATACCTCAAGGTGAAAATTTCATGCAGTCGCCTATAATTGAAATAAATACACGAATATCTAACCAAACAGTTTCTAAGGGTAGAGATTGCGATACCTCACCAATAGAACCTGTCTCAGTAGACACAAAATTGCAAGAGAGAGAAACCGATAATAAAACTGGTCGTAAACGGAAGGCTAATCCCACGAACTGGATATCGGTGAAATCAAAGGTTTTGAGAAATCATGGTAAATCATATATGACAAAAAATAATAAAGTAGTTCCTGAATGACGACTCAAAACTGCATTGTGGTGAGGAATGGTAATTCAAATGTAAAGAAAACATCACAGAATTACAGAGACAAAGCATTTTCTTGCAATGGCAAATACAGATGGTAATACGTAAATACAGAATACCTCTGACACTGCATGCCATTAGAGGAGGTTCGCCGAGGTAAACACCAAAACCACGCTATCTAGATCCGATGATTCGAGATGGTATAATCAAGCCCTTGGATTCAATTCCAAGGATTGAAAGCCATTACTGTCATGCAAATACCAAGCGAACGTACCTACATGAAAAAAAAGGAATTTTATTTACAGTTTTAGGTACTGCGAATTAAGTTACAAGTTTTATATGATTATTACACCTAAGAACAATATCAAAACTCCCACCAATGTTGTAGTTTTCTGTTCTTTTTTAATTTTTCTATGTATATATTATCTGTCATAATACTAAATGTGACATTGTATACCTTTATTTTTATGATTTGTTGCACTGCTGCTTTTGGTTAAATAACGGCCGAATTCGTGTTATGACTGTACAATAATGAATATTATTGCGTATGAATGTCTTAATCCAAAATGTGACATTGTTCTAGAGAAAATTGTAATGTTTAAGCAGAGTTATTGCAAAAAACATCATTATTTATGAAAAAAATATGTTACTTCACATGTGTCATTACGAAATTGACTCTGTATACGTCATAAAATTACCAACGACGTTCTAAAGTATGTCGAAGATCCTTTAATTTCTTATATGTTTTGATTCACGCAAAGGTTAAAATCCTAACACGTGTTTGGTCAATAAATATTACAATAAATCTTCTATATCTTTATTTGATTTCCACCAAAAAAAGTACAATAGGTCAAAAGTTACAACAGTTTGAAATAATACCAAACTTTAATCAGCTTTCCTGAAAAAAGTACCCGTTTTGAGTTGCATCACTATTCCTGCAAAGCAGCGATATTATCTGTAGATAAAAAAAACACGTCGTGGACCGTGGAGTTTAATATGTGAGCTGTGGTACTATAAAATAAATGAATATTGTGGGATAAAGGACTACATTTGACCTAGTCCCAAATTAAGCAGAGCTTGCTTTATGGATACTTATATAGATATGTATATACATAAATCCATAGTAGTCATCCAAGACTCCAGAGGGTCGAGCACGACTTTACGAATGCTGCGTAACGTTACGGTTATCTTATCGAGATCGAAAAATTTCATACTAAATTTTTAGTTCCAAATACGCTCACGGGCGGGCGCTGTTCCAAACGTCATACAAAATCGACAACGTTTACTATTCGATTTTACGTGACGCAGCATTCGTAAAGTCGTGCTCAAACATTAGTATAATATTATAGTATTAATCATTCAGATATCTGCCCCGACCGGGGATCAAACCCGAGACCTCAAGCATCGTAGTTAGGTTATCTAACCACTAGGATATCCGGTCTATTATGGCTGCTATAACAAGACTACCCTATATCCAAAGCAAATGCTGGCACTTCACTTGGTCGTATTTGCCAAATCGTCAGTCGAATCACGAAGGGGCGTAACTGCTTATTTTCAACTTTTCAGTAGAGAGCGATTTTTAGAAAAATCAGAGTAAAAACATCGAGTAGCTAAGGCTTTTTGTTATGGTTATAAGTCTGGTTCTAATAGGAATTCAGTTACGTCTTCCGAGACGTAACGAAACATGCACTTTGCAATACGAAAGCATACTTAACATAAATTCGATGTTTTATGACGCCCTTTCGTGATTCGACCGACAAAATGTTTGTCATGCCATCTCTGTCCTACAGTTGACAAACGAAAGAGCAACACGAATATTTGGCAGCAAGAGGGTAGTTGCTTGTCAATTCGAATTACATGCTTATCGATATCGATAAAGCATTGTCACACCCCTCAGCTGTAAGTAGATTTACGTCGACGTGTCTCGCCGTGTCGAGTTGTACGTTTTATTTCATTCCGTCTCACTCAGTCGCCGTTCGCGACAAATGTAATGGCGGCGATTATGTAATTCCATCTTGTCGTTATATTCCTGATTTAAATTTATGGCATTATCGTCCAGCTTTTGATCGAGACTTCATCTACGGAGAATGCGTTGTTATACCTGTTTCCTTGTGATCGTATTGACAAAAGGACGTACTTATGTACCATGGAGATACGCCTCTTTTGCTGGTGCGGTTTTTCACATCGTACGTATATTTTGAGACTGTAATTAAACGACTTCAAAAAAGGAGGAGGTTCTACGTTCCACTGTATGTATGTTTCTTTTATGTATGTAAGTTTCTTGCGGCGCATTCTTCTTGGCAATCATGGTCTTTCCAAAATCGCTGGTAGACTCAAAAAAAAGACGTGTAAAAGGGCATTCAACTGCCTGTTTTCTGAATAATATTTTGATTTTGACAAAGTACAGTCAACAAAAAGCGCAGTTGGCAAAAACGCTTCTATTATAAAATGTTTTTTTTTTTAAACAGGAAACTTATTCAACACAGCCATGTTTCTAATAAAGCAAAACATGCCCAGTTTTCGTGGAAAATATGGAAGTCGTGATCCGGCGAAGACGGCAGTAATGTAAACAATAAGCTGTGGTGGCGGCGCGAGACACCATACTATTGTATTTAGGAGGACTAGATTCAATTTTGCAATGGCGCCTGGAGTGAGAAGACAAGCTCGGCCCAAAACAACATGGCGGCGTTCCGTTGAAAAGGAGACCCAATCCCTGGGCATGAGCTGGCAAGAGCTGGAGTTCGTAGCGCAGGATCGTTCCAAGTGGACGAAAATGCTGAGAGCCCTATGTCCCTGAATAGGGATATCAGGCTTCATTTTTACAAGTTTTTTTAGGGCTGGCTGGTTGCGGGTGTCCATGGGCGACGGTAATTGCTTTCCACCAGGTGGCCATACGAATAAATAAATAAATCAGGTGGCCTACCCCCTAAAAAAACCTCGCCATTGAGAATTCAGGTTAATTTTCCGCCAGTGTATTTGTCTTGGCTATAAAAGGGCTCTCACTCAAAATTAGCGAAGTCCCAAAGACGAAGAGTTACAGTTCGCAGATTTTTGCGTTGCGATGCGAATTCGCAGTTTTATGGGGGAGCCCTAAGGTCTCAATACAGATTGATGGGACTCATGATTTTTTAATTAAAAACACCTTTTTTAATTATTTTTTTTATTGAAAGAGGGAGGCAAACGAGCAAGCGGGTCACCTGATGGTAAGCGATCACCGCCACCTATGAGAACCAGCAACCCCAAGAGGGCCACTTGTCCCTTGCCGGCCTTTAGTGAAGAAAAGGGACCGAGGAAACCTTTGATTACTATTTTGATTTTATCCTAAAATTTCCGACATTATGGTAGCCTGACTCTACATTCTCTCTGGTTTATTAAAAATTGGATCATCGCATCGGGACGCGGGCATATTTCACGTTTGTACGTGCCTCATACACTCTGCGCTTACCTAAGGGGGAGAATGCTGGCGCCTCCACACTATTGCGGTATTGTTAGAAGCAAGTCTTAAGCCCAATTTAACCTAGCAAGAAAATATTGTAATTTGCAGTACATTGCGAAGCTGTAAATCGAACGGGATAGATGGCGTTGATCGAGCGAGCGCCGTAATGTATGCGACTTGCATGATTTTTCTTGCAAGTCTAAACTGGGTTTTAGAGAAGAGAGGTGGGAGCAAGCTTTAGCTTATTTTTACATACTGCCACTTTTTGAGGGAGACCAGGTACAACACGTATAGTTAGCAGCAGCAGAAGTAGCTAAAGAACCAAAGCGGTCACAACGATCTAAGCATGGCTCTATTAACACACACACACACACACACACACAACAATGCTATAACATAATTAACAAAGCTTAGCTTAAGTACTAAAATTTGTAATCATCCCAAATTGTTCTTGTTTTTGGAAGAGCGGGGCCTCCTGACACAAGTTCATACTTAATACGAGGTCCCAACCTTACCAATTCTATAACCTTCTGAAAAATTTCGTTTTTTTTTATTGTTATAGACATAAACATAAACGCTCGTGTAGATCATTGTGACTGCTTAGGTCGTTTAGCTAATTCTACTGCTGACTGCACACCTTTACGCTTATTACAAATTTTGGCACGTTCTTACAAACTTATGCCAGAACAAAAGTGTGACATAAACCAAAAATATTTACGGACTCAACAGACCCTGTGCATAATGATCAGGGTAATGTCCAATTTTTGGCAGAGGCATGGCCGTTACGAGGGAGGGTGGGAGGGGGGCAGGTATGCAAATAAAAATAAAATAAAAATGCGTGCTTCATAAGACTTCTCCGTGTTTCCCGGGGATCTATCGGAAGGTAACCATGCGAAATTCTTCTTTTATAATACTTAGCATCCCACGTAGGTACTTATCTGACATTCGGTGTGTTGAATTAGGCCCTTCTTGTCGGTTCGCGCCGGAGTATGGTGGGCGCTTTACACTGGGGTCCGTCTAGCCGGGAACGCGGAATTTTTCTGCTCTTACGTTTTTCAAGCTTCGTACCTTTAGCTTCAGATGCAATAACGTTCTGGGTCATGAATAAGGCCAGGCAGGCGAGATAAAATAAAAATCAACACGACACATTCCCCCCCTTAAGATCCCTTTAAGGGATAAGTTCGCCTTTGTACATTTGCTTTTGTTCTGTTATTTTTTTTGTTTTATATGCAATAATAAAGAGACATACATACATACATACATTTTGGTCCGAGGGAAAATATCACAAAACTATATCAGAGGGTCGAGTACGACTTTACGAATGCTGCGTAACGTTACGGTTATCGTATCGAGATCGGCAAACCTCATACTAAATTTTAGTTCCAAATACACTCACGGGCGTGCGCTGTTCCAAACGTCATACAAACTCGACAACGTTTACTATTCGATTTTACGTGACGCAGGTTTCGAAAAGTCGTGCTCGACCCTCAGGATACGGGATATTTGACGACCGAAAAGCCTAGTGGTTAGAGACCTAACAATGAAGATTGAGCGACGTCAAAGTTCTGAAAGTATTATGTAACCATCGCTGCTCTGTTAATTTAACAAGGCCTTGTAAAATTGGCAATGAAGAAGGATCCACCTAGATGTTCAATAATCTGTTAACAAATTTGACGACCGGATGGCCTAGTGGTTAGAGAATCTGACTACTGACTGCATGAGGACTACAACCACTGCGGCCCTGGAAGCTCTGCTGGACCTGCCGCCGCTGCATCTCTTTATCCAACAGGAGGCAGGGACAACGGTGGTAAGGCTCAAAACACTAGGCCTATGGAGAAACGTAAGGGTCCCTCACACTGAAGTACTCAACGAGATAGTAAGTAAGGAGCCAATCATTGAGGCGGTCATTGATAGGATACCCTAACAACACTGACATACGTCTTTGACAAGAAATACAAAATACAACTACATGAAGACCCCAACGAAGGCCTCAATCTCAGAGAACTGAGGATCTTCACAGATGGGTCAAAGACATCAGCTGGTACAGGTTCCGGGGCGTACTCGGAAGACCTGAATATCAACATCTCTACACCGCTAGGAGCCCACAACACTGTCTTTCAGGCAGAATGCATGGGCATAATAACGGCAACAACAGCGATTCGCTCCAGAGAGGTAAGCGACTATCCGATCCGCACACTATCTGACAGCAAATCAGTCCAGCAAGCCCTGCAGAGTGACACAATAACATCAGGGCTCATCTACGAATGCCATCGAGCTCTGACGACGGTAAGTAATACAAACGCCATTACCCTACAATGGATAAAAGGCCACAGCGGATCGCGAGGAAACGACGCGGCCGACTGACTGGCGAGGGAGGGTTCGGAGATGAAGGTTTATGGACCTGAACCCATCCTACCTCTGCCCTTCGGATGGCTGCGCAGTAGACTACGCCATAACACCAAGGTAAAGCACCAACAGTATTGGACGAACCTGGAAACCTGCAGGCAGACCAGAGAGGCCCTCCCGACGATCAACCCCAGATTGTTCCGCAAGCTTCGCGGACTGGAGAAACCGCAGCTCCGACTCGCAATCGGAGCACTGACTCCAGCGTGTCCACACGCCTTACTCAACAAGCACTTACACACACTGGGTGTTACAGACAGTCCGCTGTGCAGAGCCTGCATGGAAGCGGACGAGACAGCAGCCCACGTTCTACTGGAATGCTCTGGGGTGGCGGAATACAGGGCACAGCACCTCGGATCACCGGGGTCGCTCCAGGAGGTCGCCAGCAACGTGAAGAGTCTGCTCTGCTTCCTCCAGAAGCTGGGCTGGCATGAATAGTGCCGTCAGCCCCCTCACGCAAAATAGGCGCAAACTAGTCGTCGAGTTGCGGAAAATAGCCCATGCTACAATTACAATTACATACCCGTCTGAGATACGTGAATGATCCGGTTCTTTCAGTATGATTGAATCTCACGGTAGTTTTACGTTAAAAGGCTCGCTTATCCACTTATCTTTCGCCAGAACTTACTTCTAGCCCCATTACGGGCGCCAGTAGAGCCCGGTCACCGACCCCTAAGCTAATTTGCCCATCTGTCTTCAACCGAGTCCGTCAACCGATCGGCAAAAACCAATTACGACTGAGTGCGAAGATGAGGAGGCACTGCGGGCCACGAACTCTTCAGGTGGATTTGTTAAATACTGTTTCAATTTTAACCCCCGACGCAAAAAGAGGGGTGTTATAAGTTGTCTCTGTGTGTCTGTGGCACGTGGCACGGTTGCACCGATTTGAATGCGGTTTTTTATTTGAAAGCAGGTTTTCTAGCGATGGTTTTTAGACATGTTTTATCAAAATAGGTCCAGCTGTTTTTGAGATATTGAGCTTTGAAATGATAGTGTCAGGGGCCTTCCAACTTTTCCTAAGACCTTATAACCACCACAACCACTGCTCTATACGCTAAGGCGTTTCAAGCTCTCTACGAGCCCGTTCTGCATTGGTAAACATTTTGTTTTTAGTTCGAAAAAAATATGGACCTCTTCGAAGTAAAATGCCGGGTTAACCTCTAACAATACCGGGTTCGCTGGAAGACATCCCTTTTTAGGGATAAGCTCGCCTTTGTACTACATTTTTGTTTTGGTATATTTATTGTAACTGTTTTGTAATATTATACGCAATAAAGGATTTACATACATACATACATAAAATGCTTGACTCAATCAATCCTTATTATTTTATTTCATTATTTTCCGGTCAAAAATTAGTATTTGGTTGCCTACACTTTAAAAGTTCCTGGTGCATTTTTGCAAAACGAAGATACTTAATTTCAAAACATTATTTCCACGCTCCCCTTCAACCGCAGCCCCTTTAAAAACTAAACGCCCGAAACAGTGCAAAATCCTGTTGATACCAATACGCCCGCTCGGCAGTGCTCGGCTAATCCGCCCCCGGCCACCTACCCGTCGTCGTGAAATATGGCCTGCATTCTTCACCCTCCAACAGCAGAGGACACTGGGACAGTAGGCCCGCTGAAGGACAGATCCGTGGTTTAGGTCTGTGTTTTTTTTTATTGAAAGAGGAAGAAAAACGAGCAAGCGGGTCACCAGAACCGTGTTTTATAAAGCTACAAGTTACAATTTACTAGCGGAAGTCTCATTCTATCACCTTTTGTTAGAAAGAGACTTCCGCTTGTAAATTACAACTTGTAGCTTTATAAAACACGACCCTGATGGTAAGCGATCACCGCCACCCATGAGAACCAGCAACCCCGAGAGAGTCACTAGTCCGCTGCCGGCCTTAAGGGAACAATACACTCTTTTCTTGAAGGCCCAGATGTTATAGTTAGTTGGGAACACCGCTGACGGGAGAAAATGCCGAAGAAAACGCACAGTAAGTAGACTGCGCCTCATCAAGGTGGTGACGATGTCTATTTTTATCGAAAGAAGGAGGCAAACGAACAGGCGGGTCACCTGATGGTAAGCGATCACCGCCACCTATGAGAACCAGCAACCCCAAGAGAGTCACTAGTCCGTTGCCGGCGTTTAAGGAGGAAAAGGGATAGAGGAAAGGGGGGGGGGGAATCGGGCCTCCGGCACTTTCACTGACCGAACGAAACGCAACAGGGATGCTGAATTTGCCGATTTTGTGCGAGAGGGTGGTACTTCCCCGGACGAGTATCAAATAGCTACAGTATGGCTCTCCCACTACACGAATTTATCAAAGTACCCGTCCTGGCCCCTATTTCACCATCTTTACCATTGTCAGTTTTATATGACAATCGATCTACATTTCCTTGACAATATGAAGCGCGCTAAAACAAAAGCTCTTCAAGTCGGCAGTTGACACCGAATTGTCATTGAAAACTGACAATTGTAATGTTCTGTTAAATTCAATTCAATTCATTTATTGCTTGAAATGAATGTAAGTACGAGATGTTAATAATACAACATCGTTCATTGTCTCACCCTCACAGGCATGCAACATACATTAATATAAATTAAAATTAAATTCATTTACTTATCATCTTTGTCAACATAAATCAGAAACATGATAAGACAATATAGAAGAATCGTTGGTGAAATAGCGGCCTGCTGTTTCTATCTCCCGTACGCGTGGTATGAGGAATAGTTATAATGAGCCCTTGTTTGCCAGTCTACGGGACCTGGCATTAATTCTGTTTGCCAACTCGGAGAGAGCTCTCAGCATTAATATTTTGTAATGGCTTTACTTTAATTTAATTTGCTACGAGTCTTGTTTTTCTTTTGAATTTCTGGAGCTTTGTTCTTACCGCGAGCTTTTTATTAACGATGTTATAAATTACAAGTGCGCAATTTAATTGTTCTCAAGACCTGCAAGTGAGAGTAATGGAATAGGAAATTACCCCACGTCCCCTTCGTATTAGACCATTACAAAATGACATTGACTTACTAACACAATGGGCATTGGGTCTAGTACAAAATTCACGAAACATGTATTCCAGTTACAACACGGCATTTTCGATGACAGCCATACGTCATAGCGCTGTCGTTCGACCAAATTTAAATATAGCCTTCTCATTCTGAGAGAAGGCCTAAGCTCAGAAGTAGGACGTAATTAAATCGGCCTACGCGTTCGGTCTCTAGAGTGAGATGAATTATTTGAGCAAGATTGAGCGTGCAGCCGGGAGTTTTATTAAACGCGGCGCCCGTAAAACAGATTGGGATCCCTGCCGTAAACAATTTCATTGATACCGTGACAGCTACTGATGCGATGCACCACGCCGAATTCCCATTGAATCGCCAGGTCATCGTGCAACATCGTGCAGCTTCGGGGGACCTCGGGGAAGTATCTTCGGACGGCGGGTGGTCCGATCACCAGCGCGCGCGTCGCGGCGCTAATCGGTTGGATACGGTAGCCGATATCGAAGAATAGAGGGTAATTAGGGTACCCCAGGCGCAGGGCGGGGTTTACGTTTGATAGCTTATTTTATCTACACACATTATTCATTCAGTCCTCTATAATGCGTTCAGAAACCGTAGAAAATGACCAGCTTTTCATTACTGTAATGACATTTCGATATTAAGTTCGATGACGTTCACAGTTCAACATAATTTACAATAAAATAACGAAACGTCAGCTCGGTATATTTGTCTACGATAAAAAAAACCAGTCCCATTCGGCTTCTGAACCCATCTTAGAGTATTTATAATATGTGTGTAGGTGTGTAGATAAAGTAATATATGCAACTCTACATAATTAGGCCTTAAAACACCCGTGTGATCTTATTATAGTGTTTTAAGGACCCTCATTATGTAACAGTTGCATAAACTACTATAATGCGACGTTAAGCCACTTTTGATGTTGACTTCACCTGTTGCATAATATTCGGCGAACGTCGCCGTCCGTCGATTCTGGCTAAGCTGGTATAATTAGCACTCATTGGATTAGAACAGGTGATGAATGAGATAAATCAGACAATCTACTCCCTTTAGTTAGGAAACTAACGTGAAATTTACATTATGAATGATAAGGTTCATTATCGTCATCATGTCAGCCGAAAGACGTCCACTGCTGGCCGGCGGCCTCCCCCGCGGCTCTCCGCTCAGACCGGTCTTGTGCTTTCCGCATCCACCGCGGTCCCGCAATCTTTACCAGGTTGTCGCTCCATCTGCAGTGGCAGGGCAGTGGGCGGGGCACATAGCTCGCAGGACTGATGGCCGATGGGGTCAGAAGGTTCTCGAATGGAGTCTACGGACCGGGAGACGAGCTCTCGATAGGCCTCCAACAAGATGGAGCGACGAGCTGGTTATGGTAAGGTTAATAAATAATAACGTATTACCGCACAATTACTTATTAATACAAGTTATAAACCCCGACATTTTACCTATTTCAAAAACTGCTGAAATCATTTTCACGAAAGTTATTTAAGAAAACTGCTTCAAAATCCGTTTGGGAGCTACTATGCCTCAGACAGTCACATGGTTTACTAAAGTTTACCAAAAAACTTTTGCCAAACTGACTCATTTTCCAAAATGCTTTTTTTCCGAGATTAAGTATAAATGTTTCAGGATTTTTTATAAAACAAACCTAACCTAACCTATAGGGTTCTACGAGATGGCCCTGAAATAAGTCCTGAAATATTTACAGTTTCTGAAAAAAAGTATTTTGGGAAATGAGTTAAGTAGTTTGGAAATCATTTTTTGGCTAAATGAATGGATACCGCATTCACCGGTAACCAAGTAATTAGTAGTTAAATTAGCTGTTACTCTTTTAAGCACAGAAGGATCACTCTCGAACAACAGTCAAGTTTAGGTACAAAAATTGCCTGTTTTTCGACCGTTACCTGCTTATTTACACGCGAAGTTTAAACTTGGTTTAAAGTTCAAGTCAATTTGGTAGAGCAGAGATTCTGTGACACAACTCAGCAGAAGTTTATCCCAAAATCGTAACACGTCGACTCATTCGAAGCGAAATGTCGTAAGCATACGTGACTAATAAAATAAAGTATCATTGCCGAACTTATCTCATAAATCTGCCTTTGTCATTCACGAGTTGTGTATCAAATATCTTGACACGGTTGCTTGCTAGACAAATGAAGACGTCCGAAAACTGAAATTATCCTTTTTTATTGAGACTGGGTAACAGTATTTTAGTATGGTAAGTGATCAATGCTGCACATTGACAGCCGTAACACCACAGAGGGATTGCAGATGTGTTGCCAACCTACACGGCTATAAATAAATTACGGCTCAAAGTTTTTCCACAGATCAGGCAAAAATCACTCTTATGCAATGTCACAAGCACTTTGACATGTAAAAACATTTCTCAATTCAACTATACTGTTTTGTAAATAATCGATTTATTGATTATTTTTGTTTTATTTTTATGAAACATTCATAGAATGAAATTCAACATACAATGACAATGCAAAGAAAAATTCGTTAAGCAGCTGATCCAGCTGCTTAACGAATTTTTCTTTGCATTGTCATTGTATGTTTTATACTGTTTTGTGCTTGTTGTGGTACTTTTTACTTCACTTACTTTATTAGCTATGTGTTCTGTGGGCCGGTGATTCGTAAGGTGTCGGATGACACTGACTCACTCGCTCTGCGGTTTGCGCGCGCGCAGATCCATATTTATTGTGCGCGATTAATTTATTGCGTGCCTTGAGAAAGAGAAATTATTAAGTAGCTCTGATATGTTTCTTGGAGTGAGAGTAACATCAATGGATGATTTTGAGGTACCTAAATGCAATTAATTGCATACTTTAATGGTACTTACTTCCAATTTTTTTTGCTATCAAAAGTTGAAAACACTTAGTACCTAATCAATTGTTTTCCATCAAGTAAGATCTATGACATGTAAGTTAACTTGGTTATAAGAACTGTAGTGCATAGATAAGCTAAAGGCGCCTCCCGTCTGTCTTCTTTATGCTCACGAGTGTGCGTCTTGCTGCCTCCCAGTCGTCCGGTTCGCTCCCAGAGGAACTGTCGGGCTGGGCTAAGCTCGGCTTAGGTACGTGATTGACCCGTTTATTGAAGATCGACTTTCAAAAACAATGCAACAATCAGAACTGACAAAATGCATCTGCTAACAATTATATCGACGATTAGTTGCCGAAACTAGAGTTGGCACGGGCTATGAAGAAAGCCATCAACAATAGTTTTGCAACTCCATGCCCTAACGTCCTATATCTATGTTACCCACCATCGAAATTGCACCTTAAAGCGCACACACAGGGTAGACTTTATCCTGTGGCTAAAGGTAAGTTTGGCACCTTGTCGTATTGAGTGGGAGAGCTGCTAAGAGAAATGGTGGCTGTCAGAAGCGGGCCCGAACAGTTGGACAAATATTAATTGAGATATTGGTAAGATGACAGGGAAATTATAATGTAGCTTTTGTATTAGTTTTACTGTCAAGTACTTTGTAATTGTGTAAAAAATATTTAAAAATTCAATGAAATATGTAAGTAAGTACCTACAATAAAACTAAAATGAAACTACTTATCAAAACCTAAAATATATTTAAAAAAAAACCGGTGAAGAGCGTGTCGGACAGGTCCAGGATAGGGTTCCGTAGCCGTTACGAAATAGTCCTTGTAGATTGCAAATCTAATTTTAAGAGGTGTTCTTTACTAGTTCTGCGAACAATATTTATTTTATAAGTTGGTGAAATGGTCAACTATTTTAATACTCGTCGCCTGGTTTCTTATGAAACCAGGCGAAATTTATTTTGTGAGCGTGTTCGATAATTATACTACTTAACAGTTTTTTTTTGTCAATTAGATTTTTTTGAAAAAAAAAGAGAAATGTAAAAAAACTAGCTCGTAAGGTCTACCCACAGAGACACTAATAAAGAGTTAATTACTCACATACCAAATTTCATAAACTTTAGATCGACGATACAAAATAAGTTACAGAGGCCAGAGTAGGAATATTCGAAACCTGCGTCACATAAAATCGAATAGTAAACGTTATCGAGTTTGTATGACGTTTGGAACAGCGCCCGCCCGTGAGCGTATTTGGAACAAAAATTTAGTATAAGGTTTCTCGATCTCGATAACGTAACGTTACGCAGGATTCGAAAACTCGTGCTCGACCCTCCGTAGAACAAATATTTTGACGGCCACAAACGCTTGCTAATCCACCCCCTTACTCAACGTTCAAATATGGCTACCTTATCCATTCAAAATTGCTTTTTACACAGGTATTCCGTACAAGTATTAATGGAAGCCTCACAGAGGCGGACAAATGTGCAACGTAAGAATATAACATAGTGCCAGCTTTCCAACATTAATCTCCCGAACTGTATTTACAACGGCTTATGTTACAGCTTTAACAGTTTTTTTATTTTTGCATAAGTTCTGTTTTTAGGGTTCCGTATTTTAAGAAAAAATCGAAACCCTTATAGGATCACTTTGTTGTCTGTCTGTCTGTCAAGAGCATTTTTCTCTGGAACGCCCCTGCGTTCCACTTAAAGCCAACGCAAGTTTAAGTCAACGCAATCAAAAGATACGGAAATTAAAAAACCGCCTTCAAAAAAAAAACCTTAGAAAAAAAAACGTAAAATAATCCTCTAAAATAATGTCAAATTCATTCAAAGAAAATTCCGCTCTTCTTCCGGACTTCATATTTCTGCTGCTTAGTGCTAGGCGATAAAACTTTAGGCTTTAGTTTCTGTTGTCCGAAATAAACGCATTTTATTTATTTATTTATTTTAGAGGATTATTTTACGTTTTTTTTCTAAGGTTTTTTTTTTGAAAGCGGTATTACTTTTTTGTTAAAAGATTTTTATTTTACGTTGATTTAACATTTTCAGAATTATCCTCCAACTCCTAACCGTTAAGGAGTTGTACCTTCCAGCATCAGCTCATCAACATAAGATGATGACTACCGTACGCAAATACCTGAATAGCCTTAGAAAATATATGAAACACATGATACGTGTCTATAAAATTTGAGGTCGCCCTCGATTTCCCTGAGATCCCATCATCAGATCATGACTTGGTGACAGTGGGACCACCTCAGGAGTATACCCTTTCGAATTATGATTTAACATTTTCAGAATTATCCTCCAACTCCTAAACGCTAAGGAGTTGTACCTTCCATCATCAGCTCATCATCATGAGATGATGACTACCAGACGCAAATACTTGAATAAACTTAGAAAATATATGAAACACATAGCCTGTAAAATTTGAGGGTTGCCCTTGATTTCCCTAGGATCCCATTATCAGATCATGATTTGGTGACATTGGGACCACCTCAGGAGTATACCCTTTCGAATAAAAAAGAATTTTGAAAATCGGTCTACAATTGACGGAGTAATCGATGTACATACATAAAAAAAAAAATACAGTGGAACGTAGAACCTCCGCCTTTTTTTTAAGTCGGTTAAAAATGTATACATATTGCCATTAAATCAGAACCTATTGTGTACTTCCAGTTGTCCTAGACTCTTGAAATTTGTTATGAAAGTAGCTCTCATTCAGATAAATCTCAAAATCTTAAATCACCACATCATTTTTTGTACCTTGATTGACAAATGTGTTATTGTGACAAGGTACGAAAGTGACAAGCTAGTTTTGTTTCTGACTGGTTTTGGCAGTAATCCTATAGGATTAAAAAAATACAGGAATAGGTAAATATAATACTAATACGCCTTATTTTAAGCTTGGTTAAATTAATTTTTCAAAACAAGTACGAGCATAACGCATTCTATATTCCACTTACTTTTAAATTTCCCCTAAACGCGTAAGTAATATGCCTTAAAGTCAGTTAAAATTTTCTTAAATCTCCAAAACCAAACCTCCTGACTCAATGCTCATAAAACAACCCTAAAGGGATATTCAGCCCTTAAAGGAATCAAAATGAAAAGAAGCCATTCAATAATCAATAAATCATCTGAACGTACTTAACTCGATCCCGTACGAGGGGCCACGTCGGATTGAAAAGCGTAAAAAAACCCCTAAAAACCCCTAAAAACCCCTAAAAGTCCGTTTCGGGGCAAGCGCCGTAAATAGATCAAATCTCGGGCATCATCCCTCCGTGACGTGAGTTAAATAGTTGACATAATGAGATAGAAGGGACACTTCTATGACAAACCTTCCCTCTCTAAAAACCGAGGGTCGAGTACCAATATTCGTATCGAAGTCTAGAAACTGCGTACTAAATTTTAGTTCCAAATTCGCTTACGGGCGGGCGCTATTCCAAAAGTCATACAAATTTCTCGATAACGTTACTAGGTTCTCGATTACGTTACGCAGGATTCGAATATTCGTACTCGGGCCTCCGACTTCAAGAAAGATACGCTGAGAACGCTAGTGTCGATAGCCCTTCGACTGTATGTTTTTGTTTTGTATGTTTGGCGATTACTCCGTCAACTATGAATTAATTTTTAGGATTTTTTTTTAAAATAACTGATTCTGTATACCTACAAAGTACTGAATAAATGTCTTTTATTTATTTTTTCCTCACGATGTTTTCCTTCACCGAAAAGCCTGCACACTCCTGCGAAGCAATTCAATGGTGTGTGTGAAGTTCCCAATCCGCACTGGGCCCGCGTGGGAACTATAGCCCAAGCCCTCTCATATTGAGAGGACGCCTGTGCCCAGCAGTGGGACGTCAATATTCTGATGATGATGATGATTTTATTTTTATTTTTATGACTTAATTGATGGACCGTGATACGGATTAACGAGGTTGCTGGTTCAGCTGCTTAACAAATTTTTAGGGTTCCGTACCCCTATTAGGATCACTTTGTTGTCCGTCTGTCTGTCTGTCTGTCTGTCAGTCTGTCTGTCTGTCTGTCTGTCTGTTTGTCTGTCTGTCTGTTTGTCTGTCTGTCTGTCAAGACCCTTTTTCTCTGGAACGCGTGGAGGTAGAATGCTGAAATTAATATCAAATACTTAAACCTGCGGTCCCTTGAAGCTGTGAAAAAATCAAGCATCTATGTCAACGCAATCAAAAGATACAGTCATTAAAAAAGTCGTTTCCATACAAATTGCCGTATTTTGAAAACCTAAACAGATGTCCTAGAAACTTGAAATTTGGTGTGAAGGTAGCTCGTATAGCACAACCACTCCGAAAAGTCTCAAAATCTAAGTTTTATATGTCTGTCTGTAGATTTTGCAGACCAATATAAGTTGACCCCACACTGCGTACATTTTGCTTAAGAGCAGGGCTCTACTAACACTGGACCACTTAAAACACTGGGAGAAAGCGTTAAAATCTTTCTACGGAACCCTCGTGCGCGAGTCCGACTCGCACTTGGCCGGTTTTTTCTTTGCATTGTCATTGTACGCTTACTTAATTGTTTTTAGTTCACGATTCATGATTGTTCGAAAGCGATGACAGTGTCCCACAAAGCAGTGTCCCTTCTACTCCATCTCCTCCCGCCCTCCATCAGCTACGGAGATAACGACTGCCGAAACGCGAACCGACAGCCACCTACAAAGAGGATCCTCCTCAAATTTTACCTTTTTTATCTCAACTACTTCCTCGTGAAAAATATTGTGATTGGGGAAATTGGCTTTTTCATTTTTTTCCGGGGGCTTTCCTGGGAATTTACTTGACATCCGTTGAAGCTTGGGTAGGCGCTGTTCGTCGTCTTTTTCGAAAATAGAACGGATTTTTGATCTCAATTGATATATGACATATGACTAGCGGCACGTGAGCTATAGATTTCGCGACCTTATTTTTGAACATTTTCCCCCCTTTTTTATTAAAAAAATATGTCAAAAAAGCCTGTAATTATCAAATTTAATCACGAAAATTGGTTGAGAAATGAGACCTGTATCTTTTAATTGCGTTGACTTAGAATTTTGATTTCTTCACAGCTTCAAGAGACTCCAGGCTTGAATATTTGGAACTAAAAAACAATTACTTTGCTTTACTTTGCTTTGAGCAAAGTAATTGTTTTATAGTTCATAAATATGGACCTCCGCAAAGTAACGCCTGATTCAATAAATTATTTGAATATTTGGTATTAATTTCATCCTCCTACCTCCACGCGGTCCAGAGAAAAAGGGTCTTGACAGACAGACAGACGGACAACAAAGTGATTCTATAAGGGTTCAGTTTTCTCCTTTTGAGGTACGGAACCCTAAAAACAGCCAATTTTGCCTTGCTCATATTTATTTATATTCATCACTTCTACTGTTGAATACAAGCTCGCTCTTGCAGCGAAAACAATAAACCGTGAAATTTTAATCTGTACCACTTTTATTTCCCTTACAAAGTACAAAACTACATTACTTATTTTCAAATGAATGACAAGAAAAATGTCTTCCAATTACTCCTTTACGTTATCTCCGGAACATTTAAACTGATAAGGGTTTTAGGGCGCCGCCCTCGCGGGCTGCGATTTAGGGGTAACCTTTTAACCAAGTCTTGACAAATCATTGTTTTTTTAGGTACAGTCAGCAGCAAAAGTGGCTGAGGGTCGAGCACGACTTTGCTTGCTTCGAATGCTGCGTCACGTAAAATCGAATAGTAAACGTTGTCGATTTTGTATGACGTTTGGAACAGAGCCCACCCGTGAGCGTATTTGGAACTAAAATTTAGTATGAGGTTTCTCGATCTCGATACGATAACCGTAACGTTACGCAGCATTCGTAAAATCGCGCTCTACCCTCTGAGCAACCGAAGCGCTCACAATGATCCGCACTAAGCTCTTATGTCTATAACAATAGAGACGTGCTTAGTAGGCCGAGTAATCTGGCGGTTCGTTGTATGAAGACCCCCGCATCAAATCCTCAGTCGATGAAACTTTGCAGGGATGTAATATAACGTGAGATAAAACTAAAATAAAAATATCCAAACAAAAAACATGCCGAAGATAGGTATTTATAACTAAAAGCACAAATAGCTTGATATATTGGACTGAGTAATTCCTCAGTTCAAAATTATTTTACTGAATGAATCTCTTGTTAGGTGTAAATTTATAAAAATCCAAAAATTTGACCAAAAAAAACTGTAACTTTTTAAAGATAATAACTTTTTTGTCCGTAATTTCGGTGGCAAAATTTCTCAATCAATTTTTTCTTGTTTTAGATATTTAGAATGACATTTGGCGTAACCAGTAATAAAATCCAAAAAAAAATAATGCCAAAATCAAGCTATCTCACTTCAATTTAAAAATACCAAAAACTCAGCATGGAAAATTTCTCAGTCCGATGTTTTTCTTTAATAATACCAAATGGTCTCATTACCACTTAAAACCAAAATATAAAAAACAACAATCATTCTCCGTTGAACACGATTTAAATACTTCTGCAAATTTATTAGGTTTTAATGCGCTTGATATTTTTTTTGGATATTTTTGTAGTTGAAAGAAAATAAATTAATATAGTTGTACCAGTAAATAAAACGGATGGAGCAATTTTCCACAGCGACTGAAAAGGTATTTTTTGAAAACAATATAGTTTAATGGTAAATATTTTGGATTTTTATGTCGTCAGTATAAAACGGAAATAAATTCGTATTGCACTGAAAAAAAGTGACTGAGCGGTGCAAGTTATGATAAAAAAACTTATTTTTGAAGAAAAAAGTGGTTTTTGTAAGATTTTTTTGGATATTTCACATACAGTTTTCGTTGTAGTGAATGTTTGTAGTGAAGAATATTTTAACTGAGCATTTTTCCGAACAAAGTTATCAACGAAATAGGAATTTTGGCCAAAATACCTAACATGCGGTATTTTTTTTTTGATTCTTTTAATATACCTTTAAACCATGATACTCTATCATACTATAAAGTTTTCTTTGCCTGAGGATTTACAGTTGGGGTCCCTTGCTTCGTTTCCTGGCCTATAGATCATTGTTAACGCGTCGGTTGATTAGCTACTTTTTCTGCTGACTGAAGCTGTCATAGTATCATAGTACGAGTATTTTATTCGGAATAATTTTCCTCAGTGCCATCTATGAGCAGCTTAAAAAAATATGACACAATGCATTGAAAAATTGTTACATGCAGCCAGTTAAGTATGGCTTAATTGGTAGAGCATGGTACGGATTACCGAGGATGCTGGTTCAAGTCCAGCTGCTTAACTGATTTTTCTTTGCATTGTCATTGTATGTTAGGAAGGGTCTCCTAAGAGCATTTTCACGTGGCAGCAAGGCATCTGGCCCTTGACCGTATCAACTAACCGCCCTGTACAGTTAGTGATGCAACAGTAGGCCGAGCACGAAGTTTTCGAATCCTGCGTAACGTTACGTTATCGTATCGAAATCGGGGAACCTCATACTAAATATTGGTTCCAAATGCGCTCACGGGCGGGCGCTGTACCAAACGTCATACAATCTCGACAACGTTTACTATTCGAGTTTACGTGACGCAGGTTTCGGCCTATTTTTCTTAACGGTTATTTTAATTTTAATGCGGAACCTTAATTTCTCGAACGTTACACGGGATTCGTAAGCTTAGTGCTCGACCCTCTGGAACAACACATAACAACCGCGGAAACATCGCACGCGAAACATCACTACCCCCCCCCCCCCTCCATAATAATATTCTCCATCTCCACAATCTTTCAGAAGCCCCAATGGAGACACGTCCGTATCCGGATTCAGGCCACGCGCCCCAATGCTGGTGACTCCAGAGAGAATAGACAACTGGAGATGTTAAGAGGTAACATTAGCTGAGCCCTCTTTCAGATTTATAAGTCCTAAATCAGTATTTCTCTAGGTGTGACCAGAATCAGCGCCATAAGTACCTACCTACAATTGTAGCTCCGACCAAAAACGTAAAAAACATAGGTCCCAAATGGGTGGACCGATTTCGATGCGGTTTATTTTCAGTCGAAAGCTATTTTAATCGAGATGGTTCTTAGCTAAGTTTCATTAATATCGGTTAACCCGTTTTTGAAATTTTTAACTTTGAAATGACAATGTCGGGTGTTTTTCAACTTTTCTAAGTTGGTTAGGTTATTAGTTGGTATGCTCTTCTCTCCTCCCTCTGACTAAGAGAGGGAGTGCATAAGGAGAGAGTCCCACATATGTCCCAATATGACCTACCCCAGGGTACCAGAGGGTATGCGTAACGTTACACAATCGTTAGAAAAAGGGTAAGACTGCAAGGCTTAAATGGGACTAGGCTGGTCATGTTTGATGTACGCATCCGGAAAGATGGGCCCAAATCGCCACACATTGGGTTCCGCCGGATGGATATAGATGCAGAGGCCGCCCGAGGAGATGTCGGGACGACTTTAACGCATTTAAAACGTGTTGGAAGGAACTTGCCGTTGATAGAGGCGAATGAAGTGGGGAGGGGGAGGCCATTGCTCAGCAGTGGGATACTTTACCAGGCTAATAAAAAAAAATCGGCCAAGTGCGAGTCGGACTCGCGCACGAGGGTTCCGTGGAAAGGTTTTAACGCTTTTCCCCAGTATTTTAATAAGTCCAGTGTTAGCAGAGCCCTGCTCCTAAGCAAAATGTACGCAGTGTGGGGTCAACTTATATTGGTCGGTGAAATCTACAGACAGACATAAAAATTTAAGATTCTGAGACTTTTCCGAGTAGTTGTGCTATAAGAGCTACCTTCATACCAAATTTCAAGTTTCTAGGACAACTGGAAGTACCCTTTAGGTTTTTGGAAATCGGCAATTTGTATGGAAATAGTTTTTTTAATGACTGTATCTTTTGATTGCGTTGACTTAGAAGGATGATTTTTCACGGCTTCCTGGGACCGTAGGCTTGAGTATTTAATATAAATTTCAGCATGCTACCTCCACGCGTTCCAGAGAAAAAGGGTCTTGACAGACAGACAGACAGACAGATAGACAGACGGACAGCAAAGTGATCCTATAAGGGTTCCATTTTTTCCTTTTTAGGTACGGAACCCTGAAAAGCTAAAGGCTGCTCCTGCTCCTGTCTTCTCTAAGGCTCAATCCGACGCGGAACGTTTGTTTCGTTTCTTATTTCATTTTTATTCGCATATCCGACGGAGACTGCAATGAAGACTACGCCGTGGTTTATTGAAATGCAGGCAACACAACCTTGATGACCTTCTGATGTTAGAATGTACCAGCCGTTGCCGTTTAGCGTCAAGACGCTCCGTTCTTGGGGTAAGGGTGCGCTCGGGCTCCACAAGGAGCTGAGCAAACGCCTGAAAGAGGCAATAGGCGACCCTCGCGCGGGCAGCTTTCACGCGCAAAGAATTGCTATTGCAATTCAGCGCGGGAATGCTGCCTGCGTAATGGGCACCTTGCCGAGAGGTCCAGGCTTGGTAGGTTTAATTTAATTTCTTAAGTTAGTTTCAGTAGTTTGAGTCTATTGTACATTTGTTTTAAATAAATATTTCAAATGTACCAGCCTATTGAAAACATTGATTCCTCTTGCCTCCGTCTCCAAGCTAAAGTGAACAATATATACCTTCCACATATTACTCAGGAACTTAAAGTTCATTACCTCAATTAGACAGCATGCACTCAGGGCAAGCCGCGGCAGACACATAGTCTTATTGAATTAGCTCATATTGTACTAAAAGCTATATTGTAACGTCTTCTAAACTTACAAAGGACTGTGCCCCGAGCATGAATATTCGAATCCTACGTAACGTAATCTAGTAGTAACATTATCGAGAAAATTTGTACGACGTTTGGAACAGCGCCCTCACGAGCGTATTTGGTACTCGATTACGTTATAGGATTCGAACGGACGTATTCTGGTTATAGTGCAAGTCCGAGACGAAATAAGAAAGGTATCCAAACTTTACAGGACAAGGAAGGCAAACGAAGAAGTGGGTCACCTGTTGGTAAGCTATCACCGCTGCCCATGGACACACCCGACACCAGAGGATCGCAGATGCGTTGCACACACCCTGAGCGGGACGTCACGTTAAGGGTCTCAGAAACCGGACGTCCTGCGCAGAGCGTTACGGTTAGCAACCCTAGCAGAGCCTTTACACTAGGGTTGCCAGATAGTCAGGGATACCAGAGTCTGGGGCCTCGTGGGAACTACCTGTAGCCCAAGCCCTCCTCCTCTGCTTATACCTGTGCCCCGCACCCGCAGTGGGATGTAAAAAAAAACCGGCCAAGTGCGAGTCGGACTCGCGCACGAGGGTTCCGTAGAAAGATTTTAACGCTTTTCCCCAGTGTTTTAAGAAGTTCAGTGTTAGCAGTGCCCTGCTCCTAAGCAAAATGTATGCAGTGTGGGGTCAACTTATATTGGTCTGCGAAATCTACAGACAGACATAAACATTTAAGATTTTGGGACTTTTTGGAGTGGTTGTGCTATAAGAGCTACCTTCATACCAATTTCAAGTTTCTAGGACAACTGGAAGTACCCTTTAGGTTTTCTCAGTTCGGCGATTTGTATGAAAACCACCTTTTTAATGACTGTATATTTTGTTTGCGTTCACTTGGAAGGTTGAGGAAGGTTTTTCACAGCTTCAAGGGACCGCAGGCTTGAGTATTTGATATTAATTTCAGCATGCTACCTCTACGCGTTCCAGAGAAAAAGGGTCTTGACAGACAGATAGACAGACCTACGGATAACAAAGTGATCCTTTAAGGGTTCCGTTTTTTCCTTTTGAGGTACGGAACCCTAAAAAGTGATGATAATGATCTTATGATAACAGACTGTGCCCATAGCGTATTCCAAATGTATACCCGATTGCTACATCCATCACACACCGTTCGCAAATGGTGGAAGGATTGTTTGGCATGCATTATTCAGCCGACAACGGCTCGCGTCTATCTTCACTATTGTTTAGTGGTGAGGCGCGAAGTTAATGGCAGTTTGAAGCTAGGAGTTTTGATAGCTGAGTGTTGTACAGTCAGCAGTTGTAGCTAAGCAACCGAAGCGGTCCAGTGATCTGCACAAGCTCTTGTTTGTAACAATAGAGCCGTGCTTAGATCATTGTGAACGCGTCGGTTGCTTAGCTACCTACTTTTGCTGCTGACTGTACTGTCAACGTCAATAATAACATGCATATGCCCCAGAGGGTCGAGCATGACTTTACGAATGCTGCGTAACGTAAAGTCGAATAGTAAACCTTGTCGAGTTTGTTTGACGTTTGGAACAGCGCCCGCCCGTGAGCGTATTTGGAAATAAAATTTTGTATGAGGTTTCTCGATCTCGATACGATATATAAAAATAAATAAATAAATATCACGGGACAATTTGACACCAATTGACCTAGTCCCTAACTAGGCAAAGCCTGTACTATGGGTACTAGACAACGGATAAACATACTAATATAGATAAATACATACTTATATACATATTAAACATGCAAGACCCGAGAACAAACATTCGTATTCATCATACAAACATCTGCCCCGACCGGGATTTTAACCCGGGACCTCAAGCTTCATAGTCAGGGTCTCTAACCACTGGGCTATTCGGTCGTCGATAACCGTAACGTTACGCAGCTTTCGTAAAGTCGTGCTCGACCCTCAGATATGATCCTACTCCGAGGTCTGAAATTCGAAGATCGTTCCGGCATTTTAATTTCGTGTTAACCTCATAATACAGAACAAACCAGACGCCGTATCGCCGAATATTATCGCATCGAAATCGAGAAACCTCATACTAAATTTTGGTTCCAAATGCGCTCACGGGCGGGCGCTGTTCCAAACGTCATACAAATTTCTCGATAACGTTACGCGGGATTCGAAAACTTCATGCTCGGGCCTCAGCAGTCTCGAAGGCGTATTTTCTCTTAGTTTAACAGTAGGTAGGTATGTGTAGTTAATACTTGGCTAACGTTCTTTAGAAACAGGTTAATTATTCGATCCGATCCGACGGTTAACGACAATGCGAGTAATTTACGACTTTCTTGTTATTCTTTACATTCCAGGCCGGGGCATTGTGAAATAACATAATGAAATAACCGGTGAGACTTTCAGAAATTAAAATCTTAAATGTATAATTATTTTTGAAAAGCGACCGCTTCATAGTGAACAGGGATAATCTACAGCTGATTTGATTACTTCTGTTTTACCTATAATGTTTTTAAACCCATTTAGACGTGCTATAAAGATAAATTACACTCGTGACGTAAAAACAAATCGATGAACCATTTCCTTCTATCCCGATATATTCTGTGTATGTACTCGCCTCAGGAGACGCTCTGTGCTGCACATTAATAACATTATGCTATAATTATAATATAATTACCAACTAATCAGCTCAAGATATCGTTTCAAAACAATAGCGAATGCCCCCTAGCATCTTTTAACACACCAAGATAACAGAACCGCCCAAAAACTCTTATAACAAAGCGTCAAGGTCGTTTTTTCAATCCAGCGTTCTAGTTTCATGGTTGAACTATAATTCCGTAATAGTTTAATACAGAGGGCGATGCGAGCGACAGGCGGAAATTGCAAGTCGGAGCCTTAAGCCTGCGCATTGACGTGTGAACCTTAAATATTGAACATGTGCAGGCTTCAAGCGATATTGAAGCTTGCTTATCACGGACCAACCACCCTCTGGACACCGCATCTTCTATAATTTACATGAAAAGTCATTATGAAAAAAACCGCGGTGAGCGGGCCGCGGGAATGCGGCGTGATTGGTTCATAGTTTGTCATCTCGCTTGTCATCTGGTCGAAGTGAGCCGCGATTGGTGGCTAGAGAATACAATGTCGCGTTCTTTTCAAAAAGCCTGCTGTATACACAATAATACACATAGTACAAAAACCTTTCTCACGGGCCAGGCAAAAATCAATCTTATGACAATGGTGGCTGTTGTGTTCCGGTGTGGAGAGCGAGCCGGTGTAATTACTGGCACAAGAGGCATTTCATCTTAGCTCTCTAGGGTGGCAACGCAACTGCAAACCCCCTGGATTGTGGGGTGTCTATGGGCAGTGGTGATCACTCGCCATCAGGTGACAGAAACATTTTGACAGGGGAAAGCTTTTCGCACTTTAATTATACCTAGTTTTACTACAAAGAGGTCTGTGACCTATTCAGTTGATAAGGCACTTGGCCCTTTGTTTGACACTAGCGCCATCTGTACTAGTGGCTCTGTGAACTGTGGACCTCACGAGCTCTTTTTTTTCCAGAAACTAATCGACGAAAGAAAGAAAATAATTATCGAAGCTGCTAACAAAATTTCGCAAGAATCGGTTGAGAAATTCGACCTTTAGCAGAATAGTCGGACATCCAGACAGACGTACGGACATATGAAAGCACAGACCTAATAGCAAGTGGACCAGTGATACCTACAGAATTAGCGTGCATACCTACTAAAATTTGGCACGTAACATGGCTGCTTTTCCTAGGGTTGGGACTGTTAAACGTATGCAGATATCGATATCGATAAAATCTACGCTATAGTAGTATATGCAACTGTTAAATTACGAGTGTTTTAAGGCCTAATTATCTAGAGTAGCATACATTACTTTTATCTACACACATTATAAGTACTCTAAGACACGTTCAGAAGCAGAAGGCATTATCATATCCATACCTGTCACGAATTTGACTGTTGTTTTTATCATAGATGAGTAAACATACCGAGCTGACGTTTCGTATCGACTGTTTTTTTTATTGTAAATTATGTTGGTTTTTGCAGATATTTCACATTTTCTACTGTTTTTGAACGCATTATAGAGGAGTTATGACATGTGTGTATATGGGTTTGCAGATGTGTTGCCAACCTAGAGAGCTAAGATGGAATTCCTCTTGTGCCCGTAATTACACCGGCTGTCTTACTCTCCACACCGGGACACAACAGTGCAAGCACTGCTACTTAGCGGCAGGATTAGCGAGTAAGATGGTGGTAGCGGTTGGGACGGACCTCGCACAAGGTCCTACTACCCACAAAAGTGAAAATAAAAAAACATTTGTCTTAGGCAACTCCAAAGTTTTTATTCATTTCTAATAGTTTCTGAAAGATACTTTGTCACAACACTCACAACTTCTTTTTCCGTGATAGCGAAACCTCAAATCTATAATCATTTTGATTACAGACATTACCTTACCCTCACACTTGTTGTACAAGGCAACACAGGTGACAGGCACGAGTAAACTGAAAAATAAGAATATTAAGTATCGATAAGTTTATCTCTAGCCTACTCAAGGGACATTTTTTCCAAATCTCAAATCTGGTTCAGCCTGTGCGTTGTGTGTCAGTCAGTAAGTCACGGTTTTATTTTATGTTTAGATCTAATAATTACCTGAATTGCTCCGTCACGTCATCAATCTCGTCACATTAAGAGTTCTATTGAAGCATGACATGTCGAAGTGCATCGAGCAGACAAACCATGTCTTATGTCGTGGGTTTATATTTTCAATTCCAATCCTTTTCTTTTTGGCAGTTTCATTCACAGGAAATCTGACGAAAAAAAAATTCAAACAATAATTAGAATTTCATCGATACCTATGTCGATACTTAGCACCGCATAAGCTAATATGTCAAAATCATGCAAATTATTTCTGTTGAAATAAATAAAATCATTGGAAAATAAAAGAAATCGTACTTAAACAGACGTTCGTACTCATTTTATAAGATCATTATGTTACGATACATGCCAAAATACAATAAAACATTCGAATTATTCAAGGTAACTGGTTACTAACCTTTGAAGGGTCAACTCAGGTTGATTAATGTTTTTTTAACACTACACTGTCTGACGCAGCACTAGGGCATGATTGTCCTATTAAAGACAAAGCCCTGCACACCATGATAACTCGTTTCTTAGAGTAATCCTCACAAAAACAGCAAATATATTCGGAGCCGGCTACCGTTTGACAGCACATCTACCACGAAATTTGGCACGGAACATGGTGGCACCTGCCACGCTGTCGTAAACTCGTGACGTCACTTAGAGAGTGCTGCCAAATTTAGTAACCAACAAATACAGTTTGTCTCTCCTATTCTTATGCAGCTGTCAGTAAGGTAAAAAGAGATAAAATGCCGTTTGACATGTATGTGTCGATATGGCAAATATTTGTATAAGTCACGCTTCATATAGAAGAATATAGCGCCTCCACTTTCCTATCTCAATGTATGAAAGAACTTTTACCCAGGCTAAAACGGAGACGCTTCACTCGTGCTCCACGCCCGCTCGGTCAATTCTTTTTTCTCCGAGTTCATAAAATGATAGTAGTGTTAGAATCTTTAGCTTAATTACTATTCTTATTCTTCGACATTGAGTCGGCCAATAAAATGTATCTAAACAAATCTAAATCACTTCCATCACCAGCACGTGTATTGTTCATTTAAAAAACTAATATAAAACTTCATTAGTTACTAATCTCAAAAACAAAACTTACAAACAAACAACCTTTGTTTGACAACGAACTAAAAACACCCCTCGTTTCAAATTACACAAATACGAAGTTCACCTACCGTCAAATGTCATTGATACCAAAAGTTCAACCCTACGCTTCCATCCTGCTCGCACTCAGCTAAAAAGTAAAGGAGAGCAGGTTTACTGGTTGGAATTCTCCGTACAATATCGAGTAGGGTTGTCACAGTTAATAAAGAACCGTATTCGGAGCATTTAATTAACAGGGGTGCTGCCCTCTGTCGTTTTACGATGGAATTGCATTCTTTGTCGGAATCCGATCGAGTTGGGCCAAGGGGTTGGACGAGTGAAAGGGGGGGGGGGGGGGGGGATTAATTGATACTGGTGCGCTCATAGGTGCATTTTATGTAGTAGTTTCTTTGCACTTTGAATTGCAAATTAAACTTTGTCGGACTCTGATTGAGTAGATGACTGTTCTTTATGTGTCCCAATGCTGGGCAAAAGCCTCTCGTCGTTACGGCCACTCTTTAGTGTTGAGGGCGATCCTGCCAATACAACCGACAAGCTTATCAAATACTTTTAAAAATCGAAGCCTCCCATAATGAAATGTCTAATGTAACCAAAATTAAAAAAAAAAGACATTTAAAAAGCCGTGATAGCCTAGTGGTGTGACCTCAAGCAGAGGATCGTGGGTTCAAACCCCGGCTCGCGCCTCTGAGTTTTTCGGAATTTATGTGCGGAATTACATTTGTAATGTATCATGAGCTTTTCGGTGAAGGAAAACACTGTTGCAAAGCAATTTAATGATGTGTGTGAAGTTCCCGATTCGCACTGGGTGCGCGTGGGAACTATAGCCCAGTCCTCTCATTCTGAGAGGAGGCCTGTGCCCAGCAGTGGGACGTAAAAAAGGCTGGTGATGATGATGATGAAAAAGAGTGTCTTATTTGACCAACTAGACAACAACATACCTGCATGTATTGTATGAAAATGGTCTAGAATATATTACTTAACAATGGCGCAAAACCTCCGTACGGATTTAAATGAATCATACTACTTACTTAATCATTCTTATTGCTATTTTAATATTGAAAGCATTAAAAAGGAAACAGCGGCACGTGTCGCAGCTTATGCCCCCCAAATAAATAATTAAGCGAATAAATTCTGCGACAACCCTACTTTAAAGCCCCTTAACCTCTTACGATTGAAGACATTTTCACAGCGGTTATAGCCTTATAGCAAGTTGAATAGGGGTGGCGAAGAAAAACATAAATTCCTTATTACTATTGGTGTCTCATGAAACTAAAGTTTAAAAAGTGGAAGTATATACGATTGAAGATGGAAATCATTTTCTTTTATTTCGTAAATGTAAACTAAAGCTGCAAAAGTAGTCCCGACCGGTCTAGATTTTTTTATACGATTAGGCACACAGACAGATAGATGGACAACGAAGTGATCCCTTTTGAGCTACGGAACCCCAAAAACAAGTAACTTTAACATTAGACCGTGCTCCGTAAGACAAATTCCCCCATCGGTTTCCCTTTAAACTAATTAACATAACACAAATCAACAAAAGCTACATAATTAATTAAACACGCAACATAGTCTTCGTAATTGGCCGCCATAAAGCGATCAAACTGCCAATCATTCACCATAAACGCATCATTCGTTCATTCCATTCACCCGGAGTTTATTTGACCACTTTATTCCAAGTTTGTTTTAGAGCCTGTTAAATTTACAGCCTGCCGAGACGCGATAACAGGGCAGACAGACAGACAGGCAAACAGCGATGCCGTGAAATTTATGGTCTCATAAATATACATTATGTTTATGACGGGCCCTGTGATTGGCCGATGTGTGCTAGTGAATGAACGGCGGGTCCAGTCGATTTTTGGCGCAGGGAAAGCGTTTGAAGTTGCTTCGTGATTTGTAAAAGCTTAGGTTGACGACTTGACGTCCTGTTTTTCTTGCTAGGGGTTGAGTTTATTATTTGTAATTTCAACCTCGAGAAATGTTAAATTAACTTTTAATTATTGTTATTATTATTGTGTGCCCTTACAGGGCGTCATGGACTGACTAATACCGATGTAACATCTTTATATAAATGCACATGACTTAATCAATGAATAAATGAATAAATGAGTGGGATTCAAATTCAAAGTTTTAGCCAGCAAATAGGCAGTTGAATGCTCTTCTACACGTAATTTTTTTTGAGTCTACCAGTGCTTTCGGAAAGACCATGATTGCCAAGAAGAATGCGCCGCAAGAAACTTGGCACAAAGTCATTTTGCTCAAAACAAGTTAGATAGCTCTTACAATACATAACCACAGATGAATTACACAAGGGAAACTCACTGTATCATCATCCTTCCTAACTAAATTATAAATGCGAAAGTAAATTTGTCTCTCTGTCTCTCTGTTTGTCTGCTTGTTACCTCTTCACGGGAAAACCGCTGCACCAATCTAGATGAAATTTGGTAAGAAGATAGTTTAAATATTACTTTTTATTAGGGAAAATTATAAAGTTCCCGCGGGATAGCGATAACTGAAATCTACGCGGACGAAGTCGCAGCAACAGCTAGTTAGAAAATAAATAAAAAATACAGTATTTTAGAAACAAGTTTAGAAACAATTTTTTAAACTTTATTAAAAAAACTCCACAGGGGTGCTCACTTAGACTTACCCAAGTATTAGGCTTAGGCTGAAGTATTGACGGTTCATTTAAACGAACTCTGTACGAGTACTTTTTAACCGACTTCAAAAAAAGGAGGAGGTTCTCAATTCGTCGGCTTCTGCTCGGTTTCTGTTTTTTTCTGAGGTTTTTTTTGAAGGCGGTTTTACTTTTTATTGGTCATCTTTGAGATTCCGAACACTTCCCGCATTATTGACTAGAGCTCGTCACTTAATCCTGCGATCACTTGGTGTATCACCGGCCCTATTTAGCTGTTTAAAAATAGCCGGCGAAAACGAACGCGCGCGCGTCGCGTTAATCCCTGTTTTCCTGTCGATTTCGCGTGCCACTGCGCAGCTGGTGACAGGACAGATTGGCTGTGTGTGTACATTTCTTGTTTTGTTTAAGAGATGTAAAGGGTTAGTAAAAGGGGGGAAATGGAATGAAAACTGGTCATGAGAATGTCGTCTATTTTTAGGCCGATATAGTTGTATGTTTTGGGATGTTTTAGTTAATATTGCTGCCATGTGACGAGGTTTAACTGTGTCTTATCGGTTTTGTTTAACATACGTAGCCTACTATTATTCGCAATCCTTTTAACATGACTCTGATGATCTTTGGCTTTTTTGATGATTTTATTTATCCGTTGTCTAGTACCCATATAGTACAGGCTCTGCCTAGTTTGAGACTAGATCAATTGGTGACAATTGTCACATGATATTGATTTATTTTATGCGCGTGGATTTGCAAATTGGAGACACCTGGTGTAATTTGCGTGGCCGTATTACTCTGGTGTTATTTGTGTGGCACTTTTTCATACAAAAATACGGCCACGCAAATTACACCAGTATGTACCGTGTAAAGCTACAAGTTACAATTTACAAGCGGATGTCTCATTTTATCTCCTTTTTTTTAAAGAGACTTCCGCTTGTAAACTACAACTTGTAGCTTTATAAAACACGACCCAGGGTGACCAGGGGTCTCCAGTTTGAAAATCCACCCATGCCTTTTTGGTTTTACAAGGCACTCCATCTGTTGACAACGCATTTTCTTTCACATCCCAGTCGGTGGCCACGTATTTTTTAACCGACTTCAAAAAAGGAGGAGGTTGTACGTTCCACTGTATGCATTTTTTTTTCCTTAAACTCTTATTTTCTCCCAAGAAACTACTTTGGTTATTTAGCGCTGGCGCAGAGACGCAAAGCTTACAAAATACACTAATCTAAGGTGACAGCTTTGCGTTTGCGAGTGTACGAAGGGGCGTTGCGGAGATGTCAAAATTGGCTGAACAAGGATTGGTCACTGAAATATACGAGTTTGTTGCACTGAAAAAGTAGAGTTTGTTGCGTTGCGAGTTCGCAATGCTTGCGTGGATGAGTGTGTGAAATACTGTTTTACCTATTTTAGCACACAAGGTTTGGTCACTTTTTAGGGTTCCGAAGCCAAAATGGCAAAAAGGAACCCTTATAGTTTCGTCATGTCCGTCTGTCTGTCTGTCTGTTTATCCGCGACATAGCTCAGAGACTATATTGGTACTAGCAAGCTGTATTTTTGCATAGAATACATATTAATTAGGCCGAAAAAGTGCTGGGATAAAATCTTGAAAAACATTTTTTTTGGGGTATCTCCCCTACACGTAAAGTGGGGGTGATTTTTTTATTTCTCTCCCACCCCATAGTGTGGGGTATCGTTGGATAGGTCTTTCAAAAATATTGGGGGTGCTCAAAATTTTTTTTTCGATGGAGTTATTCTTGTGCGAAATATTTAGCTGTGAAGTGCTCATTTTTGTTGGACTCAAGTGCCCCCCCCCCCCCTCTACCAGAGAAACTGTCATATCCGAATAGGTTGAGTTTGGGGAGCTAAAAAAATACGTGTCCGTTATTTTAGACTACTGTCTGACATAATATAAAAATAAATCAAATCGGAGCCGGACTGTTGGGTACCTTTCGTTGTTAGTATTTGTTGGTATTGGGGCATTGGTGGGTTCTGGGTTATTCTATATTCTGAGACCGGATCAATGCCAAAGGGCTCAACAAGACATCAAAGACACTGACAGTGCGCACAATAATAAATCTTATAGTATAGGGTCATCTACACAAGCGCTCTCAAGAGATCCCTGATTTGACACCCGATTGTACCGTATTGATGGACCAACTTACAAAACACCATTCCTAAACTAATCGCGAGTCGATAATGAACTTTATCAACAAGTATCAAGTGTCACTGCTCCTGCGATCACTGTTTTTGTATCCTTGCAAACTGTATTGATGGACAAGTTTGCTAATGCAGTTCCCAGACAGATTGGTAGGCGAAATTGAATTTTGTGTGGAGGGATTAAGTAAGTAAGTAAGGTGTGGGGTGTGTATTTGAGGTTGTGTGTCGGCGTCTTTAAGGTTCCGAATGGTGCTTCAGATGCTTTGATGATGTCTCGTTAATTTTAGTTGCGGATTAATGCGATATGGTATTGATATGATAAGTATTGTATTATGATTTGGAAGGCTGAACATAAAGGAAGGTACGGCATGGAAGACATGTGTCAAAAATGTAACTAATACGGAAAACCCACGTCGAATTTCGGCCGAGTTTATCTAAGACATGTTTCTTACTAATTCCTAGACTATTTCTCAAATTTCAAAGTGAGACGTAAATATGCAGTAAGACCAGAAAAAAATATTCTCGAACTGCTATTCGAACCCAGGAACTCCACCAATACACGTACAGAGATGTCACATAGATTTAAAGGTACGGAAGGAACCCTAAAAAAGTTTTTTTTTTAAGATTTTATTCTTCTTATTTGTATATCCGCACCAAATTACAGCTTTCTTGGTATAAAGAGTCTGAGCTATGCTGCGTCCAAGCAGACGGGCATGGTGAAACTATAAGGGTTCCTTGTTGATTACGGAACCCTAAAAAACGGTCTCGTACCCAATCTTCACCCCTCTGTTTACAGGGAGTAAAAACAAGAGTTCACTGATATGCGACAACCGGTCACCACTAGTACTGTTAGTCGAAATACTACCGTCTTGATAAGGTTGTATAGTTGGGCTTGCCTCAGCCTTCAATAAAGTAAGGGCTGTTACATAGAGTTGTGCCCACTCGGTCTTTAAAGGGAGCGCTCCGATCTCGTTCAATCGGTGAAAGGAACTAGTTCAGACTTTTAGTTCCTTTAGTTCAGTAGTTCAGTGAACGAGTTGGAACTGTTTTGATCTGTGAAGGACACGGAACGGAATGATAGTTGTTCATCTCGCTTCCACGTGCTCTAGAGACACTTTGAACGAGCGCTATTTATCTGGCTCCTCGGTTTCGGTCACTCTCACTCGCTCCGTTCCGCTCAAGCGATTCATCCACTCCACTCCACTCCTCTACCTACTGAACTAAAGGAGCGAAGACCGATTCAAATCGTGCGAAAGGATTTAGTTCATTTCGGTCCGCGACGGGAATTCATTCCTAACAGTTCTTAGTTCCTGACCGACTCAAGCCTACGTTACAGATTGGGTTACGTCTTGACTATAGTTAGGTTTTTTTGACAGCCGATATTTGACAGCTGTCATCCCATTACAATTTATGTCATTATTGACAAATGAAACATGATGGCTGGTGATGATGATGATGACATATGATGACACGAATTGTACTGGTTGATGGCTGTCAAATATCGGCTGTTAAAAAAACCTAATTATAAGTGGGTATAGTTTTATATGATAATTGTGTATTTTTATATGGAGACTGGGTCAAATTTTTTGCCGCCGTGTACAGTTACAATATTCAAAATAGCCACTATTTTTAAAACCTCACAGTAGAAGATTTAGAATTATTTCGCAGGAAGAGATAGATGAACCAGCGATTTAATTTTACATGACACTGGATTGGATTTGCACACTTTAGATTACCAACCTTATGATAATGACAATGTAATGCTGTGTTGTTTTATAACGCATTTTTTTATCTATTTATAAGCCCTAATAATAATGATCGTAAATATGAGAGGTGCGTGTTACATTCTCACTCATTTAAGCGAGATTGAAAAACAAGAACCAATTTTATAAAAATACGCCCAATCTGTACTCGTCTTTAGGGTTGCCAGGGATGATTCCAAAAATTCCGCGCATAACTTTTTCCCGCCTTTGTAAATTGAATTTGGAAGTTAATTGTCTATGATACCTTTGCTCAATCCACGGCAATTAAGCATGGCTCTTATTTTGTTACTTACACAGTTCAATTTCGGCTAGCATTTGTTAATAAGCTTTAATTAAAAACACTAAGAACTATAGACGCCTCTGCATTCTTGTGAGAAGATAAATTAGCGAGTTTGGTGAAATGTTTGGGGAGGGTAGATTTAAGAAAATTAGCAAACGGTTAAAAAATGCGAAACACTCTTTCTTATTTTTTTTTCTATTTGGCTGATTTGGCGTTTACCTTTTATTGGCATCTAGCTGTAGCCCGCGACTTTGTCTGCGACTATTTCGGTTATCGTTATCCCGCGGGAACTATACAATTTTCCCGAATAAAAAGTAGCCTATATAATTATTCCTCAACGCTTAAACTATCTTCTTGCCAAATTTCATTTAGATTAGTGCAACAGTTTTTCTGTGAGGTAACAAGCAGACAGACAGGGAGACATAGAGACAGAGTTACTTTCGCATTTATAATATTAGTTAGGATTTATTAAAAGGTACTTATTTTAAACGGACGTAACTCCAGTTATACGTTAGGATGGATCCATTTCCTTTACCTTAGCAAAAGTAAAGAAGTGTGTGACGATAATGTGACATTGTCAAACTCGAAATTGTTAGAGTTTTATTTTTCGTAAAAAAGGTATCTAAAGGTATTTAATCTATTCGTTCGTAGTATTGATAATATTGCTCTTTTTATTTCATTATCTTGTATTTCATATAACAAGAGTTACTTTCGCATTTATAATATTAGTATAGAAGTATATCTATACTTCTATGTGAAATTCGAACTACTAATTCGAATTGTTATTGTAAACTCACAATTGTAAAGTTGTTGAAATATTAGCCAGGTAGTTAAATCATAACGTAACAAAAGTCATGTGTTAGTGTGTGCGTGTGTCTATTTCGGTATTTCTCGTAAACACACAATACTAACAATAGATGCGCGTGAGTCGATGCCCAGTGCGCTCTTGTTATTGTATTGATCATACATCAACTTGCGAAAATAAGTTGTTTCATACAATGTTTCATATATCTTAATTTCATGATCATGACTAATAAATACGACGGTAGAAGATTTTATAATTTAAAAACAATTATTTTGTTCACCTGCGACCACACGTGTAAGATAGCTGCGTTTATGCGACAGTTGTATTTTTTCATGCAACACCTTCCCCTCCACTGCCACACGAATCAACACATGCCACACAGACCGAAATATCACCACCCCATACCCTATACCGAAGCATTTCGGAAGTCTCTACGAGACCGTTTTCACGTCACCAACACCACCGCTCAACCTCTTTATAGTGAACCTAGGTACAGCAGGCCTACGAATAACAATATCTATGGAAGCGTGAAAAAATGGCTATACCACATAGGTACCATGATAGGTGCGGAAAAATATACGAACTTCGCCGTGCGTCAGACAGATGTGACATTCGTGACGTGCGGGCTTGTGTCACCGGACTTCCTCTGTGAATATAATTGTGTTTTGCGCAATTTAATATTTAGCAAATATGCCATCGTATGTCGTGAAGTGGTGTAGAAACCATACGGATATGAAAAACACTAGAATTACCTTTACCTTCATATGTAAGTAAATAATACATTTTAAAAGCCCATACTTGACAATGACGCCGTCTTCGCTAAGCAGAATAGCTGGACGGTTCGACCGAACATTGTCGAGTAAGGCCGAACGTAGCCGACGCGTGTCGCGATTTTCGATGTGCGAATGTCATCATGTCAGTGTCAAGTTTTCGTGCGCTGATGTATAGCCGTTATGCTTCCATGTCTTCATAGTTCACTGTAGCTTATTAATTTAAAGGAACGCGCCACTGTCTAGTCATTTTTACATCATCATCATCAGCCTATTTACGTCCCACTGCTGGGCACAGGCCTCCTCTCAGAATGAGAGGGTTTGGGCTATAGTTCCCACGCGGGCCCAGTGCGGATTGGGAACTTCACACACACCATTGAATTGCCTTGCAGGAGTGTGCAGGTTTCCTCACGATGTTCCCCTTCACCGAAAAGCTCATGATAAATTGCAAATGTAATTTCGCACATAAATTCCGAAAAACTCAGAGGTACGAGCCGGGATTTGAACCGTCGTCTGCTTCAGAGGCGACAGGTCAAACACTAGGCTATAACGGCATTTTTACATAATTTAATCCAAAGTAAAGTTAACGTATATCAATGTTAAATGCGCCCAGAAGTGTCAGTTGCCAAAAGCCAATCCCGTCGCTTCGCAGGTGTGTTCTGCATCCGACTTTTTAAGCCTGGCTGTTTGGCCGGGTGCCAGCGCCCGTGCACTCAAAAAAAACCCTTGCTAATGGGCAATTATTCGCTGCGAGCTGCCAAGCGCTAGTTAGCACGCGTAGTGGCAGCAAAATAGATCAGTGGGTAATAGGTACAGTCAGCAGTAGAGAAGCTAAAACACCGGCGAAGTGCGAGTCGGACTCGCTCACCGAGGGCTCTTTACAAATTTGTAAGTATATGAGTTGCCTTGAAGATTTTTCCCACTTTTATCGGATGTTTTAAATTGTCCTAAGTCAGCAGAGCCACTTCTAAGCAAAGTACCTAGTTTACGCAGTGTGGGGCCATTTTGTATGTATATTTTTTTGCAGTTTTATTCATGCACCCACAATTTAACTTTCCAGTTGTGAAAAAGTTACTAGAAGCTTCATCGACGTTAAAAATGCCAGTATATAATGACCAACGACAATTCGATTTGTAAATCGCTGACTTGGACAGTTTTTCTTTTAGCTCGTTACATATTTGCAATGAAATGTAGGCCGAATTGTCATTGTAAATTGACATTAATTTCATAAATTTGTAACAATCTGAATCGCAATCGCGTTCATTTTGCATGGGCTGACAATTGGTATCGGAAACTAGCTGTCACAGTCTTACAAAAACTGACATTTCAATCCGATGACGAGTGTTAAAATATACTCAGAGGCAAAACAAAAGACAAGTCTTCTAGATAAAAAACAGCAGACATGGCTGTGTGGACCTCGTCTCCTTTGCCTATCCCTGAAGGGATAAAATTAATCGCACGCCATTTTTTCCTTGATTAATGTAAAAACTGTTATTTAAATAAAGAATACTTTTACAATAAATAGTAAAAATAGGGGTGGGCGATTGATTGTGCTGAGTATAGTTACGCAATAATGCTGCGATTACTACAAAATTTTCCAATAATAAACAAAGTAGGTATAGTTAAAGTGAGAAACGCTTTCCCCTGTCAAAATGTTTATGACATTGTCATAAGATTGATTTTTGCCTGGCCCGTGGGAAAGGTTTTTCTACTATGTCTTTATGGAACTATCCGAAAGGTGTCCGGGAAGGTGACATTTGTCAATTATGTCATCGGGCCGTAACTCGATTGGACCCAAATCAAATAGCGTATTCAGACGGCGGCTGCTACGTTGGCTGAATAGTAAAAAGCCATGGTTTCGTTGATAAAAAAGGTAATGTTGAAAATGTTCACATTCGCTTTTTGAAATAAAACTTACCTTAAGCTGAACAAAATAGGAAGGGGTTGCCAAATATGTTTTATAGGTTAAAGCCGAGGTGTGAGTTTCATACAAAATTAATGACACAGAACCATTGACTTAACAACACCATGGACTACGGGTTAGCGCTGCCAGCTGCCGCCAGTCAAAGATGATGATGGGTAGTATCAACCAAAGAAGAACCAGGTATCTACTAAACCTAGGTAAGAGTAGCTTAAGACTTATGACAGGTATAATCACTGGACATAATGTATTAAACAGACACCTAAGTATCATGGGAATTAAAAGCGACTCCTCCTGCCCACACTGTGGGAAGGAGGAGACGAGCAAGCATGTCCTAGCCGAGTGCTTCATGTATGCGGCTGCGCGACGCGAGGCATTCGGAAGCGATGAGCTGAGAGAAGACGAACTTAAGGATGTCAACCTAAAAGATGTCCTTATGTTCAGCAGGAGAACGAGGAGACTCGAGGAGAGATGCTGCGTGGGAGCGCCGCTGGGGCAGTAACCGTCGGCTCCAAACCACGGGGAACTGGGCTGAATGAACGCACAAGACGATCGACAGCCCGCCTGATCCAGCCAGGCCTCCCCACACATCATCATCATCATCATCATCATCATCACGGGTTAGCGCTTGAAACGTCCGAACCAAAAGACCAATAATCGAGCGTCAGTCAGTCTTAGTTTGGTCGAACGACAGCGCTATGGCGTATGGCTGTCATCGGAAAATGCCGTGTTGTACTGGGATACATTTTTCGTGAATTTTATACTAGACTAGACACAAAGTTTATGGTGTTAGTAAGTCAATGTACAGAACACAATATCTCTCTATTATAGTGAAACCAGCAGGCTTATTATTTTAAAGGAACGCGACATCGTAGGTGTAGAGACATTGGCAGTCCTCTTGGTTTAATCGTCCTTGCTGTCCACGAATATTTTTGAAATTGAGAAACTACCTAAATAACTTTGGAGTCCCTTGAATCGTCGACAAACATTTCATAACTGTTTATTTTCTGCTAAAATCAGGATAATTTCGGGATAATTTTATTTTATGAAAAAGAAATTGTTTGTATAGGTTAGGTTAGTTTTTACATCAAAAGTTTGAGAAAATAAGTCAGAAACATGTGTCGGCAATTCAATGATACTTAAACCAAATAAATAATTTTCATTCCTTCATGGAAATGCAAGTCAGGACTTAAAAGCCACATCCCATTATTTTCTCTGACGTAAATATGAAATGCTCCCCTAGACAACATCGTTAGGAGTCTATTAGTCAGTCTGCACATTTAATGGGGGGGGGGGGGGGGATAACTTAGGCTATACATTACACCACAGAACTATATCGGGATAGAAGGAAGGAGTGTATGTGTCTCGTGTGTCGAAAAGAAGGGCTAAGAACCTCATCAGATCAGATCAGATCAGAAATGTCTATTGCCACAAAAAAAATCGAAAACAAAACCAAACATAACATATTTTATGCACAATATACAAGACGCATTTGAAAATTACAGTTTTAAACACATTAGCATTACTTGTGGCAAAAGGAACCCCCGATATTGCCATTTCAAAGTTTAATATTTCAAAAACGGCTTAACCAATTGAATCTTAGATAACAACCATCTCGATTAAAAAAACCGCTTCGAAATCGGTCTATCCGTTTGGGAGCTATGATGCCACAGACATATATACAGATACAGTGGTCAAACTTATAACCAGAGCTCGGACAGGTCATAGCAAAAACAGATATGGAAATAGAATAATACTCAATAGAGTCAATACTTAAAATTGTAATTATCTAAAGAGGATATTACCGTAATTTAACATTTTTACTTTATAATGAAATGAAATGAAAATAGTGAATAATAATTAGCACAAATAATTAAATAATAAATGAAATTAAATATAAACATCGGTTTGTTCCAGAAAATGCAGTAGTTGATGATTGCATAAAATGTTCAATGCGACCATCAGCTTTAAAAATATTTTACTTACTATAATTATTATACCTTCACAAGCATAATAATTTTGGGTTACTGTTATAAATGTAATTGAAAAATATAATGAAATAACTGTACATAATGCGACTTTGTTAATCTTGTTCTATTACCGTGTTGCAATTATTTTGCTATGACCTGTCCGAGCTCTGCTTATAACATCCCTCTTTTTCGTCGGGGGTTAAAAGCAAGAGTCCTTGTGGTTCAACAATTACCTGTCCAAACACCAACCGCTACAAAAATGACAGCTGTTATAAATTGAGGTATTTCCTCACTAAATTACACTCGTGACGTCAAAATACCTACGCAAAATGTTACGCGCTCGGTTCACATACAAGGCAATGAACTCTTTCCTTCTATCCCACTATCCATGCATTACACAGACAGCAAAATACCTCTTTGTGTGAGATACTGGATTACTCACCAGAGTGACGTGTATGGGGTGACCTGTCAAAACAAGGGTCCTGTCCAGGGTGGGGCTTATGGCAGCAAATGATAGACTCCTGGACAGTAAAAAAATGTGTATATTAGATATATATAAAGTTATTGTAGCGTGTCGCTTGCCCTGCGACTGAATTCGAAGTGGATCGGAGCGGAGCGGCGGCCGCGCGCCTCGCCGCGCCCGCGCCGCACCCCCCGCTGTCGCCGTCGGTCGTATCACGAGCTGTGCGCGTGAACAGTATTGAACCAAAATCCGGTCAAGAGCGAGTCGGACTCGCGCACCGAGGGTTCCGAGCCATTATGTAATAATATTTGTGTACAGCCCATTCAATGTAGGATAGACTAACACTCGGCTGACGGCGACATCTCTTGCCCTAAAGCGAAACTAATGTAATAAAAATGTTAGATACGAAATCCTCGGAGCTTGAGTCCGATTTACAGTTGGCAGGGTTTTTATTTTCGTTTTGCTATTTTTTTTAGTACCTACCTTTCTAGGTACTTGACATTTTCAATATTAGGGTCAGACGAGCGTAATTTTTGGTGAGCCGCGTAGGTAATTTCGGTCGCGTAATTTCTGCTGCATTAGGTTACATACAAAGTTTTGTATGTAGCATAAAATTACGCGACCGAAATTACGTGGGTCGTAAGCGTAACTCACGTTTCGCCTCACCCATATACGTTAGTAGTATAGTTTTCTGTGATACGTGTGTGATGTGTGTGTGTGTTTTCCGGTTTCTGTGTCCAAACAAGTGATACTTGTCCTTAAATCCAAACAAGCTTCAAGCTATGCTTAGCACGCGTGCTATCAATACACCACCCCGGCCTGGGGTGACTTTTTACATTTCTGATAATTCTTATCAGAGGAATGTAGAGACAAAATTCCTCCTTAAACTAAAGTCGTATGTTTGATTCCATCGATACACAAAACTGAACTCTCTACTTTTTGTAATTCAGTGTGATATTGCGTGTACAATATGCGGAGTGAGGCGACGTTAGTTCCAGTTAGGGCTGAGTGTATATACATTCCGTGAGATGGTAGGACTTGATTGCTTAATAGAGGAAGACTGTACTGTTATGTTAAAAAACCGGACAAGTGCAAGTCGGACTCGCGCACGAGGGTTCCGTAGAAAACTTTTAACGCTTTTCCCCAGTGTTTTAAGAAGTCCAGTGTTAGCAGAGCCCTGCTCCTAAGCAAAATGTACGCAGTGTGCAGATTTTGAGATTTTTCGGGGTGGTTGTGCTATAACAGCTACCTTCATACCAAATTTCAAGTTTCTAGGTCAACTGGAAGTACCCTTTAGGTTTTCGGATTACGGCAATTTGTATGGAAATAGCCTTTTTAATGACTGTTGTGGCAGGCAGGCGGACAACAAACTGATTCTATAAGGGTTCCGTTTTTTTTTCTTTTGAGGTACGGAACCCTAAAAAAACGGGGAACCTTTCAGACTAGGAGGGTTCCGTACTGCGAAATCAAAATCAAAATCTGTAAATAGACGGTTAGGTTAATGCTCTTTTACGTGTATTTTTTAGGGTTCCGTATAAGACTTTCTATCTGTCAAGATCCTTTTTCGCGTGGAGCAAGGCGAAATTAATATTATCAAATGCCAGAAATATGAAAACGAGAGCTGTCAGCTGCGCCGAGTAGCCGCACGAAGAGAGTGCTAGCGCCCAGTGTTCGTTCTGCTACCGCCGAAACGTGTGCTCTCAGAGGATAGACTACGGATTAAAAGCATACTTACTGCTAATATCGTTAACGCAAGTGTCAAACCAATTTGACTATTTAACTATTTAGTATACAAACTTAGAAGTCTTATAACGCTCTTGAAATGAATACATTTCACAAATAAGGTTTAACTACAGTAGAAAAGCTTATATGTATGAGAATGATCATCGGATGAAAAACCGCGGCATTGCTAATCAGCGGTCCAGGATATCAATGGCTGCGCGGGCGCAAGAACTCGCGGCGCTAATCGCCGCCATTACACAAGCATGGGCACAGAGTACCTGTGTAATAGATTAAATAATACGACACATTTCAATATCTGCAAATAACAAAAAAAACCGGCCAAGTGCGAGTCGGACTCGCGCACCAAGGGTTCCGTACTATTATCTATAAAAACGGCAGAAAAATCATGTCTGTTGTATGGGAGCCCCACTTGAATATTTATTTTATTTTGTTTTTAGAATGTTGTTACAGCGGCAACAGAAATACATAATTTGTGAAAATTTCAACTGTCTAACTATCACGGTTCATGAGATGCAGCCTGGTGACAGACGGACGGACAGCGAAGTCTTAGTAATAGGGTCCCGAAAGTTTTTTTATTATTTTTGTTACATGTATGGATTGCCCCCCTATATCTACGTTAATTTTTGTTATTTAACTATCAAACTAAGTAGCGGCTTCTACAAGACACCTATACTCCAAATTACATTACCTAATTATAGCTCTTATAGTTTTCAAGTAAAATGGCTGTAGGCGACATACGGACGGACGGACGGACATAACGAAACTATAAGGGTTCCGTTTTTTGCCATTTTGGCTACGGAAACAAAAAAACTTCGATCATTAACATTTTGATGGACGTTTACAATTGATTTTTTTTAATTAATTAGGTTGTCGGCACGTCACTGTGTTAAATATGTTATGTAGAGTCGAAGAATCTGAATTGTGTACATGCCACAGATACGATACGATACGATTCTGACAACATATAAAATCAAAATCCAAAAAAACTTTTCAAAAAATGACCCATACATAACTGGTTTGCTTCATTCTAAGATAGGCTCAAGTACTGTTACTTTCTCATCAACGTTACTTATCAGTTTTAAGATCCTATCACTTAAGCTCCAAGTTTGCAAATAAACATGAATTAAGCACTTTCAAGCGATGAAATTAGCATAAAGCATAACTTAATCTTAACAGTTAATATCGGGTAGTTTATTGTGCGATTATGTTCGACCTCTAACTGCGATAAACGAACCTAGCGTACCTCTGAGGGACGAGCACGACTTTTCGGTTCCTGCGTCACGTAAAATCGAATAGTAAATAGAGTTTATATGACGTTTGGAAAAGCGCTCGCCCGTGAGCGTATTTGGAACTAAAATTTAGTATGAGGTTTCTCGATTTCGATACGATAACCGTAACGTTACGCAGGATTCGAAAAGTCGTGCTCGACCCTCAGATGAATAAATTTGCAATAAGTTGAACGGTGTGATTAAACTCTCTTGTGTCATTGAAATAATACTAACAGACGTAACTCGAAGATTTTAAAATAAATAAATATTTTAAAAAGTACCGGTATTTGTCGTATTTATACAGGTATTTTATCGTCGTTTCGGTAACGATATGGCAAATACCGAAATAAATACCGATACCTTGGTAACGATACTCTATTTCGATACCAACTCCCTCCTTCTTTTCATAAAATACCGTTACAATTTTACCGGTATTTTATGGTAGCGGTATATTTAATGGTATTATATTTAACGGTACTTTTTACCGGTATTTCGGTCCCTGTTTTAGAAATTAATGCTTACCAGGTACTGATAAAAGCAACTTATCTGTGGAAGCAGAGAATTTATTATTTGACGACCGGATGGCCTAGTGGTTAGCGACCCTGACTATGAAGCTTGAGGTCCCGGGTTCGAATCCCGGTCGGGGCAAATGTTTGTATGATGAATACGAATGTTTGTTCTCGGGTCTTGGATGTTTAATATGTATATAAGTATGTATTTGTCTATATAAGTATGTTTGTCCGTTGCCTAGTGCCCATAGTACGGGCTTTGCCTAGTTTGGGACTAGGTCAATTGGTGTCAATTTGTCCCGTGATCTTATTTATTTATTATTTATTTTTAACTGTCATCAAAAAAAGAAGGAGGGAATATTTTATTTGCTATGGTAGATAACTTCTACCTTAGCTTTGAATACACTGATCAAAAATGTCTAGGGACCAATTATGTGTGAACTCCCATACGCGTGCGATCCCTAAACATTTTTAACCGACTTCAAAAAAGTAGGAGGTTCTCAATTCGTCGGAATACATAATTTTTTTTTAGTAGTGTATTTGATAGTCTCTGTCCAACAATACTCTTAGTATTTTGACGTTTATGGCAGCGCCACAAAAACCGCGCGCTCCCTGTTTAGACAATTGCTGCGCCCGCGCCGCGGCCGTGTGAATGTGCACCAGCCTGTATAACGTGTATACAGGCTGTGTAATAAATGAAATTGCCGATTAAGTAGTAAAAGCTGTTGTATAACTATTCAAATAATATTCAAGAGCAAAAAAACGGGTCAGTTTGTATCAACAACTCCATACAAAGTGACTGGTTTTTTTTGCTCTTGAGTGTATTTGAGTGAACCGAGCGTTACTTTGCGAGGTCCATATTCATAAACTAACAACTACACCATTCTTCTTAACCCGCGATGCAATAGAAGTAAGTAGTGTTACAAGTTTGACCCGTGTATCTATCTGTTTGTGGCATCGTACCTCTTAAACGAATGTACGGATTTGGACGCGGCTTTTTTTTAATCGAAAGCTAGTTTAATCGAGATGGTTGTTAGCTAAGTTTCAGAAAGATCAGTTTAGCCGTTTGAGTCAAATTACATCTTGAAATGTAAATGTCGGGGGGCTTTGTCAAGTTCAGAGCGCCTAGTTATTTCAACTTTTCTAAGTTGGTTAAGATAAGGTAATGTCTTGCACTTGTTGTTGTTGAAATTACTTACATTCTATACTTATAGGTAGAGCTCGGACAGGTCATAAAATAATTGCAAGACGGTAGTAGAACAAGATTAATAGAGTCGCATTATGTACAGTATTATTTAATTACTAGCTTTTGCCCGCGACTTCGTACGCGTAGACAATAACGTAAGTACCTAATACAAATACTGGTTTTTAACAGAAGATGTTGATAAATACTATAAGTACTTACACCATTAACATTCTACATACAGTTCTTGTCTGTCATGACTAACTATTTTTGCAAAAATTCCCGTAGGATAGAAATAAGTAAATTATACATTTAGACCCATTAAAAAATCTTTCACTAATAGAAAGCTACACTGTTTCTGATTGACATTAGGCTACTTTATCTCGAAAAAGTGTATTAGAGTTATTTTAAAAATTCAATCAAAATGTCAATCAGAGACAGTGTTATAGCTTCCTATTAGTGGTTTTTTTTAAATCAGTCCCGAAATTGAATTCACTTATTTCTATCCCGCGGGAATTTTGCATTTTAACTCTTTAGATCGATTTAATAAAAAAACTTTCACTAAAAGAAGCTACCAGTTCTTGACTGATATTGGCTACCTACCTACTTTTCCTCGGGAAAATGCAAAATTTTCAAATATTACCCCCTACAAAAAAATAAAGAAACGAAGTTTAGGTATTTCCCTATCCCGTGGGAATTTCGAAAAATCCCGCCTTAGTACACCTCTAAGATCCTTAAGAAATATATCTGTTAAACTTTCAAGTCTCTATATCCGCTAGTCAGTTATTATGAAAATAATACTATTAGGTCTTTATCCCGTGGAAATTTCGGAAAATCATGAAAACTGTTTTTAGCTATCATTGTTACCTACTTGCATGCCAAATTTGAAATATCTGATAATTATAGTTACGGAGATAGAGTCACTTTGATTCGAAAATATAAATCCCATTTATTCTCAATCCTGTGGGAATTTCGAAAAATCCTTCCTTAGTACACCTCTATGATACTCTAGGTAAATTTATGCCAAATTTCAAGTCTCTAGCACCAGTAGTAAATTTCCTTTATTGTTAAGGGATCATAATTCCTATATATTGTGTTTAATATTGTATTAAATGTACGTACCAGTTTTCTTTCTAGTGAGACTATAACCATCTTCCAAATCTGAAAGAATAAACTTTCTCGATATTCCATACTCTGTTGAAAAACTTAAAATACGATTTGCCTACCACAACTCTCAAAAAGTCCGTTTCATTTTCTATACTTTACATTCGTTACATTCGTAAAATCACAAGAAAATAATTTTTCAATCAAATAAGTACCTAATCAAACAATCAAAGTACGAGTCTAGCAATTGCTATTCTAGCCGTGGCAGATATACATATATAGATTTTTTCTCAAACATTAAGAGTAAATAAGGAATTTTTAATTATTAATTAACTCTTATAATACAGCAAGCCAAAACTGACATTGTTGTTACTATTTGTGGCAGTGTCTTAAATATTATGTATTGCAACATATTACATCTGAGTCATTATTAATATATTTTACTTAATTAAATATTCAATAACTAACTAAATTCATTAATTTCCTTATCCCTATTTTATAATAGTTTCACGACTAAAAATTTTCCATTGAAATTTATACTAAGTTTGCTTTAGTTAATAGTTAGTTCTCTTATTTTCATCATGGTGGACTCCAATACAACAAATGATCACGATTTTGTTACTAAAAGCTGTTAATTTAATATCATTTACATTACTTTAAATAAATCGAAACTTAGTGTGTTATTGTTTTTTACAGTATTTACATATTCCCGCCGTGTTTTTTTATTAAGAAAGTGTATTTTTCTTTTTAATACTACCAAGCTATTTAAGACATTGATAATAATGTTCAATTTCGAACAGAACTTAGTATGCTGATAATGTGAGCTTGGCCTAATGAAAAAAAAACAACGGTGTGACAGCCATGACAGCTGAATCAGCTGTGATGTCTATGGTCAGTTTCAATTATGAAAAAATATGTACTTAAGCAAATTTAAACAATAATTAAAGTAAAAAATAAGGAATGAAACGGGATAAAAAGTATCCTATATATTATTCCAGGTTGTAACTATTACCATGTCAAATTTCATTCCAATCTGTCCAGTGGTTTTTGCGTGATGCCTCCACAAACAAACATACAAACAGGCAAACAGATAAACAGACAAACAGACGAAAAATTCAAAAAAATAAGTTTTGTGTTCTATTAATTATTCCACGCGACCCAATTTTTTTTTGCAAATATCTTCAATGTACAGACGCGCCGGGTCTACGATTTTATTATATGTATAGATAAGAAGATATTTTTCAATTTCATTTAATAGACTTCGGGGTAGTTCTCAATCCACTTATTTATCGTTTTTATTATCACCATATTTAAAATATTTAGAAATAACCTTATAGGTAAATAATTTTACTAATTTAAATTGTCACAAAACTGTTTCAAGAATGCCACTTTGACAAAACCATGACAGATATGCAAGTAATATACAATATCCTTTTTAGATAATTGTAATCTTATGTATTGACTCTATTGAGTATTGTTCTATTTCCATATCGGTTTTTGCTATGACCTGTCTGAGCTCTGGTTATAAGCTGCGTTTAATGGACCGTCAAGAATTCAGCCCGGGGTTGTGTAAGTCTAACCCCTGTGAAGTTTTTGTTTTTTATAAAAGTTCAATCTCCTATACATATTGTCAACCAGCAGAGGCATTTTCATACATTGTATGGGAGAAGCCGTGATAGCCTAGTGGTTTGACCTATGGCCTCTCAAGCAGAGTGTCGTGGGTTCGAATCCCGGCTCGCACCTCTGAGTTTTTCGCAATTTATGTGCGGAATTACATTTGTAATTTATCATGAGCTTTTCGGTGAAGGAAAGCATCGTGAAGAAACCTGCACACACTTGTCAAGCAATTCAATGATGTGTGTGAAGTTCCCAATCCGCACTGGGAACGCGTGGGGACTATAGCCCAAGCAATCCCATTCTGAGAGGAGGCCTGTGCCCAGCAGTGGGATGTACATAGGCTGATGATGATGATTATGATGATGATGAGGGGTTGTCACTTAGACTTACTCATCTCCTGGCTGAATTCTTGACGATTCATAAAAACCGGCCAAGTGCGAGTCGGACTCGCGCACGAGGGTTCCGTAGAAAGATTTTAACGCTTTTCCCCAGTGTTTTAAGAAGTCCAGTGTTAGCAGCGCCCTGCTCCTAATCAAAATGTACGCAGTGTGGGGTCATCTTATATTGGTCTGCGAAATCTACAGACAGACATAAAAATTTAAGATTTTGAGACTTTTCCGAGTGGTTGTGCTATAAGATCTACCTTCATACCAAATTTCATGTTTCTAGGACATCTGGAAGTACCCTTTGGGTTTTCTCAGTACGGCGATTTGTATGGAAACAACCTTTTCAATGACTGTATCTTTCGATTGTGTTCACTTGGAAGGTTGATTTTTTCACAGCTTCAAGGGACCGCAGGCTTGAGTATTTGATATTAATTTCAGCATGCTACCTCCACGCGTTCCAGAGAAAAAGGGTCTTGACAGACAGACAGACAACAAAGTGATCCTATAAGGGTTTCGTTTTTCCTTTTGAGGTATGGAACCCTAAAAACTAAAAACGTACTTATATGTATATTAACTAAGTATAGATAACTAACCATAACGAAAGCCTTTTAGTTATGCAGTCCACGGTACGTGTTATAAATGCAGAACCTTGAACCTGGGTTCATGCGAGATACTATTAGCCCCAACGCCCCGCCTGCGCGCGCGCCGGTAATGACACCGCAGGCTTAGCAAAGCCATTCATTTCTCAACTGAAGTTGGATGCAGAAGTAAGTATGTTGGGGGTCGCATCTGTACTGCATTTCTTGGTAGTAACGATTATGGAACCCTACACTAGGCATGGCCCGACGTGCTTTTGCCCGGTTTTCAGGGTTCCGTACCTCAAAAGGAAAAAATGGAACTCTCGTAGGATCACTTTGTTGTTCGTCTGTCTCATGTCTGTCTGTCTGTCAAGGCCTTTTTTCTCTGGAACGCGTGGAGGTAGCATGCTGAAATTAATATCAAATACTCAAGCCTGCAGTCCCTTGAAGCTGTAAAAAAATTTAACTTCTGAGTCAACGAAATCAAAGATACAATCATTAAAAAGGTTGTTTCCGTGGAAATTGCCGTACCCTGAAAACCTAAAGGGTACTTCCACGCCCCTATTAGGTACACCAACTTTACAATAAAATTGTCAGTTTACATTTCTCTGCCGATACGAAGTCAGCAATTGACACCGAATTGTCATTGAAAACTGACATTTGTAGAGATGTTGACAATAGGGGCCAGTTGTCCTAGAAACTTGAAATTTGGTATGAAGGTAGCTCTAATAGCACAACCACTCAGAAAATTCTCAAAATCTTAAATTTTGATGTATGTCTGTAGATTTCAGATACCAATATAAGATGACCACACACTGCGTGCATTTTGCTTAGGAGCAGGGCTCTGCTAACACTGGACAGCTTAAAACACTGGGGAAAAGCAGGGAAATCCTTGTACGGAACCCTCATGCGCGAGTCCGACTACCACTTGTCTGGTTTTCATCATCATCGTCATCACGTAATCCGATTGACGTCCACTGCTGGCCGGCGGCCTCCCCCGCGGCTCTCCACTCAGACCGGTCTTGTGCTTTCCGCATCCACCGCGGTCCCGCAATTCTTACTAGGTCGTCGCTCCATCTTGTTGGAGGCCTAGGTTTTTTGTGTAGGTATTCTTATTTCGGCGTTACAAGTAGCTATTAGTTACCTACTTAGAAACGATATTAGCAACGGTGCAAAAAAATAATTACACTTGCTTACATTAGCTTTCGATCAAAAAAAACCGAATCTAAATTGGTCCATCCGTTTGGGAGCTATGATGCCACAGACAGATACGCAGATACACAAGTCAAACTTAGAACACCCCTCTTTTTCGTCGGGGGTTAAAAGGCGCAACGGAAGCTGTCAGATTACAGTTAGCCCAGCCACATTAACACGGCCAATTTGTTGCGAAGCGACAGGAGTTGTTTTTGCTGGCCGTGCCACGAGACACGCAGACACACAGACACACAGATACACAGGTCAAACTTATAACACCCCTCTTTTACGTCGGAGGTTAAAAATGAAACGAGCCATCCATTACAGTTAATTCAGCTCTCAGAGTGCGACAGTAATCCATTTAAAACTAAACGGGCGTCTATCATTAGGGTGCGTCCCGCATGGCGGCCATTCATTAGCAACATTATGTCGCGTCTTTATCTCCGCTTAATTGCCAACGGGATACTTTTGTAATTTACTTAATTCGGCCAATTATGTAAACAATAACAGTTTTAAAAGTCAAATGAGTGATGGAGGGGTATGTATGTATGTATGTACATCTCTTTATTGCACATAAAACATAAAATAACAGATAACAGAACAAAAGCAAATGTACAAAGGCGAACTTATCTCTTAAAGTGATCTCTGCTAGTTCACCTGCGGGTGATTGACAGAAAAAGAGTAGACATACATAACCTAACCTAACCTAACCTAACTAACTTAGAAAAGTTGAAAAACCCCCCGACATTGACATTTTAAAGTTTAAGAAGAACCACCGCTAGAAGAATTGTTTAAAAAAACCGCATTCAATTCGGTTCAACCGTTTAAGAGCTACGGTACAAAAACACACAGACACACATAGCGGTCAAACTTATAAAACCCCTCTTTTTGCGTTGAGGTGTCTCCATACAAATTGCCGTGAAATCAAGAGTAATATTTACTTCCAGGGCCGTGTTTTATAAACCTACAAGTTACAATTTTACAGGCGTTTATTGGAGACACTTGTCCTGTTTTTTACAATTTGCGTTTTATAAAAGTACTGTGCTACAATTTTACAAGCTACAAGTACAGGCGCCTGTAGCCGTATCATAGACAAAAAGTGGACCTTTTATAGTTTTAAATTCATAATCGAACAAGCGTTTTTTAAAAAAAAATTAAAATACAACAGTGCCCTAAGCACGACTTGTCGAATCCTGCGTCACGTAAAATCGAATAGTAAACTATAACGAGTTTGTATGACGTTTGGAACAGCACCCGCCCGTGAGCGTATTTGAAACTAAAATTTAGTATGAGATTTCTCGATCTCGATACGATAACCGTAACGTTACGCAGGATTCGACAAGTCGTGCTTAGGGCACTGTAGATTTGTAAAATTGTAACGAAAACTTACGTACGTCTTGAGACCTGTAACAATGGCTACAGGTGCACAATTTTTTGAATTAGGTGTCTTGATCAGTACCAAATCAATCGTTCTATCTACCTATCTATCTCTTCTTCAAGTTATTAAACTCAAGGTCATCAAGGAATGATTCGTTTATTGAGGAACTCGTCTGAGTCGGACTCGGAAGAAGAGAGTCCACGACAGCAAAGAACTAGGGAATTTTGGCCACGAATAAATACAGATTTTGACACACCTTTTCAATATTATAATGAAAGGTCCAGAATGAACTGTACGCAAATACACTAGACTAGATTCTGCAAGAAATTGGGAGCTCATTAGAATCGTCGAGTAATCAAAATGATTCATTGAGCACGAAGCTTCAATTCTCTGTCTGTGTCTGTCTGTATGCACTGGAGTATCATGCAATCGTTGACATGCATTTTTTGGCCGTTTTTTGCCATAGTTTAGAATAGATATATTTCACTAGCCGACCCGCTAACTTCGTACCGCCTAGGTCATTCCATAGAAAATGTACCTATGGGAAAATGAACTTCTTATTTTTTTCTCGTGAAATTTTCCCCTCTATTAATACCTATCCTGCTATTCGAAGCAAAGATATAAATTCAACAAATGAAAGATCATAAAAATCGGTCCAGCCGTTCTTAACTTATGAATACTTAGTGCAATTAACACGATTTTGTTTTATGTACGATACTTAGATAGATTTTTATTTATCAACTTTGCATGGGTATTTTTAATACTTAATAGATAAAAAACCTCTACGTATTTGTAATTTTTGGCAGCCACTTTTTTTTAAATTAGTGATGTCCATTACACTTGTAGAATTTACTTGTAGTCGAGATTTACAATACCGTATTACAAGTGTAGCTTTCCGTGTGTCTTTATAAAACACCTGTAATTGAACATAGTGCATTACAGGTGACTGTTTCCTGTAGACTTGTAACCTGTAACTTGTAACTTTATAAAACACGGCCCAGTTGTCCTAGAAACTTGAAATTTTGTAGGAAGCTCTTATAGCACAACTGATCAGATAAATCTGAAAACCTTTTTTTTCATGTCTGTCTATTATGTCAGTGACAAATATAAAATAACCCCATATTTTGCTCAGGAGCAGGGCCTTACTAACATTGGTCAACTAAAAACATCCAACAAATCGGGAAAACCTTCAAGACTCGATTCCCGTGATAGACGAACTATTTAAATACCTACTGTACGTACTATCGGTGTATCTGTCTGTGGCATCATAGCTCCGGATGGACCGATTTCGGTGCGGGTTTTTTAATCGAAAGCTAGTTTACGAGATGGTTCTTATTCTTCTTTAATGCAATAAAAAAATCCACCGGATCAAACGGGTAGCTCGTCCCACGTAGGTACCCAGGGTACTTAGTGGCACTTATATCCGGTCCAACCCTTGCCATCGATAGGGTTCGGTAGACAGTTGGGGTTGCTGATTGCTATCCTATTTGATGCGCACTTAGGGTTGCCATTGCAAAATTCGGAAGTCCCAAGCTGTGGAATTTTATGCCATTTACGAAGACAGACTTTTAGAATCAGCCTAGTTACTTAGAGTCCGACGTGCACCGAGGGTTCTGTACCTAACGTTTCTAGGATTTTTACCTAGACTTGCATTGTGAGATTTTGCTTCGTGCCATATTACATGTTTCTAGGTCAATGGAAAGTATCCAACAGGTAAATTTAAAATTTGGCAAATAATTTTGAACGGGATGGTCGAAAAAAGAAAAATATAAAAAGTTGGTTTACAATCCATGTGTAGCGCCATCTCGCGCTTGGTTGGTGAGCAATATATGTTCCAAGCTGAGATGTGAATTCCTGTACACAGATGTTGTTCATTACATAGATCGCGCTAGCATGATGAAACGTAAGCGATTTCCGCTGCTAGCAATGACTGCTCGGATGGCGCAGTTGGGTTCGAACCCCAGTTTGAGAATTTATTTTTACCGTCTTTTTGTATATTTACGTTTCAGTTTGAAATTTGAGCAATACCCCATAGGTTTTGAATTACTTGCGATGAACGGACAGATGGACCACAAAATTAACCTTTGCGGTACGGAACCCTAAAAATGGATGGATATTTAAATTACTCATTTATGGAAGCGGGTATCCGAAAAGACAGCGGTTACTCAATGGATTAAGAAAAACGAGGATTAAAATAAAATTCAAAGCTTTCTCGACTAATTAGGTAGTGGAGTAATGTCTAGACGGGAACCCGAAATCCGGACATAGTATACGGACAAATTAGGAGGGTAGTAACCCTAACATGCGCTTCCCTTTAGGTATTACAGCTTCCGATAGGCCCTGATGAGGGATCGCGACGGCCATACGTGTCCTCGAAATCGATGGCAGTAAGTGGCTTTGTCTACTTATGCAGTTGGACAAAATGCGTTTTATTCATTATTATAATTAACTAGCTGTTGCCACGACTTCGCGTAGATGTCGGTTATCGCTATCCCGCGGGAACTATACAATTTTCCCAAATAAAAAGTAGCCCGTGTTATTCCTCAATATTCAAACTATCTTCTTACCAAATTTCATCTAGATTCGAAATTATTTCGAATTATGCGTTAGTTTCGGATAGTTTCGGCTACGAATATTAGATTTTGAAGGAATAAAAATAGATATAGTAAAATGCAAATAGGCAAAAGCAAAAACCTGTCTCATTTAAACTCCGCCGCTATCCGAAATTATTCGAAACTTTTGCATCGAATCGGTTACAGTTAGGGATGAATTTTTATTTTGGACATCCGATAGTTTTGGTTACGGTTAGTGAAACGTATGAAAGCTTAGGAAAACACGACAATAACTTTTGGGAAATAACAATTTCACACCGTATTTTTTCGAAAAATAGAAACAGAAAAATATACATATAAAAGAAGTAAATACACGGAAAAGGTTGGTTTGGTCCGTCGGCGACAATTCGATTTTTATTTCGGACTAGCTTATGCCCTGCGGCTTTGCCCCCGTGAAATATTTCAAAATGAGCTAGTTCCCTATCACTGTTACGGAGCTCCATAACATCACCGATAATTACAACTGAGACGCAGTTAAATCCCATTTCATTCAATTAATGCTTCGTGTTTATGTTTACATGTCCGCATAAAACAGGGGTTGTAACAGTCAGCAGCACAAGTCTAGACAACTGAAGCGGTCCCAATGAGCCTTATGTCTATAACCATAGAGCCGTGTTTAGATCATTGTGACCGCTTCGGTTGCTTAGCTGGCTGCTGACTGTATACAGTCGCAAGTTATGCACTCAGGTGCACTCACAGCGTACAACTAAAAGCGTCTGATGATTTCTGTTCGCACTGCGCGATTTAACGTCGCGGTTAGGTAATTCAATGAGAAATTATTGAGATATTAATGTTAGGGTAAAAAAGTAATGTTTTTTTTTTATAATTATGGTCTAAGTAGGTATAGCACATATGCGGGGAAAATGTCTGTTGTCTGTTTGTTGCTGGACTCAAATGCCTCAAAATGACTCAAAAAAAAAATGACTCAAATGGACCCAAATTGCAAGGCATCCTAAAAAATCAGTTTTTTTTTAAAGTTTGTAACAAGTTTCGATTTATTTAAATAATTACTAATCATATTTATAATACAATACAATTCGTAACTAAGTTTAGTTAAAACTGGGACTACAGGTTTACTTTTACGATAAGTATTTACAACTTGTAAAATAAAGAGCTCAACAATGAAGATAAAATAAGCGACTGATTGAAATTAGAATTAAGTTAGATGGCAAATTGTTGGGCTGTCGCTGGCGAACTAAACAATCATCTAATGTATGTTTATGTACGCTTACGTACTGACTCTACGACTGTTTTAATAAAAAAACTTCTCTGTCAACATAGTCCACCCCTACCAAACAAACAACACCGGTAAAATCCCTTTATTAACAGAAAAAGCTATAAAACTCCACCTAACAGAGCAGTCCGTGTGCGTGAAAAAAATAACTTTCACTGGCGGAGTGCGCGCTTTGGCGCCGCGCCCCGCTCAGTCCGCGCACGGCGCCCGACCCGTCCACACGTCGGCCTGTCCCGGAGCCCGAGCAAACTTTCCGCGAGTGAGTGAGTGAACATGCCCGCCCGCGCCGTGGCCCTGCTCGCCACCGCGGCGCTCGCGCTCGCCGCCGCCCCGCCTGACCCCTGCTACGAGGACGGACGCCCCCGGCGCTGCATCCCCGACTTCGTCAACGCCGCCTTCGGAGCCCCCGTCGCTGCTTCCTCCATCTGCGGAAGACGAGGCCCCGAACGCCTCTGCGACCCCCCTGGAGACCAGAACCCCGAGAACGCTTGCCGCGTCTGCGACGCAGCTCGCTCCGACCGCCGCAACGCCCCTAACTACCTCACGGACCTCAACAACCCTAACGACGTCACCTGCTGGCGCTCCGCTGCCCTGGCTCCCGCTTCCTACGACTCCCCTCCCGACAACGTCTCCTTGACCCTCTCTCTTGGCAAAAAATACGAGTTGACGTACGTGAGCCTCCAGTTTTGCCCTAAAGCGGCGCGGCCGGATTCCGTAGCGATCTACAAGAGCGCCGACTACGGCACGACCTGGCAGCCCTTTCAGTTTTACTCGAGCCAGTGCCGGCGGGTGTACGGGAGGCCCAACAAGGCCACCGTGACCTCCGCTAACGAGCAGGAGGCGAGGTGTTCGGACTCGCATCGCCTGGCCGGGGAGAACGCAGGAGGGGCCCGACTGGCGTTCAGCACGTTGGAGGGTCGCCCGAGCGCCGCTAACTTCGACATTTCCCCCGTGCTGCAAGATTGGGTGACGGCTACGGATGTGCGGGTGGTTTTCAATCGTTTGCACATGGTGATCGAGGGGGATGAGGTCGATTCGAAGAAGCAGGCGGCGGCGGGCACGCAGCACTACGCCGTGTCGGACTTCGCGGTGGGCGGGCGCTGCAAGTGCAACGGGCACGCGTCGCGCTGCGTGCCGATGCAGACGGAGGAGGGTGCCGTGCAGCAGCTGTCCTGCGAGTGTCGCCACAACACGGCGGGCAGGGACTGCGAGCGCTGCAAGCCGTTCCACTTCGACCGGCCCTGGGGACGCGCCACGGCCAGAGACGCCAACGAATGCAAAGGTAGGACGCAGATTTACCTCTTCTTGGGGTACTTTTGTCTGCGTGACAGTAAAGTAAATCCCATTGCTGGACATTGAGTTGGCACCTCAACCTTATGTCATAGTGGTAGAATTGATAGAAGAGTGTCCACCATTGGAACGTTACCTTATACTTAGCGGTACTTTTCTATTTTCTTTTTTGACGAAAATCGACCGTATGCGTGGAGCCTTGATGCTGATATAATCCAACGGTGTTAAAGAGAGGTGTAACCTGACTATTAAAATGACTATTAGAGTAGCGATAATTTATGTTTATTGGATTAAGCGGTTGTAGAATAGACGGTCAAAGTACATATTTTGGCCCTTATCAATTTCCACTGGTTAAGACGACCGTTTGCGCAAAGTTTTAGAACTATGTATGACTTAGACGTTGTGGTAAATACGTAAATAGTGCGTGTAGCGCTCAAGGTGACTTAATGAAGAAATGAAATATTTATTTACTAAGTTTTGCTATACCTAACAGTAGATAAAATGTGATGGCCGAAATTTATTTTATTAAGTTTCATTAGTGTTAGATTCCTCCTAAAAGTAGGCATGCAAATTCTTTGACTTAAATCTAGTTAGAAAAAGTTTCGTCAAAAGCTGTTAGGAAAATATAACATTGAAATCTCATAGAAATACTGAGTAGGTATAACGAATTTTTGATTTAATCAACCCACTACAGACGCTTTTCTTCGGAATGTAAAATCCAATGGATATGGGCATTTACTTAGAACAACCATTTTTTTCTGTTCATTGGTATAGAAAAACAAAGTAATACTTAAATTTGTAAGTTACTAGCTGTTACCCGTGACTTCGTCTGCGCAGAATTAAAGTATACCTATAAGTTCTGTATAACAATTAACTGTCCATTATCCCATGCGTTTAGATCTATTTAATTTGGGAAGCCATTCTCAGGAATGATGACCTAGGAGCCTAGATGTTGTTTTTGGATTCTTTTCATTACAGGGGGGGGAGGGGCTATGCCAACTGAGAAATCTGCTAACTGCAGCGTAGTGATTTACTTTTTCTTACTTACTTAACGTGTGGAATTTATTCTGGAGTCTGGATAAATAATTTCATTTCATTTTCATCACTTATCAATGTCCAGAAGGAAATAGTTTTAGAAAGTATTTGTAAGTAATACTTAAATTTATAAGTTATTCAGACTGATCACCCGAAACTTAGGCCATAAATGTCCTAATCATAAATCTACAAAAAGCTAAAGAGTCTTTTTGCAGCTTTATCGTCTATCATGTCATAATCAAAAATCTTTTATTGCTCTTGTCTTTTTTCTTATCAAACCTGACCAACTTAAAAAAGTTAAAATCTATGTTGATGAACCTTCGCTAAGAACTGTCTCGATCAAACTAGCTTTCGGTTCAGATGCTAAAGACAGATACACAGATACACCCATACACATATACATGGCAAACTTATATTATAACACCCCTCTTTTTGCATCGAGGGTTAAAAAAGTGGATGTTAGCAGTGCGTTTTAAATGACTCTATTTATTGTGTCTTACATAGGACCTTATTTCACCATCTTTACAACTGTCAGTTTTATATGACAATTTGAACTACATGTCTTTGACAATATCTTCTTCTTCAAGTGTCTCTCCAACTAGTAAAGATCGGCTACCAATTTCTGGAATTCCTGTCTGTCCCTAGCGAGGCGAAACAATTCAGATGCGTTCGCTATACCAGTCCACTCTAGAGTTGTGCCTGCTCGGTCTTTAAAGGGAGCGCTCCGATCTCGTTCAATCGGTGAAAGGAACTAGTTCGGACTTTTAGTTCAGTAGTTCAGTGAACGAGTTGGAACTGTTTTGATCTGTTAAGGACACGGAACGGAATGATAGTTGTCCATCTCACTCCCACTTGCTCTAGAGACACTTTGAACGGGCGCTATTTATCTCGCTCCTCGGTTTCGGTCACTCTCACCGCTCCGTTCCGCTCAATTCCGCGATTCATCCACTCCACTCCACTCCTCTACCTACTGAACTAAAGGAGCGAAGACCGATTCAAATCGTGCGAAAGGATTTAGTTCATTTCGGTCCGCGACGGGAATTCATTCCTAACAGTTCTTAGTTCCTGACCGACTCAAGCCTAGTCCACTCTCGGATGTTGCGGAGCCACGACTTCTTTCTCCGACCAACTCCGAACAACGACAATATGAAGCGCGCTAAAGCAACAGCTCTTCAAGTCAGCAGTTACACCGAATTGTCATTGACAATTGACAATTGTAAAGTTGGTGAATTTGGGGCCTGGCGAAAATTGCAAAGGCTAGCAAATTGCATAACATCGATTCGTTTGTAATTTATTTGCCTCTAAACTTCCAGCAAACCAGGTGAGCTACTAATTAATGTTTCAGCGCGGGGTTGTAACGTTGCACAATGTTGCAAGCATGCTTTGAGGGCAAAGGATAAATGGCTAATCCACTCGTATACCTAGATATACCTGTAGATACCTAGGCTATAGTAGTATAGTAGGGTATAGTAGGGTATAGTAGTGTAGTCTTTAAACAAAGCGGTACCGAGTTTATACCTAGTCTTTGAGCAAAGCGGTCAAAGGCCGGATCTCAATTGTTTTAGACTTCAAAGGATTATTCTAGATGGGTATTGTAGAGCGTGAAGTCGTAGAGAGGCTTACTATGTTTTGCTCATTTATTGTACACTACATAACAAACAACACGTAAAACAACCGGAACAAGTGCGAGTGTGACTCGCATGGAGAGGTTTTCCTGTAATTTATAGGCAAAGAACCATGTATGAACTAAAAACAATTACTTTGCTCACCCGCGACCACAAATGTGTGGAATGGAGTGGTAATGGTGTCTTGGTGAACGGTTGTTGTAGTGTTTAGCTTGGATAATGGCCTAGTGGAGAGTGCCGAAACGCGTCAGCGTGTAGTTTAGTGGTGGTGGTGATAGTTGCGTCTGTGTGGCATGTGTTGATTCGTGTAGCAGTGGAGGCGGACGAGCTGCATGGAAACGTACATTTGCCGCACAGATATAACTATTTTTCACTAGTGGTCGCGGGTGAGCAAGGTAATTGTTTTTAGTTCATAAATATGGACCTCCGCAAAGTAACGCCTGATTCAATAAATTATTTAAAGAACCATGTTTCGTATTTTTCAAAATTTTCGACCCTGTAGTTTCGGAGTGTGGGGGGGGGGGGGGGGTGATTGTCAATTTTCGCCTATTTTCTTAAATAACTTCAGAACTATTTAAAAAAATATAAATTAGAGATGCTCACAATGACCCTTTTCATTACATAAGTACGATATAGTTTGCAAAATTTTTTTTTTCATTTTATAATTTAATCCCCATGTTAAAAATTCATTAATTTACGTTACACGCCCGTCTTTGGGTCATCGACTAACATATGTGTACCAAATTTCAACTCAATCGGTCCAGTAGTTTCGGAGTAAATAGGCTGTGACAGACGGACAGACAGACACGAGTCATCCTATAAGGGTTCCGTTTGTCCTTTTTGAGGTACGGAACCCTAAATGGTACATAGAAAATGCAAGGTAACAATGTAATTATATTCAAACAAGAAAAAAAATACTTGTCGTGTACGATATCAAAAGAAAACGCAGCAATTGATAAAATATAACCAAGAAATAATAATGAGTAATAACAAATAAACCGGGTTCTTTAATATTACGTATCTCGTTACTTCCCTTTTATTTGCAGAGATATCTTCTAACATAAATATTTACACAATGCGAAGATTGTGCGTATAATATCATATGATATTTTACTGGCAAGAAGCACAGAAAATATTATGATAAAGTTCAGCTCCTGTATTAAATGTACGTTCTTGTAACGACTGCAAAACACTTAATGTAAATCATATCGTATCAATGGAAAAAGAAAGGTTTTATGGTTGCGTTTGGCTTTGATCATAATTGATTAGAAAATCATGGAGTTGTTGTAAATAGAGGTAAACTAATAAAAATAATACTACAACTAAAACGATTTACAATCAAGGACACCAATATACATGTATACACCACAGATTCCCAAAAATGTTGATGTATAGTTGTTAGTTGATGTATGTTAATGTATGGTAGATGTATACATAATTTTGTAACTTTGCGCGGATCCATGTCTTTGGCTTTGACTGTACAAACTGAAACTGTAAATAAAAAAGCTGTCCCAAATTACAAATTACAACCTTATAAATGCCCTGATGCTGCTTGAGCAAAGGTCTTTCCTGGACTTCCACAACTTATGTCCTGGCGATGTTAGGCTAGTCCTTTAAAATCACAATCATCCCGTTTGGACCACAAAATTGACAAAATTTTTTTTTTCTGTTTGACACGGGGAAAAAATTCAAACATTTACTAATTATGTTTCACGTGAAATATTGTGGATAACTTTCCAATCCTCATTAGGTTTAGGTAATAACATTCTATCTTGACGTTTATGCTTTGGTTTATGGCAAAACCAGGCAATTTGCCTTTGCTCATCAATCCTTCCGCGTTACCTTGCGAAGTCGCAAATTCTATATGAAAATAATTATCGTAATATTATACCTATAATGTTGTTGGACTAGAAGAAGTCGTCATGTAATGTTAACTTGCTTCTATTTACAAATAAATGAACACAGAAATCAACCTAAGGAAAAAAAAAACAAGTACTAATTTCAGAAACTGCAGTAAAAATAAAATACAGTATGATGCTAATCGTATATAAAGGCAACGCATGCTCAAACAGATTTTGAACTTTTAAAACCTGATAAAAATTTAAGCATTCAAAAGTTTAGTTAGTTCTGCAAATAGGCCTTAGAAGGCTCTTTGAAATACCTTTTTTAGTCTACTTACCAGCACTTTCAGAAAGACCATCATTGCAAGGAGTGTGCGCTGCAAAAAACTTGGCGGGACGTCATTTTCTCAAAAATATTACGATTGTCTTAATAACTAATACAAAGACATAATGAAAACGGAATATTGACCGTAATTAGGTACCTTGTAGGTTTGATGAGCTCCCGATATTTCGACGCAGTTACATGCATCATGATCACGGGCGGACGAAACGCGGGTAAATACTAATGATGCGCAGACCGGGCTCTGTCTACTCGCATTTTTGCACGGCGACTGCAATTAACCGCGAATCATTTAAAACTGTCGCTAAAGTTATGAAACACATATTTTTAACCCCCGAGGAAAAAGAGGAGTGTTTCACAAGTTTCACATGTGTATCTGTGTATCTGAGGTATCTGTGTGTCTGTGTATCTGTCTGTGGCATCATAGCTCTCGAACGGATGGACCGATTTCGATGCGGTTTTTTTAAATCGAAAGCTAGTTTAATCGAGACGGTTCTTAGCTAAGTTTCATTAAAATCGGTTTACCCGTTTTTGAAATATTAAACATTGAAATGAAAACGTCGGGGGTTTTTCGACTTTTCTAAGTTGGTTATTGGAACTTTAAAAACTTCGAAACTGTCCATTCCGTCATTCATCTGGTAATTAAATGTTAACTAGATAATAAAATTACCGTGCGGTCGTAAAAGTCCAATGAGTTACATTACGAGTGCACTAAATCAATTAAATTGAATTTCTGTTGGCCACACCTCCTAATCATTAAGAATGATGAGAAGAATAAATACGTTTTTCTCTGGGAGTTTTATTATTTACGTGAAAGTCGGTCTGTTAGTTTTTGCGTAAATTAACGAATAACTTAAAGTCCGTTATGCAATCTTACGCACAGGTGAGCGTTGATTTTCGAATGCAACCTTGTACGCAGCCTAGAAAATGTTTTTGTCATTTTCAGTATTATGTTAATACTAATTTGATGCACCGGCGCTAAAAAAATCATGAAAAACCTTATAGAATAAAACCCCTTCTAAATTAAATAACTGTCTTCTTAATTACTTACCATTCTAATTGTCACACTTTTTCCTATACGCTGCTAGCGCAGTTTTGATATTCTGTTCTTTATAATATTCACGATATTATACAACTTGGGGCATCTGCCCCCCTCCCTGCCTTTCAAAATTGGCAGGTAGAATCTTACTTACTTTGGCAATTTTAAGTTTCGGTGTCATAATTAAGTTTTGATGGCCCAAGTTTCGCCACCAAGACCACCTAAACTGAAAACTTACAAAGAAAAAACTGCAAAAATGTTGTGAGTTAATCTAAGATTGTAATCATTGAATAAATTACACTACAAACCAAAATACTATCTAACAGATACACTTTCGACACGAATAATAAGGAAATTTATCTACAATTTGAGCCACCTAAACTTAAGAATCGTTGAACAAAAACTCACCAAAGAGGGTACGTGCCTTATTGCAGGAAATGCTGCGTCGCAGTCACACCTTCATTCTACGCAAACACTAGCTCACCACAGACCTAAGTGGGGTATAGCGACTCGACAGGTCCAGAGCCATTTAATAACCAGCTACGACATGCTGAAATTTCGCCACCGGAACTTACAGTTTTGTCTGGACAAACTTTGATTTAATGCCATGTGTATTTAAATAGGTAAAATGATGAAATTATATCAACGTTAAAAGGCTATGATTGCATAAATTGTTAATTAATTGTCTTATTTGTAATCAAACTTAAAACATAGCCATGCCGAGTGAATGTTTTATATGAAGTAAGTTGAGGAATCGCCACCTTATTCTTAAACAATTTGCTTTCTTTTTTTTCTTAAGTAAATAATTATGTTTACAGGAATATAAACTTGTAGCAACTTGTAGTCAAATAGTTAACTATAAAAATGAAAAAAATACGCACTTTACACTCGGATTCTCAACATGGACGCGTAAAAAATGCTTTTTTGATAAAGTAACTTTTTGTATTATTTTTATTTTTACGGTCATCCCGTTTGAAATTAATTTTTCACAAATTTCAAATTTGATGCGTAAATATACAGAAAAAATTGTTCTCGAATTGGGGTTCGAACCCAAACCTTTACCATACCGTGGTAACGCGCTAATCCAATTACGCTATCCGATCAATTTTCAATCCACCCAAATGGGGTAATTATTAATGGGGATTGGATATATGGTCCTATGGCTATTTCGAAACATGACAATGACATTTTAGTACTTGTGCTGGCCCCTTCACCCACATTACAATTGTCAGTTTTCAATGACAATTCGGTGTCAACTGCTGACTTGATATTGACATAGAAAAAGAAATGTGGTTCGAATTGTCATAATAAAACTGACAATGTAAAGACGGTGAAATAGGGGTCTGGTGGGGTCACTAGCGGAAAAACTGCAGTTTCATGGAGGTTTCAGAATAACATGTAGGTCTGTACACAGTACATCCTACACTGCTGGGCACATCACATAATGGACATGTAACTTATGTAGCCATCAGTTTCATTGCGGGGTCCAAAGAGCTAAGCGGTTTAAGTAAACCGATTGAGTCAATGAAAATAATCGATTTATTGATTATTTTTGTTTTATTTTTATGAAACATTCATAGAATGAAATTCAACATACATTACATACATTGAAAAATTCGTTAGGTACACCAACGTTAAGTATAGCTTAATTGGTGGAGCGTGGTACGGATTACCGAGGTTGCTGGTTCAAGTCCAGCTGCTTAACGAATTTTTCTTTGCATTGTCATTGTATGTTGACCGATTGAGTGCCGCGAAGTAATGCTACTTTAAAAAAATAGCTTGTACGGTACATGTACCTAGTTATACTGGGCTTTAGTGTCCAACACAGGAGTAGGCTGACTGCGCGTGCGCACAGAATGAAAATGAGCTGACAGCGACAGCTGCATCTGCCTTATACGACGAGATTTCTCGCTTCGCGCATTCCTAGAGTTAAATCTGATTTTGCGCAAAGAAATGCGCAAGTTTCTGTGTTTTCCATGACAACCGAAGTGTTTTAAACATAGTGTAATAAAATAGTCTCAACTAACAATAAAATTATGAATTCTGTTGTCCGAAATAAATTCATTTTAATTTAATTTGATTTATTTATTTTATTTTATTGACATTTTGACTCTGAAGCAGCCGTGAACGGAACGCTGTCACCTTAGAGAATAATTCATCTGAAGGTGTCAACTATTAGGGCTATGTCAAGCATGCACATTAGCTTATACAAAAATCATGAACGAAAAACAAAAGAATGTCGCACAGTATTTTTTTTGATAATTTTTAGTAGCGCGTTACCACGGTTTGGTGGAGATCCTGGGTTCGAATCCCAGTTCGGGAATTCATTTTTCTGGTCGTTCTGTACGTACAGTTTGAAATTTGAGAAATTGTTTCGAACGGGATGGCCGTAGAAAAAAAAATAGGTTTGTTAGTACCTACAGGTACTAACAAACCTTTTACGCATTTATTAAAAAAAACTTTCTTGGACAACTTTACCAATCGGTCATTCAACTTGTCTGTTGGTGTAACTGACCTTCCGTGTAGTCTATTGTGGTTTCGTAAACTCCCTTACTTATATGTTAATTATTTACCGCCATGTTGTAAACTTCTCAAACATTTTACAGCACAGTTATGTTGTAAAGATCATTAAAATGTAACCCATGATAATGGCGAAATATAAATCTGAACCCTTTTACGATACGTCATAAAGTAAAGATGATCGACTACTTGGGTCTTTACACAACGTTCGGGGTAATAAGGACATTATTATGTATTGGATATCACGGTATCATTAATTAGGACTGAAGATGTATTTACTTTTAGGAAAAATCCGGCCAAGTGCTAATCGGACTCAGCTCTAAGAGTTCCGTAGGTATCTGATATAAAGACATACCTAGTAGAAAAACCTGTCCCACGGGCCAGGCAAAAATCAATCTTATGACGATGTCATAAACATTTTGACAGGAGAAAACTTTTTTCGCTTTAACTATACCTTTTTAGGGTTTCGTACCTCAAAAGGAAAAAACGGGACCCTTATAGGATCACTCCGTTGTCCATCTGTCTGTCAAGACCCTTTTCCTCTGGAACGCGTACAGGTAGCAGGCTAAAATTTATACCAAATATTCAAGCCTGCAGTCCCTTGAAGCTGTGAAAAAATCAGACTTCTAAGTCAACGCAATCAAAAGATACAGTCATTAAAAACGTTGTTTCCATACAAATCGCCGTACTCTGAAGACCTAAAGGGTGTCCTAGAAAAATCTCGAAATCTTAAAATTTTATGTCTGTCTATATGTTACAGACCAATATAAAATGACCCCACATTGCGTACATTTTGCTTAGGAACAGAGGGTCGAGCACGACTTTACGAATGCTGCGTAACGTTACGGTTATCGTATCGAGATCGAGAAACCTCATACTAAATTTTAGTTCCGAATACGCTCACGGGCGGGCGCTGTTCCAAACGTCATACAAACTCGACAACGTTTACTATTCGATTTTACGTTACGCAGCATTCGTAAAGTTGTGCTCGACCCTCTGGGCTCTGCTAATACTGGACAACTTAATACACTGGGGAAAAGCAGGGAAACCTTCGTAGCGGAACCCTCGTGAGCGAGTCCGACTGGCACTTGTCAAGTTTTTTGTTCTTTTTTACTTTAAGCGAGATGCTAATTAAGTTAAAGAGGACCCACTTTCATTTCGTTCAACTCCTCTAAATCCCTGCAAGAAGAATAGACAACCCCATAGTAGTATTACTAAAGTACAAAATACTCGCGTTGAAAGTGTATAAAGTGAATTTATGAGAATACAGGATGCATCGTAAATCATGGCCCGGCGTGGGAGCACCCTATTATCGCGTATGTTGGCTTAGTAGCCTTGCTTCATTACGGGTATCTGTGGTACTTTTTTTTGGTTACAATTCAAAAATGAAACGTACGTAACGTAATCTTAAAAAAAACCAACAGGTTCCATTAATTTTAAAATACATTTTCAAAACATGCTAGCTCAAAACATAACAAAACAGTTTTACCTACTTTTTGATACTATATCTTAACTTTAATATATATAATACTTGTGCTCGTTTCCCTTTCGTTGCTACACCCTTCAAATATAAATTAATAATAGTAGTTAGTTGTGGAATATCATTTTTTTTACTTTCTCACTTAACTTAATGTCAACTCGAATCCGGAAGTCTAATAGCCAAGACTTTGTTTTTCATCAGCTTGTTCTTTTAGGGTTCTGTACCTCAAAAGGAAAAAACGGAACTGTCTGTCTGTCTCTCTGTCAAGAACCTTTTTCTCTGGAACGCGTGGAGGTAGCATACTGAAATTAATATCCAATACTAAGCCTGCGGTCCCTTGAAGCTGTGAAAAAAACAAAAAAGTGAAACCGCCTTAAAAAAAACCTTAGAAAAAAAACGTAAAATAATCCTCTAAAATAATGATAAATAAATAAAATAAAATGCGTTTATTTCGGACAACAGAAACGAAAGCCTAAAGTTTTATGGCCTAGCACTAAGCAGCAGAAATATGAAGTCAGTGCGGTGGGAGCGGAATATTCTTTGAATGAAGCACCGACTTCATATATCTGCTGCTTAGTGCTAGGCCATAAAACTTTAGGCTTTAGTTTCTGTTGTCCGAAATAAACGCATTTTATTTTATTTTATTTATTTATCATCATTTTAGAGAATTACTATTTTACGTTTTTTTTCTAAGGTTTATTTTTTGAAGGCGGTTTTACTTTTTTGTTAAAAGATTTTTATTTCACAATTTTATGCTGATTTAACATTTTCAGAATTATCCTCTAACTCCTAACCGTTAAGGAGTTGTACCTTCCATCATCAGCTCATCAACATGAGATGATGACTACCGGACGCAAATACTTGAATAGCCTTAGAAAATATATGAAACACATGATACGTGCCTATAAAATTTGAGGGTTGCCCTCGATTTCCCTGAGATCCCATCATCAGATCATGACTTGGTGACAGTGGTACCACCTCAGCAGTATACCCTTTTGAATAACGATTTAACATTTTCAGAATTATCCTCCAACTCCTAACCGCTAAGGAGTTGTACCTTCCATCATCAGCTCATCATCATGAGATGATGACTACCAGACGCAAATACTTTAATAACCATAGAAAATATATGAAACACATAGTACGTGCCTGTAAAATTTGAGGGTTGCCCTCGATTTCCCTGGGATCCCATCATCAGATCATGGCTTGGTGACAATGCGACCACCTCAGGAGTATACCCTTACGAATAAAAAAAGAATTTTGAAAATCGGTCTACAATTGACGGAGTAATCGATGTACATACATAAAAAAAAATACATACAGTGGAACGTAGAACCTCCTCCTTATTTGAAGTCGGTTAATTAACCTTCTAAGTTAACGCAATCAAAAGACACAGTCATTAAAAAGGCTATTTCCGTACAAATTGCCGAAATCCGAAAGCCTAAAGGGTACTTCCAGTTTTCCTAGAAACTTGAAATTTGGTATGAAGGTAGCTCTTATAGCACAACCACTCAGAAAAGTCCCAAAATCTTAAATTTTTGTCTGTCTGTAGATTTCGCAGTCCAATGTAAGTTGACCCCACACTGCGTACATTTTGCTTAGGAGCAGGGCTCTGCTAACACTGGACTTCTTAAAACACTGGGAAAAAGCGTCAAAATCTTTCTACGGAACCCTCATGCGCGAGTCCGACTCGCACTTGGCCGGTTTTTTCTATTATAACATTAAATTTATTCGCGGAAAATCTGTTTCTTCAATACGATTGGTATTTTATTATTTTTGTGTAAACACGAATAAAGATTTTTTTGAGTTTACCAACGCTTTCCAAGAAGGAACGCGTTCCAACTACTCAGGTTGTGTGCAACATTCTTTATAATACTCATTCTTTACAGTTTTTATATCATCATCATCATGTCAGCCGAAAGACGTCCACTGCTGGACATAGGCCTCCCACCAAAGCTTTCCACTCTGACCGGTCTTGTGATTTCCGCATCCACCGCGATCTCGCGATCTTTACCAGGTCGTCGCTCCATCTTGTTGGAGGCCTACCGAAAGCTCGACAGTCGTCGTCAGTTTTTATATACTTATTCTTCATGTACTTATTTTAAGTTTCACCGTTTTTATGTGCAGTAGTAAAACTGAGAAGTTAAACAATAATGTCTGTCTCACTGTTAAATGTATTATTCATAAATATTAAACTTAAAACGAACACTCGAGACAATAGATCTCAAGAATAAATTAACTGTTCAGAAACATTCGAATTTACGCAGAATCTAACTTGAATTGCTTTTTTGGTACAATGACGCAAATGCAAATAAAAATGCAACCGAAGCTGTCACAATGATCTGCATAAGCTCTTATGTCTATAACAAAACAATTGAATGAGTGTGTGCTTCGGAACTTCACGACCTTATTCCACCGGTTCCTTTCTTTCACAAGTCGACCAGAAGTAGCCGGGGTCTCCATCCTTATGTTGACAGCATTCCCAAAATCCGCACAAAGCGTTTTCGCTCTTCCTTCATCATCCGTACGGCTAAGGAGTGGAATTCCCTGCCTGCGTCTGTGTTCCCTGAGCACTCTGGCCGTTTTCAAGTCTATATAGGGTGAATGGGCATTTACTAGGCAAGCGTGCTCCATCGTAGCCCACATCTTCGCTTACCATCAGGCGTGATTGTGGTCAAACGCAAGCCTATAGTGTATAAAAAAAAAAGTACCCTGCGGTTTATTCTGTATTCTGAGTAGCTTAAGCAACTGAAGCGGCCACAATGATCTAAGCACGGTTCTATAATATAATAAGTGGTCGTGGGTAGAGAATGAGTCTATGTCTCCACTCCATTTAAAGTTACTGAAGTGGAACCAATTTTTTAAAAGGCAAGACCTCTCCGATAATAAGACATGACACCTCAGGAAGCCTATAAAAATATTTGTCGTAATAAGATTCCGTGCACAAGGATAATAAATCCTGCTCGATTTCCGAAGGGAAATGAATTTCTGTATCGGAAATTGCGGTCTGAGGCTCACATCTACGCTTTGCTTTGACGGTGAACTTTGTTTCTTATGGATTTACGCACGAGATTTAACGACACACGTAAACACACACGGATTATTATGAAACCAGGCCCGGTAAAGCACGGTAAATTTTATCCCCGACATAAAGCATTTGACACATTTTAATAATAATAAATATGCAAGTGCAAGAAGGAGCCGTCGGTAGGCCTCCAACAAGATTGGAGCGACGACCTGGTAAAGATTGCGGGACCGCGGTGGATGCGCAAAGCACAAGACCGGTCTGAGTGGAGAGCTGTGGGGGAGGCCGCCGGCCAGCAGTGGAGGTCTATACGCTGACATGATGATGATTAAGATGAAGAGGGACAAATGTTTTATGTCGTAGATAAACGTTAGCGTGCTAGGGGGTCTAAAAACGAATAACCCAATGAAGTGGTTAAGTAAGGAGAGAAAAAAAGTTAATGTAAATGTTTTCCCAATCCCGATGTAACTCTGTTAAAGTGTACAGCAAAAACAACAACAATAACCAACTTGGAAAAGTTGAAAAGCCGAATATTTTCATTTCATGGTTCAATGTCTCAAAAAACGGCTAAATTGCTTTTTATGAAACTTAGCTAAGAACCATCTCGATTAAACTGGCTTTCGATTGAATAAAGCCGCGTCCATGTCCGTTCATCCGTTTATGACCTACAATGCCACCGACTGATGTATAACCAGATACATATATTAAACTTATTACACCCCTCTTTTCTCTTTTTGCGTCGGGAGATAAAAAGATTTTGTTTTTCTGTAAAGTTAATAAACCAACAAACAGAGAAAAAGCCACTTGAGATTGTAGGTACACTAGTTTGATCCGCAAAACAAAAACAAAATAATTTTATTCCGCTAAAACCATCTGACATTTTCAGCAGATTTCTCGCTATGACTGCGACTATACTATGTAGTTATTTTTATTAAGTAAAAAGTGAAAAAAGAGTTAATTCACCCATGTCACTGATGCTACGAGACAGTATTGTTTTATTACAGTTTTAGTGTTAAAAACGACGCACGCGCACCAAGATTTATTTTATTGGTTGCGTGGGAGATTGATAATGCTCCGGTATTAGGTGGGACAAATGTGTTACATTGGTTTATGGCCGAATCGAATCGTAAAGTAAATTTGGGACATTTTTGTACTAGTTCGTAGGAAGCTCTAAACTTTTTAAAGCAAGATTCAGACAATTGAACAGGCAATTGAAGTTACGTGATAGATTTCTCTTCAAATAAGTGTTTTAAGTTGAGATATCTTATTTACTTAGTACCTGTTTTATTTGGGGTAGAAGACTTAAAAAGTAGACGACCATTCATGTACGAAAATGTTTTACATTTCGATGTAGACCACCATTAAATTATTTTTATACGCGACACACAGAACAGAATGACTAAATGTCTGCACATAAATACTTCAACTTTACGTCTTTTTCACTCGGCAAGCACTTTTAAAAATGGCGGAAGCTTGAAGTTTGAAATTGGAGAAATAGTATACCTAAGAACACAAACATTTTAAATGTTTAGGTATACCCCTAACCTACCATTAATTCCCTGATTTTTTAGTAAATCTGAGTTATTTATCATGATTCATGAGTTTCTCGGTTAAGGAAAACATTATGGGGAAACCAGCACAATCCTGCCAAGCAATTCAATGCTTTAAGATCCCAATCTACACTGGGCCCGCGTGGGAACTATAGCCCAAGCCCTCTCATACTGAGAGGAGGCCTGTGCCTAGCACTGGGAGATAAATACGCTGACGACGTCCATACATCGCGCGCTATCCTCTTCTGTCACACTCTATCTTTATTGCACCGCGTACAAATAAACAAAGATGCAAGATAATAGATCGTCCTTGCTGGCCCCGATAGCGCTGACTTACTGTACAGAGAAATCTCATACTAAATTTTAGTTCCAAATACGCTCACGGGCGGGCGCTGTGCCCTGAGCACGACTTGTCGAATCCTGCGTTACGTTACGGTTATCGTATCGAGATCGAGAAATCTCATACTAAATTTTAGTTCCAAATACGCTCACGGGCGGGCGCTGTGCCCTGAGCACGACTTGTCGACTCCTGCGTTACGTTACGGTTATCGTATCGAGATCGAGAAATCTCATACTAAATTTTAGTTCCAAATACGCTCACGGGCGGGCGCTGTGCCCTGAGCACGACTTGTCGAATCCTGCGTTACGTTACGGTTATCGTATCGAGATCGAGAAGTCTCATACTAAATTTTAGTTCCAAATACGCTCACGGGCGGGCGCTGTGCCCTAAGCACGACTTGTCGAATCCTGCGTTACGTTACGGTTATCGTGTCGAGATCGAGAAATCTCATACTAAATTTTAGTTCCAAATACGCTCACGGGCGGGCGCTGTGCCCTAAGCACGCCTTGTCGAATCCTGCGTTACGTTACGGTTATCGTGTCGAGATCGAGAAATCTCATACTAAATTTTAGTTCCAAATACGCTCACGGGCGGGCGCTGTTCCAGACGTCATACAAACTCGACAACGTTTACTAATCGTTTTTACGTGACGCGGGTTTTGTATAAATAAATAAATAAATACCACGGGACAATTTGACACCAATTGACCTAGTCCCAAACTAGGCAAAGCCTGTACTATGGGTACTTATATAGATAAATACATACTTTTATACATATTAAACATCCAAGACCTGAGAACAAACATTCATATTCATCGTACAAACATCTGCCCCTACCGGGATTTGAACACGGGACCTCAAGCTTCATAGTCAGGGTCTCTAACCACTAGGCTATTCGGTCGTATATTCGTACTCGAGCCTACCCCGGAGCTGGATACACTATTGTTGACATTCTGTAATAATGACTCGAAATGCTTGATAATTTATTTCGTATGTCCAGCTGGCCGGCTGTGCCCTAAGCACGACTTGTCGAATCCTGCGTCACGTAAAATCGAATAGTAAACTATAACGAGTTTGTATGACGTTTGGAACAGCGCCCGCCCGTGAGCGTATTTGGAACTAAAATTTAGCATGAGATTTCTCGATCTCGATACGATAACCGTAACGTAACGCAGGATTCGACAAGTCGTGCTTAAGGCACAGTTCTCCGCTACAGGTCGTATTTCTCAACCGATTCTCGTAAAACTTTGTGAGCAGGCTCCCTTAATATATATTTTTTAATTTTATAAAAGAAAAACTAATAATGTTAAAAAATGGCCCAATCTTCGTGGAATATTGTAATCAGATTTTAAAAGTATAGGATTTTATTTGTTGATTCGTTTTTTATAGAAGAAACAATAAAGAAATCTGTTCAAAAATGAGGCCGCAAGATCTACAGTTTACAGATCGAGCCACTAGTAATACTCAGTGGTAAAAGATATCGTCCTTATGTGTAATAAGGTATTGGTATAATTAATTTTGGCTTGGGCTTTGCTTTTTCTATTTTATTGCAATACTATAGAAATACACTTTTCTAGTATTTACAGCTTGTTTAAAAGAGATTGGGAAAAAATCGTCACCAGTTTCTTTGTAAGTACCTAATTAACTCTTTGACGTGATGATTTTAGTACGATTTATGTTAGTTTCTTTTGCCACACCGCGTATAAATTTCTCGGGTGGTAGGACCTTGTGCGAGGTCCGTCCGGATCGCTACCACCATCTTACTTGTTAATCCCGCCGCTAAGCAGCAGTGCTTGTACTGTTGTGTTCCGGTGTGGAGAGTAAGACAGCCGGTGTAATTACGGGCACAAGAGGCATTTCATATTAGCCCTCTAGGTTGGCAACGCATCTGCAAACCCTCCGGAGTTGCGGGTGTCTATGGGCAGTGGTGATCACTTACTATCAGGTGACCCACTTGCTCGCTTGCCTTCCTCGTTGTATATTAAAAAAAAAATTACAATGTTTTTACGACATTTTATTGACGCACAAACAAAGAGTACTAACTAATTTCACGCTAAAGTTTAAAATTAAAAACAAAAATTTATTGCTCATTGTATTCAAGAACGCCTTTGGAATTCTTTCCAGCCTGGCTGAACGAGCGACACTCCAGTGCCCTTTCAAAATATTTTCGAAAACGGAATGTCAAAGTTGGCAGTAAAATGGTCGCAACTTCGTTCAACTCCGTAAAGTCAAGGGTTTCGGAAAATTTCTCACAGATTACAACTTTATTTTGTTAAATATTTGGTGTTCTGTTGATGCTGTGTCGGTTTTACTCATACATTATTACGAAAACTGGTTGATCACCCTGAACTAAGAACTTGCGAACAAATTTTTACGTAAATATTTTGTCCCTTCGTTGTATTAAATTTTCAATGTCCTAACCAGAAATTAAAGTTGTCTTCAAAAAACTAAAGCACAAGGTACTGCCCAAACATGCTTTTTGCCGCCACGTCGATTTCGTTGTGTTAGTGGGCGTGAAAATCTTGACATCTGTCAATGGTTGACACCTCTCCATTGGCATTGACAGTGACGTTCGGACCACTTTCCTAATACAGTTGATACCAATCAATCACACTCTAAAAACGTTCTTAACAGTTTAGTAATAAGGATCTGTGTTTATTTTTAAAATGAAACAGTGTTTCTTAATCTGTTCTAGTGACACAAAAGGACAAAGGCGAAGTGTCAGTTATTGTATAAATAAAAGAGTGAATTATGACTTCCGTGGGATGCCGAACTAAAAGTATTGTGTAAACTAATAACCTCAAGTTTAATCGTCGCCTTTGGATAATTTATTGGCGAGCCCACATTTAAAACTCCTAAATCCTTTTAGCTTTATGTTGGTATACCTGTATAAGCTTACATATACATACTTACTTCTTTTCGTACTGCGAAACTTTTTCATGTTTTTTTTTTAAATGTTGTTCAAATCTCTTGTCCGTCCAGTTACTAACGTAACACTTAGTAAAATTTTCAACATACAATGACACTATCATACTATGAATGTTTCATAAAAATAAAAACAAAAATAATCAATAAATCGATTATTTTCATTGACTTAGTAACATTTTGTTGATATTCAAAACTACAAATTAAATAAGTATGGTATTTTACCGAATAAAACTAATTTATTTTTTACTCCCTCAACATGCCAGCCACACTTATCACGACGCCATAACTATCACAAATGTCAAATGACGCTCTATCATAAAAGTCCATCAGCACCTCATTTGTCCAAATGGGTATCTTCTAAGCAGGAGGCAATATATATGTTACATAACATATGACCGATTGTAAGGCAAAGAGTGCTACAAAGGCAGACAAGTTTTTTTTTAAAAAGCTCACCCGGGAAGTTGTTATTATAAAACTTTGGAGACAATTGAAATGTGCCTAACTGATTTAAGGTAATAGTAAGATTGAGCATGTTATGTGGCGCCTATGTTGAGTATTAGTTCCACTGAAAAAGTAGAGCTGCTTTTTTAAAGCATTAAGTCTAATATTAAATAAATAGTTGCCTAGTTGTTTCTAGTCTATCTAGCCGGTTCATAGACCCAAAAAGCACATTAAAACGCCATTTTTTTATATAAAAAAACGGTACTCTTATCCCTACCTTTGTGTCTGGCCACTTTCATTCCGCTCTCGCGTTCCAATTTTAATTTCGATTGCCTTACCCGTTTCCCTCCCAGGGCCACAATAGAGACGCCAGACTTGACCGCGTGCCAAGCGGCATATCTCGGATATAACAGATAAACACGCTCGATATAGCTTATCTGTGGACGTTTTATCTTTTTTAAAATTAGACAACAAAAATACTGGCCGTTATGTGAATTGCGTCGCGAATGTTTTTCTTTTTATTGTTCTGGTTTTGTTGACGGTTCTATGAAAAACGGTCAATTGTTCTGATGCTATTTGATTAAGTAGGTGTACGTTTTAATTGGTTTGTTCAGGACAAGTTTGGATTTTGGGCCTTATACCTACATAGAAAGCTACAAACTTGGCAATTCATTATCATTTGGCCAAATTAATTACGTAATTTTAATGAAATAATAATTATTATTTGCGATTTTAATTAATGAAATATTTATTAATATTTACAAGGTAAAGTAGACACAAAAAACAAAATACGACTTTGAAGCAAATGGTTTGAAATAGAAAACTACTGTGAGACAAATGATTTATTTTTTAATACGTCCTATGTAACTTAAAAAATAATATCCTTCCAGAGAACAGGCAAAGACGTAGAGGCCTTCCTGCCACCTCCGCTCGTAAATGGTAAAAAAAGAGTTTCAGTTTGGAAATCTCTCCCAAAAATATGTAACAAATTAATAATTTAAAACATTTTCAAAATAATCTAAAATGGGGCAAAGCACAATTAAAATTTCATAACTTTAACGATGCAACGGCTGGCTGCAATCAATCCGTGTTTGCAGACTAATTAGTGAATAATTTCAACACGTTTATTTATGACGAATAAATCTGGGGATTTTAGCCAAATTTTAATGTTTCAATTTGTTGATTATTTATGCTGCGAAATATGAATATTGACGTTCCCTTTCGTGCATAAAATTAACAATGGATTACAAATAAGTGGATGATTCGCATAATTTTACATCGTGCGGGCGAAATTGTCTGATAATTAATCTCTTTATTAAAATTTTATAAATCCTTGAGCCTTTTAAAATACTGTCCCCTAAGATCCATAGATCCATTAATAGCAATTGGGCTTAATTTCTACTAAATTGTAAAACACACTTTCAAAGTTCTATCTTAGGTTCAAAGTAAAAAAATCCGACACTGTAATTTCAAAGTTCAATACATATCTCTAAAACGGCTTAACCGATTTTTATGAAACTTAGCTAAAACTCATCTCGATTAAACTAGCTTTCGATTAAAAAAAAACAAGTTCTAATCCGTTTAGGAGCTACGATGCCACAGACAGATACACAGATACCCGTACACAGGTCAAACTTATAAACACCCTCTTTTTGCGTCGGGGGTTAAAAACCAAACTAAAGCCAGTACCAAAATGACACAAATTAATGGCCGTCAAGAAACACCAACAGAGATTGAACCCGCGACCTCACGCACTAAAACTAAGCTCTAATAATACTTTTACAAACGCTGTTTACTATTCCCTAACAGTTATTACATATCGTAGTAACAAATTGTCAAAATGTCAAACGCGAGCAGCTGTCTTCGATAAAACAGCGAGCGACAAACTGACCACTCGCTTTCAGAACATCGTAACACACCGCTTAATATCGTTGTAAAATGAATCTTCTATTAGAGCGCATAGTGTTTGTTTTGTGATTACTGAATTGACGTGGATACGACGTTGAGGGATTTAGCTGTGGAAATTGTGAACGACATTTACAAATCGGGGTGGTTTGAGAATCGGGCACGTGTATCTGATACGATTATTAAATAAGTATGTTTGCATGTGATAAAATATAATTATGTGTGGCATTTCGATACATATTTCAGCAGAAGAGAAATGTCTCTAAGATGGCGTGGCTCTTCCAGCGCTGAAGTGTCAAATCGGTTGTTATTTAGTACCGAAAAGTGACACTAGCGCCCGAGGCTGCATTATGCATTTCTATGGGCAGTGGTGATCACTTACCATCAGGTGACCCACTTGCTCGTTGGCCTTCCTTGTCGTATAAAAAAATAGACAATTATCATAACAATGCTCCGAGCGCGAATTTTCGAATCCTACGTAACGTAATCACCACGTCTACCATACCTGTTTTCTGTAATCTCTTTGTACTATTTTGTGGTTTTCAATAAAGAATATTTGTATTGTATTGTATTGTAATCGAGTAGAAACGTTACTGAGATTTGTGTGACGTTTGGAATAGCGCCCCCACGAGCGTATTTGGTACAAAAATTTATAACATAATTCGTTATTGTATAATAAATGAATTATGTTATAAATAGCTTAGATAGAGAGATACTAAAATGTGAGAGACTTGTCTTCACGTAACCGCTCAGGAGTATCATTTCTTTTCCTATTTTTTTTTGCAGTCCAAGCCGTCTCCTTCTGAGAGGAGGCATGTGCCAGGCAATGGGACCAAAAATACGCAGATTGTTTTTATTCGTATTTAAATTTAACTGGCATTATTACCTAATTTATATTTTAATATGCGACTGTAAAACCAGTCGTAAATAAACTTAACTTTTTTAATATGTTGTTTCATGGTGTTGTTTGTATAATAACGCGACGTTTTTAGTCCTCATAGTAATTTCCGCTTTTATAATGACCGAGTCACACGGAATTACATTCCCACGCCTTAAAAAACGTCTGATTAAATTTTCGTGTCAAAGTTAAATGCGCCTGGAGTGAAGCTGTCACTTGGAAGGGAAGCGAGACGGACAGAGATTAACTGGGATGTGGGAGCGGGACGACGATACCCCCCCCCCCCCGCACACTGCCAGAACAAATTTCAGAGGCACATTTAATGACTTATATCGTGAGTGATCCGTTTATTTCAATTGAATAAATCTTATATTATGATAGCCGTGATACCGAGGTAGCCTAATGGTTTGACCTCTATGACCTCTCAAGCAGAAAGGTAGTAGGTTCGAACCCCGGCTCGCACCTTTAATTACTCTAAGTTTTTCTGAATTTATGTGCGCAATTACATTTATAATTTATCAGCTTTTCGGTGAAGGAAGTATGCACACTCCTGTGACGTAATTCAATGGTGTGTGCGAAGTTCCCAATCAAAGACGCCTGTGCACAGCAGTGGGACGTAAAATTGGCTTATGATGTTATGATGATGCTGATGAAATCTTACAGATCGGTATTTAAATGCATTTAGGTCTCCTCGAAATATTCTCTAAAAACCGGACAAGTGCGAGTCGGACTCGCGCACGAGGGTTCCGTAGAAAGATTTTAACGCTTTTCCCTAGTGTTTTAAGAAGTCCAGTGTTAGCAGAGCCCTGCTCCTAAGCAAAATGTACGCAGTGTGGGGTCAACTTATATTGAACTGCAAAATCTACAGACAGACATAAAATTTAAAATTTTGAAACTTTTGTGAGTGGTTGTGCTATAAGAGCTACCTTCATACCAAATTTCAAATTTCTAGGACAACTGGAAGTAAGTACCCTTTAGGTTTTTGGAATTCGGCAATTTGTATGGAAATAGCCTTTTTAATGACTGTATCTTTTGATTGCGTTGACTTAGAAGGTTGATTTTTTTACAGCTTCAAACGACCGCAGGCTTGAGTATTTGATATTAATATCAGCATGCTACCTCCACGCGTTCCAGAGTAAAAGGGTCTTAACAGACAGGAACCCTAAAAATGTGTTTATTTCATCTTCTAAAAGTTTTTATTACGACAAAAATGTATCCAAAACATGGCCTCAACAAACAACACAAATCATTCGGTCACTCAGTTTTATCAATTCACTCACGCGATCTGTCAATTACGGGAAACCATTCTTCAAAGACCTGTGACTCCCGAACTACTCGTTACGCAAAGTTATTCATTACATCGCCAATATACCAGTCCTTAACAATTTACAAGGCGCCACTAGTCTTTTGACGGCAATATTAAAATTGTTTCACTACTTTTCACAGCTTTATTTTTTACGCTTGATGAAATAGGAGCTCAGTACTTGTTTATGAGGGACAGTTAGTTTTTCAGTGGCAATTTTAAGTTTGTGTTTATTTAAAAAGTTGGTGCTTTGATTTTTTTATTGGACCTGGTGTTTCTGGTCGTAAAGAACTTATAAAGGAGTTATGGATGGCCTTTTACTTTTAATATTTGAGGAAATGTATTATTTTGGGGAATTATTGTTATTTCAGTGAAAGCTCTGACTGATAGGGTTATAAAATGCATTTTTTTTTCATTCACTTTTGTATGACAAAAAGTCTTTACGTAAACTAGTTGAAGAGTTCATTTAAGTAATGGAAACTATTAGTTTACACTTATAACTTATAACTTACCAACTTAGAAAAGTTGAAAACCCTCGACATTTTCATTTTAAAGTCCAATATCTCAAAAACGGCTTAACGGATTTCCATGAAACTTATAACCATCTCGATTAAACTAGCTTTCAATTACAAAAAGCTGCGTCCAAATCAGGACATCCGCTTAGGAACAAAGCAATTCTATGGTGTGTGAAGTTCCCAATCTTGGCCCGCGTGTGAACTAGCCCAAGCCCTCATTCTGAGACGAGGCCCGTACCCCGTGAGACGTAAAAAAATCTGATGACGATGATGATGATATGTTAAATCCAAGTCGGTGCAACTTTGCCTAATATTGTGTGACTGCAAATGAATGGCTGTGTGAAATAAAAGACTCAAAGCTCCTAATACCAATTCTGTCAACAAAACGGTTATTCTAATTGTCACATTAAACTATGAATTATCCAGTTTAGGCGCTGCTCTTGCGCATAAAGCCGTCCGCGCGTCTTATAAATAAACAGGAGACACAGAGCAGTAGGTCAGGTTATAAGTTATAATATAAATAATTTAATTATAATTGTTAATGGGTGATGATTAGGTTTAAGCGTTATACTCGTTGAACGATATAGGTATTATATATATATATATTTTTATACAACGAGGAAGGCAAGCGAGCAAGTGGGTCACCTGATGGTAAGTGATCACTACTGCCCATAGACACCCGCAACTCCGGAGGATTTGCAGATGCGTTGCCAACCTAGAGGGCTAAGATGAAATTCCTCTTGTGCTCGTAATTACACCGGCTGTCTTACTCTCCACACCGGAACAAAACAGTGCAAGCACTGCTGCTTAGGCGGCAGGATTAACGAGTAAGATGGTGGTAGCGATCCGGACGGACCTCGCACAAGGTCCTACCACCCGCAAAATATATATATATAGTCAATTATATTACATATAACAAAACCGGACAAGTGTGAGAGTATTCCGTCCGCGTCTCCCTCACGTGGAGAGGGTTCCGTAGGCACGTTAATTATTTAAATTCCAATTTTCCATGTTACTTTTAATGCCATAAATTTCTTATAGGTTTTCCTGTAATACCAAAGAACAGGCAAAAACATTGTTTTGTGAAAAAGTTTCGCAATAAAGTTCTTCGTGGTTAAGCCGGTGTTGTGGCGCGCCATGGGATAGGCCTATGTCCAGCAGTGGACTGCTGTGGGCTAATGATGATGATAATGATGAAGTCATCATCATCATGTCAGCCGAAAGACGTTCACTGCTGGACATAGGCCTCCCCCAAGGCTCTCCACTCTGACCGGTCTTGTGCTTTCCGCATACACCGCAGTCCCGCAATCTTTACTAGGTCGTCGCCTCATCTTGTTGGAGACCTGGTGACAGCTCGTCTCCCGGTCCGTGGACGCCATTCGAGAACCTTCTGACCCCATCGGCCAACTGTCTGCGAGCAATGTGCCCCGCCCACTGCCACTTAAGTTTCGCAATTCTTCGGGCTATGACGGTAACTTTAGTTCTACTGCGGATATCATCATTTCTGATTCTGTCCCGCAGACATACCCCGAGCATAGCCCTCTCCATCGCCCTCCCATGATGAAGTACTAATACGAAAAAAAAATCACAGATGTAACTACAAAGTACTTTATCATCGTACGGCTTCAAATTCTACCGGCTCTAAGACATCCCGTGACGCCTTTTAACAAACCTAATTAAAGTTTTCGGTCCACTGTATTTGTATCGAGCTGTTCGAGCGCTGCCGCTAACCGCATTTAGTCACGATTTACGAGCGTGTGGCGTCGTTTTTCAGTGTGAATGGAACACTCCTGTAATATGAATAATCGGTTATATTTTTAACCGGGCTGTTACGTCGAGACGAGTTTATTCAGCTGTCTGTAAATACTTATCGATGTCTCGCGGGGAAGTCAATTTTAGAGTAGATTATTTATTTATAGGAGGTACAGTGAACAAACACTGACTGACCATTCGGGCTGCTTATGTCACATTGTAAGAAGTAAAGTTGGCGACTATACAATAGGGATGTTGCCTCTTGGTCAAATCAGCAACTTTTTTTGAAAAGTCAAAACGATTTGATCGGATCCGTTAGTATGAAGTTTGTATTGAATTACAGAACTATGACGTCATCATTCTCAGTGTTCAAACTGTCTCCTTTGCGGGCGCTGTTCCAAATGTCATACAAATTTCACGATAACGTTACTACTCGATTAAGTTACGCAGGTTTCGAATATTCGTACTCGGGCCTCTGGCAATTAAATTAACTTTACACATAATAAACAATATTAGTCAAAGCCCTCATCACCGACGTTGCTAATAATTCTCAACTTCATACGAAATTGAATTTCGTATTCAAATAAAAAATTAAAGTGCCATTCAAAGAATAATGAGATATAATTTATTCATACTTCCTTTGAGTTGCATATTTAATATTAAGAGCAGCTTTGTTCCTATTTATGCTGATATTTTCCGTTTGTCTTTTGGTTAAATTTTTGCTGGAATCTTTTTAGGGTTCCGTAACCAAAATGACAAAACGGAATAATCATAATTTCGCCATCTCTGTCCGTCCGTCCGGTATATCACAGGAATTTACCTCAAAAACTACAAGATGTATATTGATGAAATTAGGACTGTAGGGGACTTGTAGAAGCCGCTACTTAGTTCGGTAGTTAAATAACAAAATTAAACATTGGATAATGAAGGAACGCTACTTTTCTATAACAATAACTGAATAACTGATACCATGATGAATGGAGCTCTTGGTTCTATGAGGGAGGGGGCATGAAGGAACGCTACTTTTCTATAACAATAACTGAATAACTGATACCATGATGAATGGAGCTCTTGGTTCTATGAGGGAGGGGGCATGAAGGAACGCTACTTTTCTATAACAATAACTGAATAACTGATACCATGATGAATGGAGCTCTTGGTTCTATGAGGGAGGGGGCATGAAAACATACATGTTTCGCATAGACGTAGGTATCTTAATTTGTAATCGCAGGAGAGCAAATGTATTGTTTTTAGTTGATATTATGGGCCTCCGCAAAGTAACACCTGATTTAATCACAAATTCTGATGTCAGCACGTTTTACACAGTCAAGAAATGGAAGCAAGTCTCGACGTCAAGACGCTATGAAAGAACTTTTTAGCCTCGCGTCCAAAGAAAACAAACCGGCTTCACTAACTTGGTAAAATAGACTCTAAAGTTCAATGGAATAGAGGCAAGAATCAGGCGGTTGGTAAAGTTGACTATTCATCATCAATATAAAAGTGTGTGCCAATGATATTATGCGTAGACACGCGTATGAGAACACACTGTATTTGTGTAACTTGTACAAGCTAAAATGCACTTTAAGTTAGTTTGTTAAGACAGAGTTTTCAGTAGAACGAGGGCTGAGCAAATATTGATAAAAATATAAGGCCAGTTTAACACATATTCGAAAAACGGAGTTGATTTTTTGATTTATGCCTACGTAATTTCTTACGCGTTACATTTTGAGCTTTAACAATTAGTGTTAAGGTACTAATTGTAACGCGTGAGTTAACTTAAGGGACAGCGCCATGTTTGCTTCCGTCCCTTTGTGTAATAATCCTCTGTATGTATGCGCGGGCGCGCGTTGCTTCCCTACTACGCTATAATAATTACACGCGACGTTGCGACCAATTTCCCTGTTCAATGCGCGGTTCACTCTCTCACTGTACAGCCGCTAGTTGGTATTACCGGCAATGTATTAAGAAAGTGTAATCGTGGTCGAGACGTTAAGTTAAGGCGGCGTTCTTTGTTTTTTTTTATACTAATGGCTCGATGATTGAACGGTGAAATTAATCGATTAAGAATCGAAAGTTTTTGTTCAGTGTAATTAAAACTGTTTTAAAATTGTTGTGTCGAATGTTATGTTGAAAGACGAGTTCAATTGTTTGATGTTCAAATTGTTTTGTTGCTGCGGTTTTTGTGTGTAGAAATTGTTATGTTGTTTTTAAAGAAAACCACTTATTGTCCGTTACGTATTCTTTATGACGGCAGCTGAGAACATGCACTGGGATATCTTTGGCCTAATTACGAGTAGGAACGTATATCTAGAAAAGTGGTTTATTGATGGTGCATATATGTGTATATGTAAGGAAGAACTTTTCCTTGAATAATAGTGTAGTAAGTAGGTAAGATTTAGACAAGCCACTGAAGACCTATTGAAACAATTAATTTCAATAAACATCACATCATTAACAGCAAAAAGGTTACTTATATTGAAGTTTACAGGATAAAATCAAATTTATCATTTAGTTACTTATCTTCTCTGTAAGATAATTACTTGGATAATGTGCGTTAAGCTCAAAATACGGGCATATATACATGATGAAACGTATATGACTTGCCTTTGACCATAGCGACTAATTAATTACAGCTTAGTTAGTTAAATCAATTTCGCAATACCGTCCCTCCAGTCTCCAGTTTTAAAACGTAGAAAAAGTTAATACGTAACGCACTAAGCAACTTGAAAAACTTGAAACTTGAAAAAACATACATACATACAGTCACGCCTGTTTCCCGGAGGGGTAGGCAGAGACCACGGACTTCCACATAAAAATAGCAACATTTCGATTTGTTTGCGCCTGGTCTGAAACATAATCAAAACATTCAAAACAGTCTGCAAACCAACAATGTATCTTAAGGTAGCCCAACAATTAAAACGACAACCCTTCAAACCCTTCCCACAGACGTCTCAAACCAAATCATAACTCAAAACAATGGTCCATCCATCTCAGTCACGCGTGTCTGATACTATTGAATCCCCGACTGATGGCTGACTGATTTATTAAATAAATGAACGGCCTGATGATTGACGACGGGAGCGAGGAGCCTTAAGCCTAACTAAATTTGGCATTTGATAATCCCGTTGGATTTGATTGGAGGGATTTGGATAAAAAATAGGGAGTGGATGAAGACCTTTTTGTAATGTTGTCCTGAGCCAACTGGCGGGAATTAGATCCGTGTCGTGGACTGCATAAACTTAGCGTGAAACGTTCTAAGCACTTTTAATAACAGAATACGAACACCAATAACCTAACTAACCCTAGAAAAGTTGAAAACCCAAGAGACATTACCATTTCAAAGTTTAATATCTCAACAACGGCTGAACCGATTTTAATGAAACTTAGCTAAGAACCATCTCGATTAACTAGTTTTCGATTAAATAAAGCGGCGTCCATAAAGGCTTATCCGTTTAGGAGTTACGATGTCACAGACGGATACACAGATACACCCAAACTTATAACACCCGTCTCTATGTGATGGAGGTTAAAAATCAACTAGGTACTGGCGAAGACAAAACTGAAATATAAATAAAACAAAATCTCAAGAAACCATGAAGTCCGAAAAGGCGTAAGGAACTAAGAAGTTTGCAACAGGCATATTTGTTTTTGTGTGACACTTATACTAGCTTATATCCGCGGCTTTGCTTTCGTAGAAGAATAAAAACCGGTCAAGAGGGACTGTTCCGAGCCATAGTCCAATAAATTATGCTAGAGTCCCTTTTAATTACGCACTGGCCACTTTTGACTTAATTTTAAAGAAAAAAAAAACAAAAAGCCATTGACTCTTGTTTGCATTTCGAATACCCTGTCGAGACGCTCGCCGACCTACGGGCTCATAATGGACAATATGAAAATATTAATAATATAACAATAATATCTACCCAAACAGTTGGCAGCCCCTCGCCCCTAACGAAAGCGATACAATAAATAAATGCCCTAATTACATCCATTCATATAAAATTACACGTCGCATTTGGAATTTCCACAACTCTGACTTAACGTGCAAAGATAATTTTGCCGGTGGGGAAAAATTTAATTAATTTATTAGCTAAACGATTTCGGCGCGTTCAATTTTTTTAGTTGGGGCTAGTATTCTATGCTGCCTTTTCGATTTGCGTTACCCACTGGAAACACTTCATACCAAAGTATGAAATGTTTATAAACTGGACATAAAAATGTCAGGCTATAATGTCGGAACGGTGTTTCCGCGGAATGCCGCATCAGATATTTTTCTTAACATTTTGTCAAGGTCGTCAGTAGGTACATAATCTTGTTGGTTGCCGTACGTTTCTTCACCCCTAAGGCTGTATAGCAACCCGAGCTGCGGTGGACTTATTTCTCTCGCATCGTTTGGCTATACTGAGGTATAGCTACCTAAGACAGCTTTGGTGCATACGCTTGCCTATATCTGTATTCTAGCACCATCCAACGCAAATTGTGTTCTTATTGACGTCGCATTCACTCCCGCCATCTTTTGTTTATCACGTGGTTACGTTGATAAGATTCAACCTTCTCTAAATCTCCGTGTTCTCACAAAGATTTCTTCCTAATTTTAAAATGTTTTTTTCTGAGCTGCAGAGTTAAGCTTGTCGTCGTACAATAGCTAATCGATGCCGAATCGAAATTGGAACGCGTGCGATTGACAGCTGGTCGCCATTTTGAGCTGTCATTTTGCAAATGGCGCTCGGTCAGCTCGTTTGAGCGTGATAATGTGGGGGAAAGGTGTAATTTATTATTGTTAATGTTGTAAATCTGTTTTGTTCTGTTAATCCATACATAATTCCTGTTACGGCTCCCAGGATTGTGGGAAAAGGATCTTCAAGGATTAGTTTTTTAGGGTTCCGTACCTCAAAAGGATAAAAACGGAACCCTTATAGGATCACTTTGTTGTCCGTCCTTCTGTCTGTCTGTTTCTCTGGAATCCGTGGAGGTAGCTAGCTGAAATTAGTATCACATACACAATAACTAATAATTAACTACTGGTAATTAACTATGGAAGCCATTTCCGGAATAAAAATATTTCATTTCATTTCAGGTTTACAATACCCTGAATCTGTGAAAAAAAAACTTCTAAATCATCGCAAATTAATACCGACGAACTATTATAACGTGTCATATTCCTTAACTAACGAAACACCTTACGCCTTTAGGGAACGCTCCATATTTGAACACACTGACAACGTAGCAGGTGTCAAGTTTTAGAATTAGAGCAATCAAAATGTAATGGTTTAGAGATTCATTTAAAGTCCATATTTAAACGAATTTTTAAATCCCATACATCGCATAGCTCACCAATTGGTAGTATAACAAATTAAGCAATTCAACAATACGCCTTTATTTATGTACGTTGTTTTACTTTTAACAGGCCATTCATATTATTTTCGCCTCAAACCAGTCGGAGTTTTACCATCTTGGCCTGGTGATAACGAAACAAGTTGGAAACACATTTTATTATCCACGGACATAAATTTAAAAGCCATCGCTGTCTGATTATAAATGCGGATAGGCAAAATAAACCGAGTCCTTAAAGTGATCATGTGGACGGTAGTAATAGTACATTGTGCATGAAGGGCGGTAAGAAGGGTATTACTAACGAAAATCTATTAGAAGGCCGACGCCGAAGGCGGAGGGCTTTTAATGACTTGAGTTTGTAATACCCTTACTGCCCGTGATACACACAATGTTTTTCATCACATTTGCGAGGAAATAAATACATACAACGAAAGGCAAAAAATCTATTTATTAAAAGTTTGGGCTTCACATACAAAAAACGTATTTTACTAAGTACAGGCAGTACCTCCGTAAATATTAGATTAAGTATAGACGATTATAAATATAAACTCAGCAGTCGGCAACAAATAATAGTTTTGAGATTGTCAACTTTTTTCAATGGAGACTTCAGACTTCCAGTACTTCCACAGATAATGATAAAAAATGCGTTTAGAAACTGTGAAGACGAAAGCCCATCCATACAGCCAGTTTTTATCGTATTCAAAACAAAATTCACTGAAATAATTGCAAAGTAAACTCAAATAGTTTTAAAACACAATAATAACGTTTAAATTAAGTAATACTTATTTGTAGAAAACGTAAAAAACCATGTTTGATTTAAAACCTCCTTAGTGTGGAATGACATATTATACCTACTTACCTGGGTATGGCCGCGAAAAGTTGTCCCATAACACACTGGAAAAAGTAACACACAATTTCATACGGTGAGTTCACATGGTGACTATTTAACCTACTCTCCAAAATAGGAGGAGGTTCTCAATTCGTCAGTACATACTTGTCTTTTTTTTTGTTCAATAACTCAAAAACGGTAAATCCGATCATGTTGAAAACAATTTTCATTGAAAGTGTTTATTAAGCGTTACCTTCGTAATATTTTCATATTTTTGGACCTACAGTTTCTAAATCGTATCTTCTAGGGGGGGACGGGGGGGGGGGACGGAGACGGACGGATACAATTTATGCAATTTTCGGAACGCTTAGGAACCTCAAAGTGTTTTTAAATGAGCTGTCGAAATATGTGCCACAATTTTTGTTTGCTGAAAAAAAAAATTTACAACTTTTGTTAGGTAGGTACATGTAAGAAGAATGGCATTTGACAAAAAAAATACTACTTAAAAACTTTTTTTTTACTTCATACTATAAATGTTGTTTGTAACTGTGTTAAATATTTTTTTGATTAACTACTCTTTGGTCGGATAAAGTTAAGTAAAAATACGGTTTGTTCACAGGGATATCAGAATAACAATAACATACGTACTATTATTTATTATTATAAATAACACTTTTATTGTTTTTTTGCAGTGTCATATAGTTAGTGAATTGTTTATTATGGATATATTGTTATTTGTAACTGATTGTTACCTACATTGTAAACGATAATCAATTATAAATAACAATTATATCCATTTTTATTAATTTGTGTTTTGTCATGGTGCAGGTGCATAAATTATACATTAATAATGAAAGCGTCATGTGAATCAGCCTTTATCTAGGTTACAATAACACACATAACACACAACATAACACACATAACACACAACGTAACACACATAACGCACTAACCGTAACACAGTGAAAATACGCGGAGTAAAAATGATATAAATTGCTTTACGGCAGCCATTTTTGATGCTACTGCTATGAGTGTTCATAATAAATAAAGAAAATAGTCCATACTTCAAGTACAATAAGAAAATATATTTATTTTCAATACATAGCTTGTCAAAAAGTTCCATCTAAGTTTCAGTTGTTCCAAAAATCTACTTTTGACGATGATAAAACATTAAATTGTGGCGACAAATGAAACCAGATCCGATCTAAAATAACTACCAGCAAAGTGATGGTATTGCCCTACCTAGAAAACGCCAGATAATGTTGCTACAACAAGAAACAAAAATTACACACTCTAATAAAAAGTGTGCGTTACGGTTGGAACCATTTTCGGGAACGCGAACTAAAACACGTTTATTATTCTGAAATATTCAGATAATAGATTGTTAGCCTCATTAGTTTAAGAGTAATTTATTGTAAAGTTTGCCGAGTCTGGTTTTATTTCTATACTTGCTTTCGTTAAGAAATTATGTGTGTTTAAGTTCTGCAAGGTAACACTAAAATGGTAATTTTTTGCCAACTTTTTAGCCTTTCATCGGGTTTTTGGTACTTAACCAATAATGTTTTGTAGTATTTTATTATTCTATCGTATGGGAAAAACATTTTAGAGCATAACGTTCCAAGTTTTATGTCATTATACCTTCATATTATTTTTTTATAAATGGTGAAGTCCGAGCTTCAATCGAAAAGTACAAAGTTTCGCGGCCATACCCACCTACGAGTGAACGCCATATTTTTTAAAACTAAACTCATTACTCCCTTGGGAAAATTAGAAATTACCTATTACTCCCGTAGGAATAATTTAGGCCGTTGTCCTTCAGTATGCCTGCGTACAATACGACGCTTTACGAGCAAGTGTGATGAAAACTAAACTTGTGCTTTTATGGAACCTAAAGCTCTGTCAAAATCCACGTATACACTCCTTGAAATACGTGCTGTTGCTACTACATGCACGCTGTGACGTCTGTTGCTACATGCATGTTATGATGTCTGTTGCTACATGCATGTTATGAAGTCTGTTGCTACTACATTTACGCTGTGACGTCTGTTGCTACATGCATGTTATGATGTCTGTTGCTACATGCATGTTATGAAGTCTGTTGCTACTACATTTACGCTGTGACGTCTGTTGCTACATGCATGTTATGATGTCTGTTGCTACATGCATGTTATGAAGTCTGTTGCTACTCCATTTACGCTGTGACGTCTGTTGCTACATGCATGTTATGATGTCTGTTGCTACATGCATGTTATGAAGTCTGTTGCTACTACATGCACGCTGTGACGTCTGTTGCTACATGCATGTTATGATGTCTGTTGCTACATGCATGTTATGATGTCTGTTGCTACATGCATGTTATGAAGTCTGTTGCTACTACATGCACGCCGTGACGTCTGTTGCTACATACATGTTATGAAGTCTGTTGCTACTACATTTACGCTGTGACGTCTGTTGCTACATGCATGTTATGAAGTCTGTTGCTACTACATGCACGCCGTGACGTCTGTTGCTACATACATGTTATGAAGTCTGTTGCTACTACATTTACGCTGTGATGTCTGTTGCTATATGCATGTTATGAAGTCTGTTGCTACTACATGCACGCCGTGACGTCTGTTGCTACATACATGTTATGAAGTCTGTTGCTACTACATGCACGCTGTGACGTCTGTTGCTACATGCATGTCATGATGTCTGTTGCTACATGCATGTTATGATGTCTGTTGCTACATGCATGTTATGAAGTCTGTTGCTACTACATGCACGCCGTGACGTCTGTTGCTACATACATGTTATGAAGTCTGTTGCTACTACATTTACGCTGTGACGTCTGTTGCTACATGCATGTTATGAAGTCTGTTGCTACATGCATGTTATGAAGTCTGTTGCTTCTACATTTACGCTGTGACGTCTGTTGCTACATGCATGTTATGAAGTCTGTTGCTACATGCATGTTATGAAGTCCGTTGCTACTACATGCACATGATAACTAATTTGTGATGTCTGTTGCTACATGCATGGCATGAAGTCTGTTGCAACCACATGCACGCTGTGACGTACAGACGTCACACACATAACAATATTACGCAGCATTCGTAAAGTCGTGCTCGACCCTCTGTACTCTCTTGAGTATTGAGATTGAAGGTGCCAACTATTGGGACAGCGTATGATACCTATCTTACCTTAAGCCCAGTGCTTGTCCCAGTTGCATTTAACCACAATATTTCTTAATGCCGTACGTAGATGATGTCACTCGCACCGAAACATTTAAAGCAAAGTCGTGCGCAATAAAACACGCCGGCGCAGTCGCGCAAGCATAACGGGACGTCTTGTAGTTCCATGCTGTATAGGATGTCTTGTTGGGCCATGTTATACCTTAGCGGTGAATTGTTTCTCGTTAATGGAAGTACTAATAGATATTTATTTATGGAGAAGTAACTGGCTTGATTATAATGATGCGGATGTTTTAGTTAAATAAAGAAAATTAAATCAACTTAATCCCATACTAAGTCAGCGTCTTTATTTTTTGTATAAGTAACTTAAATTAAAGGTAACGTAAGTAGCCGGTCATGATTTATTTAATTTTTACCGAAAAAAAAAACATCAACGATTTTCGTTGTCCACCCACAATCCTGTCAGGAATATAAATATCCTGAAATCTTAACACAAATCCTGCGATATGGAAACCTGGAGTCCCTAAACTCTACCCGCAGTTGCTTCATACACGCAACGACGAAGAAACTGCACTAACTTTCATCCTAACTTCCTAACTAATCCTAATCCTAACTAATATTATAAATGCGAAAGTAACTCTGTCTCTCTTTCTGTCTCTCTGTCTGTCTGTTTGTAACCTCTTCACGGGAAAATCGCTTCACCAATCTAGATGAAATTTGTTAAGAAGATAGTTTGAATATTAAGGAATAACATAGGCTACTTTTTAATCGGGATAATTACATAGTTCCCACGGGATAGAAAAGTCGCGGGCAACAGCTATAGTAAGCTATAAACTTTGTAACATTACTTTTGGTACGTGAACCTTAGCGCGTTACACGTTGTACAAATTAACCTATTTGTTATTATTTTAACGAAATAAATAGGGTTGTTAAGCCACCCGGCAATCTTCCGACTCCCCTTATAGCTACCACGGAGTTTGTCATAAACCATAGATATTTATTGCTTAATGTTGCTACGTGCAGCGATTGCGGAATTTTACTTTCACTTTATTTTATGGCTTTGTTAGATACACAAATACATAACATTTAAAAGGTTTTCGTGATACGGAATTAAGAGCAATTTTAGCTTCAATTAAAGCCTGTATAACTTAAGAACTTATCATCGTCACATCATCAGCAGCCTTGGTTAACGGCCCACTGCTGGCCACAGGCCTCCTCTCAAAATGCGAGGTCTTCCCACGCCAGATTTTGAACGTTACACATCATATCACTGGCCGTGTGGTGCCGGTCGAGAATTGTACCACCCCATCTTTTCCCGTGAGTGTCGTAAGAGGCGATTAAGGGATAAACCGGAGGATGGGCAGCAGCGTCCTCCGCGAACTATCTGGTATAACTGCGGTCGCCAACCCGCCTGCCAAGCGTGGCGACTGGCGACTAAGGCATTTATTCCATAGGTACAAGATCGGGAGCGAAGACCTGGTAAAAATCGCGGGACCGCGGTGGATGGGGAAAGCACAAGACCGGTCTGAGTGGAGAGCCGCGGGGGAGGCCTATGTCCAGCAGTGGACTTCTTTCGGCTGACATGATGACGAGATGACACCATTACAGCCGTGCTTAGATTTGTGACCGCTTCTGTTGCGTCTACTTCTGCTGCTGACTGTACATCGCGGAATGAATTGACAGTGTACAGTCGCCTACTTAACTCCCTCCCTCGTAGGGGAGAGTAATTAGAAATAATTGGTAGCGTAAGTTCCCAGACACAATACGCACTCGCCTCGCTATCAGCCAGCGAGGGGCCGGCAACACGTTATAGGTACGGTTAGTATTACGGACTTCTTTAATTGTAGATATTATTTAAAAAACCGGCCAAGTGCGAGTCGGACTCGCGCACGAAGGGTTCCATAACATTATCTATAAAAAACGGACAAGTGCAAGTCGGACTTGCGCACGAGGGTTCCGTAGAAAAAAATTTACGCTTTTCCCCAGTGTTTTAGAAGTCCAGTGTTAGCAGAGCCTGTTTCTAAGCAAAATGTACGCAGTGTGGGGTCAACTTATATTGGTCTGTGAAATCTACAGACAGACATAAAAAATTAAGATTTTGAGAATTTTCTGAGTGGGTGTACTATAAAAGCTACCTTCACACCAAATTTCAAGTTTCTATGACAATTGGAAGTACACTAGGTTTTCACAGTACGTCAATTTTTACTTACTTAGGTACTGGCTATACCTCAACCAGCTTTTATGTCTCATATAATCAATTCCCAGCCACTCACGGAGCGTCACAAATTGCATGAAAGGAATGAATGCCGTCTGAAGGACCCTCGCCCGCCAACCGAGGCAGCGGGTTCCGTCATACACATTACACAAACAAGTTCTTACATTGGGACATACACGGTTCGAAGGACATAGACTAGACCATTTATACTTTCATATAAGTAAGTAAAAAAGCCGTGATAGCCTAGTGGTTTGACCTATGGCCTCTCAAGCAACAGGGTCGTGGGTTCAAACCCCGGCTCGCACCTCTGAGTTTTTCGGAATTTATGTGCGGAATTACATTTGTAATTTATCATGAGCTTTTCGTTGAAGGAAAACATCGTGAGGAAACCTGCACACACCTGCGAAGCAATTCAATGATGTGTGTGAAGTTCCCAATCCGCACTGGGCCCGCGTGGGAGCTATAGCCCAAGCCCTCTCATTCTGAGAGGAGGCCTGTGCTCAGCAGTAGGACGTAAAAAAAAAAGGCTGGTGATGATGATGATATGTAAGTAAGTAAACGCTTTATTGTACAGAAAATACAGAACTGAAGACAATTAGTTACAAGTACAAAGCGGGTTATTGTCTAAACACGTGAAACATCTAATATTGTTATAGACCCATAAGTACCTATAAATCCGGTTCGAAGGACCACTTTTATGTATGAGTTCTTGATACTTGTTGATGTCTTGTTCTTGTCGAGATAATAAAAACTTGATGCAGAATATTCATCATCATCATGTCAGCCGAAAGACGTCCTGAGACCGGTCTTGTGCTTTCCGCATCCACCACGGTCCGCGATCTTCACCAGGTCGTCGCTCCATCTTGTTGGAGGCCTACCGACGGCTCGTCTCCCGGTCCGTTGGCGCGTGGCGACGTGTGGATGCAGAATGTTAATTGTTTATTATAATCAAAATTTAATTATAATAAGTAAAATGTGCGCGCACACTAAGAAAAGGCTGTCGTGAAATCGCGCCCTGCGCCGTGTTTTATAAAGCTACAAGTTACAATTTACAAGCGGAAGTCTCTTTCTAATAAAAGGTGATAGAATGAGACTTACGCTTGTAAATTGTAACTTGTAGCTTTATAAAACACGGTCCTGCTGTTACAAAGGCAATTAAAAGGAAACTTTCTAAACGTGATATCATAATATGTACATCGTAGGTACAAAGTGTTTTTATGCAAATAAAGATTTCTGATTTCTTAAATATTCATATAAGCTTTATATTATTAGGGATCTCTTCCAGTCAACCTTTGAGCGGCATATATGACAGGAACAGGGGTGCTATTCTCAAACAACCGTTCCAAATATTCAGTTGACTGAATTGATGAACAATTCGCTATCTGTTCATCCTTTAATTTATTGAATCAGGCGCTACTTTGCGGAAGTCCATTTTTAGGTAGGTATTTATGAGCTGAAAACAATTACTTTTCTCACCCGCGACCACAAGTTAAACATAGTTACCTGCTTATGTATTTACAGCAAATGTTTGTTTCCTGCAACACCCCCGCCCCTACTGCTACACGAATCAACACATGCCACACAGACCGAACTATCACCACCATACAAGAAATCAGTCAGTAGTGTAACTGTTGAACGATGGTTGTGGTGCTTCGGAAGATTAGAAAGGAAAGATGGGGCTAGTCTTCAGCTTAAGTATATAAAATTTTTGGCAGAGAAGAAAGCGCGCTTTAACCTAACTAATAACAATAACTTACCAGTTACTTCTTACTTAGTTGCAAGTTTAACAAACTATACTAAACATGTTGTACATACTCGCTCGATCGCTTATTTATCCGTTAGTTATCATTGTGTACCTACTTACTGTTGTTATTGAGTAGGTATTAACCTTTTGCATGCACCTCCACCGTTGATTCAATTGTATCACAACCATAGCGCCCATCTGTTTTGTAACTTAGAAACCAGGTATGTTGTTAATCGCTCTCGCAGATGCCCAAGATACAGGCTCAGCCTAGTTTGGAGTCTGATGGATATTTCCCTTTGTAAAAACTGCTTATCTAAATAAACTATTCGTGTTTGTATTGTATACTATGATTACTATGTTTCCGCAGAACGAGATCTTTAGTAGCAGTCGTAGTTTTATTTCGCCTCAATTTATCGCAGTCCTTGTAAGGTAGCTAGCCACCCTGTGCAGGCGCAAGTGCACGCTGATTAGTGTTGCCAGCAGTAAAAACTTTACTGCAGATTTATGTTTTTAGGGTTCCGCACCTCAAAAGGAAAAAAGCAGAAGTAAATCACCTACAGTGTATTGATCTGAAATTGTGAAATTCGCCACGAAGCAATGATAACACAAGTTAAGGAAAAAAATAAGTCTTAATCACGGAACCCTCGGTGCGCGACTCCTACTCGCACTTGGCCGGTTTTAACTACCATCTCCGTTTTCTGTTTTGCAACGAATCGGATTGAAAGAAAAGGACAACAATAACAATACGCGTGGGTAGGTACGCAAGTCCGTGAGTGAGAGGTCAAACCTAGTTTTTATGAAATACCAGAAAGTAAATTAAATTTCTCGGGTGGTAGGACCTTTGTGCGAGGTCCATCCAGATCACTACCACCATCTTACTCGCAAATCCTGCCGCTAAGCAGCAGTGCTTGCACTGTTGTGCTCCGGTGTGAAAAGTAAGACAGCCGAGGAAATCACTGGCACAAGAGGCATTTCATCTTAGACCTCTAGGTTAGCAACGCATCAGAAAACCCCCCGGGGTTGCGGGTGTCTATGGGCAGTAGTGGTCACTTATCATGACCCACTTGTTCGTATGCCTTCCTTATAGTATTATTATATTTTAAAAATTTGCCAAGTCTGCTTTCAGTTACAAGGTAATGAAAAACAAATCAAGCACTAAGCAAGCAGAGTTTTTATTACTGTAGCTAAAATTTTTAAAATTCTACAAAAAACGCACCACCCGTTCATCCATTCTACTTTTTTCTGTTGTTTTTTTTTTCTGCTTTTTTCTGTTGCTTTTTGGGTTGGCAACACTGCCAGTAAGTACGCACATAACTCGCATGCGATACGATCTCGTGGGCGGTGACTAACGCCGCTCGTTTTATTGTCGAGTAGGTTTTAGAATATCCATCTAAATTACATAATTGTCTGCAGTAATCGCTTACGAATATCAAATACGGCTTGTCGATTGAGGGAATTCAAGTTGATAAGCTGAGGTGGAAAACTATTAATGAACTGAATTTAAGGCAATCGAGCAAGCGGGTCACCTGATGGTCAGTGATCACCACTATCCATATGCTCCGGCGGGCTTGCAGATGCGTTGCCAACCTAGAGAGCTAAGATGAAATGCCTCTTGTGCCCGTAATTACACCCGCTGTCGTACTTTCCACACCGGAACACAACAGTGCAAGTTGCTTAGGGGCGGGATTAGCGAGTAAAATGGTGGTAGCGATCCGGACTGACCTCGCACAAGGTCCTACCACCCGCAGCTTGAGGTCGGAGTTCAATATTTGTTTGATAAATGCGAATGTTTGCTCTCGTCTTGCATCTTACATTACTTTACAAAATTTTCACAGTAGAACAGAGGATCGAGCACGAGTTTTCGAATCCTGCGTAACGTTACGGTTGTCGTATCGAGATCGAAAAACCTCATACTGCATTTTAGTACCAAATACGATCACGGGCGGGCGCTGTTCCAAACGTCATACAAATACAAACTCGATAACGTTTAGGTACTATACGATTTTACGTGACGCAGGATTCGAATATTCGTACTCGGGCCTCTGATTGTCGTAATGCTGCTCATTAAGTACCTACGGTTCCTGAACATATTATAGAGGACTTGTTTATGATATGTGTTCAGATAAAATACTTAATTATAAACTATTTCCATACCATTTCCAACTTGCACCAAATACCATTTATTACTTAATTTACAAAACAAATCATTGAGCGTTCCACCTTTATTAACCACTAACTTCCACGCAGAAAGTATGTAATAACATAACATTACAAATCAAGTTCCATTTCCCGCCATTTAATAGCAACAGGACCATAAACAACAGACCATAGACAACTAACAGCTCATTTCCATAGAGAAGATGCGCTATCTGTGGCACAAATGCTGTTTGAGCCTCGTTACGCGGAATTAAAGAGGTTGGGATATCCGTAACTGGCCGTTTAAGACACGTTTTTATTCAACTTAGCGGAATGGAAATTAATAGAAACCGGCGTGAAATTATTGTGTTTCAAGTTGAATGTTTCTTTATGAACTTACCATGAATAATACATTATAAGTACTTAATTCATTTTGTTCCTGTTTCTGATAGAGACTGAAATGCTTTCAACGTATTGTACTCGTAAGTAACGTAATATTATTTTGTTTCAGGTATTTATCTACGTGGATCGTGCGGAATACCTGAAAGATTTGAAATTTAGTATGTATAAATATTTTCTATTTTATTACCGCTATTAAGTACCATACACACTAGGGTATGCCTGCGCAGTTTTGCCTGTACAGTACAACTGCACAGGTAAAGGTAAAAAATATCTATTTTCATATTTCAGACGACCGGATAGCCCAGTCTACGAAGCTTGAGGTCTCGGGTTCGATCCCCGGTCGGGGCAGATGTTTGTATGGTGAATACGAACGTTTGTTCTCGGGTCTTAGATCTTTAATATGTAGGTATATACCTAAGTATGTATTTATCCATACATAAAAAGCCTGAGATTTTGCAATGCGAGTGACGCTGCCGCAGTCAGTGGGTCGAGCAAGACTTTTCGAATCCTGCGTCACGTAAAATCGAATAGTAAACGTTGTCGACTTTGTATGACGTTTGGAACACCGCTCGCCCATGAGCGTATTTGGAACTAAAATTCAGTATAAGGTTTCTCGATCTCGATACGATATCCGTAACGTTACGCAGGATTCGACAAGTCGTGTTTGACCCACAGTTCGACTTGTGCCATTGCGATAACTAGACTAGACTGCGCTGCGTGTCGAGCGAGCAGGAGTCGGAATCGGATACGAGCGAGTAAGATAAACACACACACAAATTACTCTATTTATTGACAATTCTAAAAACCTGAGATCTCCGGTCAAATCCTGAGATATGGTAACCCTATCAGGTCCATGTTTTATAAAGCTACAAGTTACAATTTACAAGCGGAAGTCTCTTTCTAATACAAGGTGATAGTGTGTGTATAGGTGGGTGAAGGTGGGTGAGGGGGGTTCGCTTTTAAGCGATAAGACCGCCTATTGTCTACCATACCTGTTTTTCTGTAATCTTCTTGTACTGTTTTGGGGTTTCCAATAAAGAATATTTGTATTGTATTGTGATAGAATGAGACTTCCGCTTGTAAAATGTAACTTGTAGCTTTATAAAACGCTGCCCCGTAGGTAGCTATTCCATGTTCCACTATTCTTTCACAACAGAAACCAGCGTCAAGCTTGTAAATTGTAAATTCTGGGCGAGTAACTCGCACGCAGCCATAATTTGAACAAATATGAACAAAAACTCGCAATTGTTGTGTCTACGTGAGGGCAATACTGCATACAAGGTGGCATGGGTGACCTCTACTCGTTTCAAACAAGATTATTCTTAAAGTCTTAAGTTGTAGAGGATATTTTGCTGTGAGATTAATTATAAAGTTATGGAAATAGTTGGTGTAAACATTTGTATAGACGGCTGTAAGTAACGCAGCGTGCACTACTTTCTTTGAATATGTCGAAAAGTTGTTTCCATGATTCACTGATTTATTAGGCTCGTAGGTGATAAGTTTGACATGTGTTTGGGTGTATCTGTGTATCGGTCTGTGGCGTCGTAGCTCCTCAACGTATGCACGGATTTAGATGTGTATTTTTTTATAGAAAGCTAGTTTAATCGAGATGGTTTTTAGCTAAGTTTCATAAAAATCGGTTCAGTTAGTATTATAAGTCTTTATACTAATAAATAATAGTCGTCGTAGCAAATCGTTAACATACACTTAAGTAAGTAAAGCTATACACTCAGGCCATAAAAAAGAGTTTCATACATGATATTATGATATGAGTAGGTAGACGTGATCATAATAATATAAAAGGTTTCAACGTCGTCCCTTGGGAAGAGTATGTATATCTGTAACAGGAAGTTTACACAAGATTAGGCTGTATGGGCTCTGACCCCTTTGTCTTACCCACAGGGGAAGAACAAAAAAAACTACCAAATGGAGCTGTCATTTTAGATTGCGCGCACCGCACTATTTTACTGGCCGTTCGAGTTGACACAGGATCACCGTGAACTGCAAGAAATTCTGGTTTATCTGAGAAATAAATGTTGGTCAATAAATCACTCTGTGATACCTTGGAGAGCCTCCACTAATTATACCTTTAAACTTATAATTATAACTACCTCCAACAAAGCCTTGAAAAGGGACCTTATTGTAAGACCGTTATGATTTTGTTTTGGTTGTGTTAGATTGGTGGATAAGGTATTTTCGAAGGGACAGAGTAGTCGTGAGTAGTCGTGATTCTTGTATGGTGAAATAATTACAGAAAATTTCAAACAAATGGCCATGTTTGAGCTTTGCCTTGTGCGATGATTGTTGTATAATAATAAATAATGGCGATATTATTGACCGCTGTATAAGCTTTGATGGAAATAGCTGTGGCCTCGTTGTAAAATAATTTGCTTCAATTTGTTTTTTTAGTTGCCAAAGGTATTATTTTTTTTGAACAAGCCCTTGATAACGAACCACTGATTTTAAGAACGGATAATTTATTTACTGATAATGTATACTTTATTTACAATCGGCGATCGCAATTTTTAACAAAGACATTTGAAACATCCTCGTTTGTTTCGTCGAAAGTATGACTTTTGATTACTTACTTGATAAGTGGATAAATTATTATGTTGTTTATTGCTTTTGTTAACTTCTACAAAAAGAAAGAGTATTATACATACATTTCAGGGCGCGGTGTTTCTGTGACAACACAGAGCTAAAACGCTCTAATTTAGAAAATATTTCTTTTAAAGCATTATGCAGACTGCATGTTTTAAAATAACTCACATCTAAAGCGATTCTGCGATTTATTTTTCAAAAAATATTAAACCAAACTCTATTGTGATTAATATACGCTTCATAAAATGTTATAAGTATACGTAGCGATTACTATTATGATATTAAGTCATAGGTAATTAAGTATGACCAACTAATTCATAAAAAACTTGGGTCAATAACATATTAAGTATCAAGTCCATTCGAATTAAATCACAGAGTTATCTTTGGCATCAGCTACAAGAAATATTAACATTAGATATGGCGATACTATCTGTCCACATGCTGTTCTGGTTTAAAACATATAGCCCTGCAAACGTATCCGTGCTGGTGAGAAAATATTAAACTAATTCCTTTTGCTTACTACGTGTAAAAAAACGAAGACAGTGGCGCTCAGTGCAGATGAAAATGTAACCTGGCTAGAGCTTTTATTACCAATATAACTCGTGCTGGTGGTGAATCATGGAACCAATCCTACTTCATAATAATAAAGTAGAATATCAAGACGGTGGCGCTTCTTGCGAGTGTAAATATAAGTTTGCGTCGATATAAGGTTGGCTGTCATGTTTCTTGGTTTAGATTTTCCTTGGTCACTTATTTGAAATGAATAGATTTCTTATTAAATTCTATATGGTGTTACGGACAAGCAACATTTCTTAACTTGATAGGCTATCACAGGCAGTGAAACAGTTTCTGTTCAACTAAATATACGAAATTGCATGTGAAATATTTGTTTAAGCCAAAAACACTGGAAGAAATATAGGTAGTTAGAGTGTGGGTAGAGCAGGGAGCACATACTAAATATAGCGCTAAGATAAACGCCCTAATCTTTGAATTAAGACAGTATGTGCAACTTGACACAATTTGCAATTTTGTGCAATTTGACCATTGACTTACCAACACCATGGACTTCGGGTTAGCACTTGAGAACGTCCGAACCAAAAAGATCACTAACCGAGCGTCAATCAGTCTTAGTTTGGTCGAACGACAGCGCTATGCCGTATGCCGTATGCCGTCATCGAGAAATGCCGTGTTGTACTGGAACACATTTTTCGTGAATTTTGTACTAGACCCGAAGTCCATGGTGTTAGTAAGTCATTCAATCTGACCACCGAATAGCCTAGAGGAACGTGACTATAGCGTGAGGTCTTGACTTTGTTTCCCGGTCGGAGCAGAAATAGTGTGATGTATACGAAGGTTTTGCTCTAGAGTCTTGAATTGAATTTAAAAACCAAGTATGTATAGAGATAAATCTATAGATAATTGTGAGCATGTTTATCTGTTGCCCAGTACCCGTAACACAAGCTCTGCTTAATTTGGGACTGGGTCAATTGGTGTCAATTGCCCCACGATATTTATTTATTTATTATTAACTAGCTTTCGCCCGCGGCTTCTCTTCCGTGGCAGAACTTTCTATCCCGTGGGAATTTCGATAAATACCGCCTTATTCCGGGCGTACATTATAAAAGGAACCTCTATGCCAAATTTCAGCTTTCTAGGTCCAGAGGTTTGGGCTGTGCGTTGATAGATCAGTCAGTCACGTTTGTGTTTCATATGTTTATAAGAAGACTATTGGGACCACGGACCACAGCCATCTCTCTCTCACAGCCTCTGGACATTAAATATCAGGGCGAACGTTTCCGATACGCATATGCTCATTTGCACTTATAGATCTCTTTAGCCACCAAACGCGGCTCACTTTCGACCAGATGACAAGCTATGAACCAATCACGACGCATTCCCCCGGCCCGCTCACCGCCGCTTTTTTCGTAATGACTTTTCAAGTAAATTACAGAAGATGCTGTGTCCAGAGGGTGGTTGGTCCGTGATTGGGGCAGTCTGGGGTACTGGGACCACCTTACTCAAATTTTAAAGTTTTTAGTATAAAAATAACAAACTTAATGGGCATTTTGTAGTGGGCTGATTAGATAGAAAATTAAGATAAACTGACCTGAACTTTCTACACTACAATGTATCTTCAAAACACGTCATATATAAAAGCTGTCAGAGTTAAATAGAAAAACAAAAGTATGGATAATTTCCCCACACTCCGAAGGGCATAATTTTTGTTCAAGTCATAAGCGGAAAGCGTTGAGCGATGAGCGGAGCGAGAGCGATCACGAAATTTCTGACTTCACTTTACTTCTAACTGTTTGCGACGCAAGAACATTTATTAAAATGCCTACGGAACTACATACCTAAGTGTTAACGAAGTTGTGTGATAATTGTAATAATTGTATGCATGTAATTTGTTCGGTTTTTGAAAATGAAAATAACCAATCAATCAGTACAGGTGCCTCTTAGCTCAGGTATTTAAGTACTTACAAGACTAGTAATTATTTTACCTGAATAAATAATTTGTGTTTTGTACTGTACCGAGCCAAATAAGATGTCTTAAGAGGCGTAAAATCCTAGAACTGGATCAACTAATTTGAACATCCAGCAACACGACGAATAGAGGGGCTAGCCTAGGAGGTGAGAGCTCTCATTGAGGAGTTGTGCAGATCGGATGAGCAGATGCTCGTCGTCATTCGACTGATCGCACGATAACATGAAGAAAAAAAAACGAAGTAGAGCTAATACCTGTTTATGTTCATTCAGCTTATGCCTTGCGCCGGCGCCCGCGCAGCAGGGGACCTCTAATTTATTTGAAGGCTCTATTACGACCCGGCCGTTTACACATTATGTAATTTACACCAACATCCTACACCTCGTTGGGCGCGTTTCAAACGCATTACGCTTATTAGATTATTACTAAGGTTGTAATAGAAAATTTGATATTTGAGACGCTGGATTACCCGCCTTTGTAAAAAATCTTCGGGACCTTTAAAGTATGATTGTTTTTTTTTATACGACGAGAAAGGCAAACAAGCAAGTGGGTCACCTGATGGCAAATGATCACTACCGCCCACAGACACCCGCAACCCCGGAAGGTTCGGATGCGTTGCCAACCGGGTGAGCTAAGTTGAAATGTCTCTTGAATACACAGAACCTTATCATCATCCGCACGGCTAAGGAGTGGAATTCCCTGCCTGCGTCTGTGTTCCCTGAACACTATAATCTGGCCGTTTTCAAGTCTAGGGTAGGGCATTGGCTAGGCAAGCGTTCTCCGTCGTAGACCTCATCTTCACTTACCATCAGGCGTGATTGTAATCAAACTCAAGCCTATAGCGTATAAAAAAACCATATCGAGATTTTTTCTATTTAGTTTTAACCTCAATATTAAAGTCAAGCTCAACAATGTATCCTTACTCGGCTTATGATTTTTATGATTCCTCAGGTTTGTTACTCTTACTAAGTATAAACAGAATCTTAAAATTTTTGTATACTTGTAAGTTGCATTGCGGCGCTGGGTCCACTACTCCTAACTCGTTCACTTCACGGGGCAGCGATGTAATGCAACTTACACAAATGTTCTCACTGATAACTTGCTAGTATCGCGTTCTTTTTTATTGTGGTGTCAAATCTATAATAGCATTTGTTTTATTATTTATTTATTATTCAAGACAATTACAAAGATACAGTTTATGCATGGGCAGTGAGCGAAAGCAACGCTTCAAGATTTCGTACAGTGTTTTTATCACTAATAAGCAATAATGTTTTACATAACCAATACAAATTTAAAAAACTACGTATTTATTTGTCGACAGCATTAATTTTATAATTTGTTTACATTTTTTAAGAGTTATGAGTACTTATAAGCCGGAATAAAAAACATCCTATACGTAGACACATACTAACTAATTTATAACATGCTCACTTACTTGTTAAGGGTCTGTTTCATCACCATCAGATAAGTTATATCTAACAAATAAATGTGATGTCCAGAGATCGTAAAATACGAGCAAAATCGATTGATATGACCGTATGTCAACCACTTCACCCTAGCATTTCAATGAATTTTACTCGCATTTTATGATCCCTATAGCGATGGTGATGTCTTCTCAGTTATAGTACGTTCGCGTTAAGAATACAGTGAATCATCATAGTCCACTGGCCTAGCCACGTCCCGTAACCAATCAGGTAGCTCAAAATACACATTTGAATACAATACACCAATGATTACGCGTTCACCCTGCAGTTACGCTGACGACTAGCTGCATTCTAAACACGAACGTACTTATAGTTCTGACTAAATAAACCGAGACGGTATGACAGATGTCTGTCAGATGGGTCTATATTTTTTCCCATACAGTTGAAAGTCATAATGTAATGTTTGTCATAATTTATCACTAGTCATAACTTTTTTTCCTCTGAAACTATTAATTGTTCAGGATTATTATAAAATAAACCTAACCTAACCTATAAAGTTCTACAGGATGACCATTACAAAATTCCTGAAATTTTTACGGTTTCAGAGAAAAGGAGAGTTATGACTAGTGACAGATTATTGCAAACGTTACATTATGACAAAAAAAATTCGACGAAACAAAGGGATCCCCTGTCAGATATATTCATTGGAGAATGGTGAAACAGACTCCAAGGAACCTAACTAGGTAGGAACGAAAATAACTAGACATCGAATCACTCAACAACATTTATTTTGTACCTTCCATTTTTCGGACCGAGTCGTTTTTTCGTTCGTATACTCTTGTACTTATTTGTCGCAGTAGGTGAGGAGGACCTCAATAGAGCAGGGTTGGAGGCAGCACTCCTCGATGATCTGCCTCTTGCCTTTGGGGCCGGAGAGAGCGCGGGAGTCGAGCTGGTCGGAGTCGGTGAGGCGGTTGGAGTCGGTGAGCCCGCTGGACCTAGCGGCTAGCCATTGCCAGCTGAAGTCAGGCTTGTAGCCGAAGTCAGAGTTGTAGCTGGACCTGGGAAGAGAGTAGCGGGGTTAGTGGAATGCTGCGAAGCGGTTAGATTAGAAGGAAATCTTGGAATGACATCATAAATACTGAATGAAATTTCTGCTAATGTAAGGGAGTTAAAAATAGATATCTTTAAGAAGAAACAAACTAAGTGCCTCTACCAATAACTTCTGTGTAATAGTACGGCGCGTGACGAGGAATGTCAAGTCAATTCTTCAATTCTCGTTTCAGTGAGTATTGAAAGGGTAATAATAGATGTTAACTAGAATACCATAAAAATAAAAAATTTGGAAACATGGAAAAACGTAGGACTCCTTTGAGATCAGAGGAATTATTGTCTAACTCTTCCTAGTAGTCGGACTGATTTGTAATTTGATATGGCTAAGTGGAATGACAATACACTAGTCTGGCAGTAAAGTTCTGGTGGCCCAGCCAGAATTGTCTTCGCAGGAGAGATTCCTCAACGGTTAATGACATCGACTTGAAACTTGATATGGATGTATAAGTTGGATGATAATACAAGTACAGATAGCAAAAAGTATTTTCTTTTAACAAAAAAATTATTTAATACTAGTGTCAATTTGAAGTATAAGACTTTGTAGTCCTCCAGAGCTGCGCGAGGAGGTAGCAAAGCAGTGCTTGAGAAATAATCCGCTGAGGATAAGGTGAATTGATTCCAATGCGTCACTAGCTATGTCGCTCAGCTTTTTTTAGGAGTAGGAAAGCAAACGCACAAGCAGATCATATTATGGTAAGACCTCGGCAACACCAGAGGCCGATGCCAACCTAGAGGGCTAAGACGAAACACCCTTGTGCCCGTAATTTCCCCTGCTGTCTCACTCTCCATACCGGAAAACAACTGTGCAAGCACTGCTGCTTTGCGCCAGGATTGGCTCTGGTGGATTAAACAGCCTTACGCCGAATTTACACATTTAACATTTTCAGTTAGAGTGCATATTGATAATTAGGGAATGAGTGAGGCTGGACTATTTTACGTCCAAATACTGGGCACAGGCCTCCTCTCACAATGAGAGGGTTGAGATATAGTTCCTAAGCGGGTCAATTGCAGATTGGGAACTAAACACCCCATTGAATTGCTTTCGAGGAGTGTGAATTTTCCCTCACGTTATTTTCCTTGCCAAAAAGCTCATGTTACATAACAAATGTAATTTTGCACATAATCAATTAAGTAAGTGAACACATTATCGTACAAAAAGAACAGGATAAAGATCACAAGTTACAAGCAATCAAATCTGAAAAAGTAAGAGGCGCGATTGCGGACTCCCAGGAGCCTCTGCTTGAGAGGTCATACATAGTACAAAGCACAGGTTAGTAAGTAAATAATTAAACACTTTAGTAGATAATATAAAGAAATAAAGACAAGTTACAAACAATTACATTCATGTACAAGGCAGATTTAGTTAAGGAATAGATCGGAAAATATTTATAGATTCGTACCTTTTGACTAGATGGCTGCTAAATTCGTTCTCGCAGAGCCAAGCGAGAGCTTGGGAGAGACGTCTGCCGCAGTAAATCTGCTTTTTCTGGTCCTGGCCATGGCCAGAAGCGAAGAGAGCGATGAATACAAAGATGACGACCAGCTGGATCTTCATGGTGACGGTCTTCGGTATTCGGAGCAGGCGACTTGTTCCTCGGGGTAGTTGTTCTTGGAAGGCAAGCCGCTTGAATGTGTGGATTTGTTAAAATCTTCCCCTTTTATACCCCTTAAACTCATTACTATTCAATCGAACATGTTCCCTTAATGAGACCTGAATATGTGGAACATCCATATTTATGACGTCAAATTTGGATGGTTCGCTAATGTGATGTGACAAGCAATCGCTTTACCTGAAATTAGAAGTAAAATGTCAAAGGGTTTTTTAATTACTTTTAAGTTTTTCAATAGAAATAATAATCCTCTTGACCGCTTCACTTCACTCCTGATTGCGTATTGTACGAGCTAATGTGATTTGTTTTTAGAAAAAAACACTTTGTGCCAAGTTTCTAGCGGCGCACTATTCTTGGTAATCATGGTCTTTCCGAAGGCGCTGGTAGATAAAAAAAAATGACGTGTAAAATTCAACTGTCTATTTGCTGAATAAAAATTTGAATTTGAATTTGAATTTGACTTTGAATTTGAATTGTGTGCCCTGACGTGGCTCGCGTAGTCAATCTTCCTCAAGACGGTCTGTGAGAACAGCAAGCACGTGAGGAGTGCAGAGGGTCGAGCACGACTTTTCGAATCCTGCGTAACGTTACGGTAATCGTATCTAGATTGAGATACCTCATACTAAATTTTAGTTCCAAATACGCTCACGGCGGGCGCTGTTCCAAACGTCATACAAACTCGAAAACGTTTACTATTCGACGTGACGCAGGATTCGAAAAGTCATGCTCGACCCTCAGGCGGGCGCTTAAAAAAATGACGAAACAGTTGTAACATGCGATGGATATAGGTTTGCCCCCGCCTGCACTCCTTATAATATGCAAGTTAAAGTTACCTGTCTATAAAGTACTTATAATGAGCTAGTTTTTCGCTTTTTAGTTAGTTATTACATGTAGGCAATAGACCTATTTATTCAAGTAATATACATACGTATCGATAAACAATAATATCGCATTATTATGATACTCGGGACTTAATCGCGTAAAAAACATATATTTAAATTATAATTTAAATATCTCGGTGTCCCTTCGAGACCATGGACGCAACGTCGCGTCCGAAACGTCGAAGTATTTAAATTATAATTTAAATATATGTTTTTTACACGATTAAGTCCCGAGTATCATAATAATGTGTGAAAATCGCGAAAGTTTAAATCAATATATAAACAATAATATCCTAAATATAAATAAATAAATAAATATTTAAAAATTTACATAATAATACAGATTACAGAGGAAAAACTAGCCTTAAAAATAAGAAGCCCTGCCCTGCCCAGAAGGCTGGCAGCATTGCCACGTTGGATGGCAATGCTAATCCTCTGTGCCAGATATGACCCAGCCTTCTGGTCACGCGTCAACTCCACCAGCCGTTTGGAGCATTCTGCAATAGATAATTCGACGAATAGCGATATCTTTCAATATGCACCTTATAGAAACGAGTCCTACTGTGCTATTTTCCTCGTAACATAATTGACACGCGTCAACTAAACTTTGCAGTAGTACCGCCGCTTCTGGCGCATGACAATGCCCGCAATCAACATTTACATGAATGATTTGGCGTTTTCTCCCGTCTGGACTAGAAATATCAATCATCATTTAAAACAGGCATTGTTGGCGAATCAGTGCCATCATGTGCCATTAATGAGCGACGGTGATGAAACTTCAGGACTGATGGACGATAATTGCCATAAAGTCCTCACTATGAGCCGCTTTGTATTCTTAGAAAGCTAAATGGTTGCGTGATGGTGACAGATTAATTGAGTGATAGATGCACTTTAGTTGGCGAAATAAGTAAAGTGTTTTCCATGAACAATTTTTGATTTTGACTGTGTTTATGTACTAGCGTTAATTTAGTTGCTTTGCCCTAACAGGGATCATGTAGCACTATGTTAATGTATCTGTAATCTTGTGATACCATGATGCGACGAATAAATGAATGTGAATAGTTTGTGTACGAACATCTATAAGAGTTCATCACCAGCCCTGTTTTACGTCGCGCTGCTGGGCACAGGCCTCGTCACAGAATGAGAGGGCTTGGATTATGGTTTCCACGCGGGCCCAGTGCTGATTGGGCACTTCATACACATCATTGAATTGCCTCGCTGGAGTGTGCAGGTTTTATAGAGTTTTTTTTTAAATTTGTATTTAGCGTTTCTTCATGATTTCACTGTTAAAAACTACCAAAACATAACAAACTTTGGCTGGTTGTTATTCTTTATAAAAACGTCATAAAAGCAATTTGAAAATTGTTAGTCATAAGCTGCTTATTTATGCCTTGTCTGTTACTTTGATTCAGACTCTCGATATTTATACGGACTATAAAAAATATTCCTATATGTATTATGTGTATCAGTAGTACCTAAACGAGAATCTGTGGTTTAAAACCCATTAATGGCAATGCTCTGTGTAGTACATTCGTGTTTCGACGCTACACGCTGCAGGCTCTAAAATAATTAGGCCTACGTATTCGATTTCACTCAATATCAGTGTTATAGAAATAGAATTACTCCGAAACATGTCGGGCTAAACTCGACTTACATACATACATACATACATATATATCACGCCTCTTTCCCACGGGGGTAGGCAGAAACTATGGCTTGCCACTTGCTACGATCCTTACACACCTCTTTAGCCTCCTCCACATTCATACATCTCTTCATACACTCGACTTATGTATATGAATGGTCCGTTTATTTCACTATGATTGAGTCAGGTAGTTTCATGTTAAAAGTGTATTTAACATTTAAGCCTGACCACAGAACCCCTCAAGATACAAACAACACTCTCTTTTAATTCAGACCAATGAATCTTAACATCGTTCGTAATCAACAACGACAGGTAACCTTAGCATCGCAAAACCTTTGACATTCGACGCACTGACGTCAATTCAGGGACCGTGTGGGTTGATTATTTTCCACTGAAAATCACAATCAGGTCGCACAATACACGTGTACGCATAATTAAAGCCATTAAAGGTTATAAGGGAAACTAGCACCCCATCTTTATATTAACCAGAACAGTCAAGCCTAACCATAAATAAATAAATATTGTGGGACAATTTGACACCAATTGACCTAGTCCCAAAGTGGGCAAAGCATGTACTATGGCTACAAGACAACGGATAAACATACTTATCCAAGACGCGAAAACAAAGATTCATGTTCATCATACAAACTTCTGCCCCGACAGGAGATCGAACCCGGGACCTCAAGCTTCATAGTCAGGGTCTCTAACCACTAGGCTATCCGGTCCTCAACATTCAACATGAAGATACAAGTGGTATTTCCTCTGGCTATTTGCAACTTGATCTTGGCTGAGAAGGACCAGGGCATCGACTTTATAAAAAACACATGTGATAAGCTAACCAACTTCGTAAAGTAGAAAAACCCCCGACATTTTCATTTCAGAGTTCAGTATCTCAATAAACAGCTGAACCGATGTTTTTGGTTAAAAAAACCGCATCAAAATCGGCCAAACTGTTTGGGAGCTATGATGCTACAGACACACACACACACACAGATACACAGGTCAAAATTATAACACCCGTATTGCGTCGGTGTTTAAAAAGAACGCAGTTTGATCACTGAAAATGATGACGACATAGTTGAGTATTTCGTACTAACCGATTGTTTTGATATTTAAAAAAAAAATATTGAATCAGGCGTTACTTTGCGGAGGTCCATATTTATGAACTAAAAACAATTACTTTGCTCACCCGCGACCACTAATGACAAATAGTTATATCTGTGCGGCAAATGTATGTTTCCATGCAACACCTCCGCCTCCACTGCTACACGAATCAACACATGCCATACAGACCCAACTATCACCACCACCACTAAACTAAACGCTGACGCGTTTCGGCACTCTCCACGCCGAGACGTGTTCATATTTAAAAAAAAGTTACTGGTTTGACCAACTTGTATCACCCCATTGCCAACAGAGACACACACAATCTTTCTCTACATAGGGATAAAATCTATTATTACCTATTGCAAAGATCTGATTTACTATGGAAAATAGAAACAACATTCACCATAAATTGTACTAACTTACATGATTTACTTTCCCGATCTAGAAGTGAATGCAATTTATAATGCCCAATTATTGAGACTACCGCATTCTCTGTTTACACAGAGACAGGCTGTTTGGATTATTTTACTGTTCCACAACCACAGATCTACATCGGGATAGAAGGAGTTCATCGATTTGTATGGGTTTATCATCAAATTGCCAGCACATGTTTCATAGCATTTCATTTGATGGCATTTTTAACCCCCAACGAAAAAGAGGGGTATCATAAGTTTGACCTGTGTACCTATCTGTGTGTCTATGTATTTGTGTGTCTGTGTATCTGTCTGTGGCATCATAGCTCCCAAACTGATAATCTTACCAATTTAGAACAGTTGACAGACCCCCGGTATTATCATTTCAAAGTTCAATATTTCGAAAACGGGTGAACCGATTTTAAATAAATTAAGCTAAGAACCATTTCAATTAAATTAACTTTCGATTAAAAAAAACCGCATTGAAATCGGTCTATCCGTTTGGATGCTATGGTGCCACAGACAGATACACAGACACACTGATACACAGGTCAAACTTATAGGACACCCATCTTTTTCGTCGGGGATTAAAAACAAGCCATTGTCTTATAGTGCGCTAAAAACCCCATCAGCGCCTAAAAAGTTAAGCGAGCCATCTAGCCTCTAAGCGTGCCCCCAACCATTACTCCAATCTTACAAATGTATGTAAATAACAGCACCTTTCTCTTGAAGTTTATAACTCAAGATTACGGCCGATTTCAAGAGTAAACGATGGATCATTATAGTTGTTATAAACATCTTCGGTGTGCTTGGACAGTCTATACTTATCTGGAGCGGCCATTTTAGATTTAGCCATTACCCAATTGGCTGTAGCGGAGTTAATATAGGTTAATTTTAATATGAGATTGTTTCCGTGGTATCAATCCGGTGCATTTTAGTCATAAAAACTTTTATTTTTTAACATGAGACTACCGTGAGATATCACAGTGAAATAAATTTCCATGATAACTATATGTAATATAGGTAGGTTAAGTTAGAACCTAATAACCAAGCAATGTTATAGTTATCCTGAACAATTTACGACTTTTTTCATGAAACTACCGTGAGACTCAATCATAGTGAAATAAACGGATCACAATAATAAAAATAACTATGAAAACGAAGGTAGTTGTGTGGCCGTTAGCTGCGCCGAGCAGCCGCGCGAGCAGAACCGCGGCGTGCAGTTTACGTCTCGCCGCCGGCGTGGCGTGTGCTCCCAGAGGAAGGACTACGGATTAGTCCGAAACATGTCTAGCTATACTCGACTGACATACGTGAGTGATCCGTTTATTTCAATATAATTTACGGCTTAAGCAAAAAATCGATTATGCGAAATTAAGACTATGCGTATTAATATAGACCCTTTTAGGGCACTTTAAGACATGTAAGTATAGTTTTTAATTGTGGGTTAAAATATGCAACCTTTATTTCAAATATTGAACGAGATATTTAAAATCTGAAACGAGTCAAGCAATGCCATATTCATTGGCAGCGATACATTTTCATGTCGCATTTGCCCCATCCCCGACTTGTACCCCCACTGGACATTGCACATTTCACGTGTACATTACACATTACACGTACAAGTTATACATTACACGTTTACGAGACACGTAAACATCGATAAAAGCCGTAAACCGCCGTTTGCTTGTTAGCCGCGTCCGTCAATAAACGCGGTTGTTGACGGAATTTATTTTTCGGTTATGTTTTACTGCGTGCGTATAAATAACGAGTTCATACGTTCATGTTGAACCAAGTAGGCCCTTCTTAACCCCGACGCAAAAGAGGGGTGTTATTGGGGATAACTCCGTCTTTGTACCTTTTTGTATTTTTAATGTTATTCTGTGTAATAAAGAATTAACTAACAACAATGTTTGATTGGAGTGCAATTTCCCAGGATAAAAGTTAGCCTATATGTTATATTACTCTAGGTAATGCTTTCTTTTTTCCAAATTTGAATCAGCCGTTTTTATGTTAACAATACAAATGATAGTATTAAATACCCTAGAAAATAAGACTTAATATTATGTACTACTAACAATCTATGGTCCCCGGTCTGCAATAAGTTATTTGAATTGAATTGTTCGTGAGTTATCTTCGGAAACTCTACAATTTCCCTAGATAAAAAGAAGCCAATATTTTTTATCAATATTCAAGCTAATTTTATAAAGTCGCATAATTTCGATAATATCGGTTCAGCGGTTGTGTCGTGAAGAGGGTACAAGCAGACAGAGAGACCGAGTTACTTTTGCATTTATGAAACTAGTTTGTAAGTTAGGATTTGGATAAGAAATGGATGCTACGTTTCAATGAACAATATGGCACTACAATTACCATTGCGCTTAGGTATGTCGAAGAAAATCCTTAAATTATTATTTCTCATGTTTTTGCTTCAATATATTTGCGTATAAATCCAATCGCATGTTACCATAAATACATTTATTTGTGTGCTCTGTAAATCTGGCGTCGCCATCTTGCTTATTAAAGTTGATTTAAATATGGCCGCGTTCCATGTAGAACAGGCTCTTATATCATCAACTATACAATTGTCAGTTGTCAATGACAATTCGATGTCAACTGCTGACTTGAAGAGCTTTAGTTTCAGCGCGCTTCATATTGTCAAAGAAATGCAGTTCCAATTGTCATATAAAACTGACAATTGTAAAGACGGTGAAACAGGGGCCAGGACTCGCGCGTTTTGTAGATGACAATGCGGATGTGTGATAAAGAATTCTGTTTGGCAAGTTTAGTGTATTCTTTTAACATGAAACTACCGTGAGACTCAATTATAGTGAAATAAAAACGGATCACTCACGTATATAAGTCGAGTTTAGCCCGACATGTTTCGGACTAATTCGTAGTGCTGGGTCGTGCGCTCCCAAAGGAAGGACTACGAATTAGTCCGAAACATGTCGGGCTAAACTCGACTTATATACGTGAGTGATCCGTTTTTATTTCACTATGTTAGTGTATTCTTGTTCTTTTTTCAAAGTTTTATTTTCAGAGTTCCGTACCTCAAAAGGAAAAAACTGAATCCCTAAGATCACATGTTGTCCGTCTACCGCGAGGCTACCGCGAGACTCAATCATAGTAGTCCCGCGAGCAGAGGCTTGGCGCGCATTGTGCGTGTCGCTGCCGCTGAATCGTGGGCTCCGAGAGGAAGGACTATGAATTAGTCCGAAACTAGACTGGCTAAACTCGACTTATGAATGTGAGTCATCCGTCTATTTCACTATAAGAAGTAATATAAGTTTATGACAAACTTACTTATTTACTTGAAATAAAGTAAATTCCTTGTATCTACTGTCAGTATAATTTACCAGATAGCCAGTAAAGTGAATATCGCTGTTATCAGTCAAAACGAATGCCTCTGATAGTGATAACAGAAGATCTATTCACCCCACTCAGTGAACAAAGCTGTGCACCACAAATTATACCATTTGGATTCAATGAATGAAACTGGATTCAATTATGTGGTTTAGATATCGAAATAGCTATTTTAATTGGTCTGATAAGCTACTGAGTCGGAAGCTGAACTATTCGTTTTCTTGTTTTTTTGTGGTATTTTTAACAGATACCGTATTCTGTCCAGCCACCGGTGGCATCCTAGGTTAGGATTTTAGTTTAAAAGTGTTTGTATATTTTTTATTCAATTCAAATTTGCAAATAAGATCATAATAAGAAAAAACCGTCAGTCGGACTCGCGCACGAAGGTTTCGTACAAAGATTCCCCTGCTTTTCGCCAGTGTTTTAAGTTGTCCGGTGTTAGCAGAGCCCTGCTCCTAAGCAAAATGTACGCAGTGTGGGATCATCTTATGTTGGACTGTAAAATCTACAGACAGACATGTAAATTTAAGATTTTGAGATTTTTCTGAGTGGTTGCGCTATAAGAGCTACCTTCATACCAAATTTCAAGTTTTTAGGACAACTGGAAGTACCCTTTAGGTTTTCAAAGTACGGCAATTTGTATGGAAACGACCTTTTTAATGATTGTATCTTTTGATTGTGTTGACTTAGAAGCTTGGTTTTTTCACAGCTTTAAGGGACTGCAGGTTAAGGTATTTGATATTAATTTCAGCTTGCTAGCGCCACGCGTTCCAGAAAAAAAGGGTCTTGACAGACAGACAGACAGACGGACAACAAAGTGATCCTATAAGGGTTCCGTTTTTTCCTTTTGAAGTATGGTACCCTAAAAATGAGTAAAGGGGCGTGCATTAAACACGTGATGTTTTTTTGCAATTTCCGAATTTCCTACGGGAGAGGAAACCAGGCTGTTTTTTGTTCTTCCATGGAGTGCAGCCGCGGCTATAATTTAATTTATTGATATGAAAACAAATCGAAAACCCTAAAAGAGTAAGGTATCTAAACGTACGCAAATCGATCTTATTCCCGCGCCCGCGCAGCGCGTGGCCACGCGATCGTGCGCCGATAATCGCATGCGCCGGGCGGAGGTGTGAAGTGCGCGCACGCAGCAGGCGGGAGCGATCTATCGATCTATAAAAAAAAAACCGACAAATTGAAAACATCCGCCTTTTTTTGAAGTCGATTAAAAGTGAGCTTATTTTTAACATGAAACTACCGTAAGGCTCAATTATAGTGAAATTAACGGATCACTCACGTGTATATAAGTCGAGCTTAGCTTGAGATGTTTCGGATTAAGCCGTAGTCCTTCCTCTGGGAGCGCACGACTCCCAGGTCGTGTCGCCGCTGCTGCCGCTGCCGGGGTCGTGCGCTCCCAGAGGAAGGACTACGAATCCGTGATCCGTTTTATTTCACTATGATTGAGTCTCACGGTAGTTTTATGTTTAAAGATTATCTTCGTATTGACTTTTAAAGCAACAATGAAACACAGTTTTTGCACCTCACTTTACAAGGCTCGTAAAAAATGTAACAACCCTTTGTTTTATGACAGCCTGAAGTGTTATGGCGTTTGCGAATGGCGAGGTGACGACAAAAATGCCATTGCAGAGCTGTAAAAACGAAATCAAAATATCTTCATTTGGCGAAGGTTTGGTGAAGGTTACACGAAAACTTTTGGCGATAAACTTAAAGGATAGCATCGATTTTATTTATATTTAACGTCGCAAATAAAATTCTATATAAATAAGTGAATTTTATGTAAAAAACGTTTTTTTTTAATAATCAAGCATTTTTGTTGACTGCATCAGCACCTATTGTCAGCCAATTTACATCATCATCATCATCAAAATTAAGAGTTACACTCTTGTCGGTGGAGTTTCTTCCAATCATCTCTCCTATGAGCCAGTTCCTTGACCTCCTGATATTTACATATCCATACCAAATTTCTAATCGATGCCATTAAACGTTGAGGAGTTCTCTCCTGCGGAGACGATTATTGTATTTTCACTGGACTAGGGACATAGGGGCGTTCTGCGCATCCAATACAATAACATTTTCAGGAAGACATACGAAAGAAATTTTGTACAAGCTGTGGGTGGGTGGTAGGACCTTGTGCGAGGTCCGTCCGGATCGCAACCACCATCTTACTCGCTAATCCTACCGCTAGGCAGCAGTGCTTGCACTGTTCTGTTCCGGTGTGGCGAGTAAGACAGCCGAGAAAATTACTCTCACAAGAGGCATTTCATCTTAGCCCTCTGGGTAGGCAACGCATCTGCAATCCCTCTAGGTTGCGGGTGTCTATGGGCAGTGGCGATCACTTACCATCAGGTGACCCACAGGCTCACATTGCTGCCTTATCGTATAAAGAAAAGTTGAAAAACCCCCGACATTGTAATTTCAAAGTTTAATACTTTCAAAAACGGGTGAACCGATTTTAATGACACTTAGCTAAGAACCATCTCGATTAAACTAGCTTTTGATTAAAAAAACCGCATCGAAATCGGTCCAATCGTTTGGGAGCTATGGTGCCACAGACAGATACACAGACATACAGATACACAAATCCTACATGTCAAACTTATAACATCCCTCTTTTTGGTCGGGGGTTAAAAAAAAGCTGAAACTTAGACGCTTCGCTCACTTTTTCATTCCGTCAATAATGATAAATTACCATCATTATGTATTTTTTAAATATTATTTGCATGTTCTCTCCAAAAAAGTACAGAATGAACTAAATGCTGAATATTAAATGAATAACTGAACTTGAACACGCTCAACTGGTTCAAAGAGTTTTAAGAGCTGATTTAAAGGTCAATCAGCATTTATACCGACGATATTGAGCTTCTTGTACGTTTATTCAGCTACTATGTAGCTTATGTTGCTATTATACAAATTAAAGCATTTTATTTTGTGCCCAAATTGCTTGAATAACAACTGTGTAAACGTTTATATTTATACAGCCGATAAGCAGCTAGTTTGTCAGCTTGAAGTTTTCAGAAATGCATTTATACAAAGATTGTACAGCCAATCTGTGTTGCTTGGGTAGTATCCTGTCTCTTGCACCAGCTCCCAACTGCATAGCTCAGTTGAGCCAGTCACGAGTGATGACTCTCAAGATGATGGGATCAGCCGTCAAAATTAAATAGATACTGTTAATGCTCCAAATTGTTGCTTTAACACCTTTTGTGGGCTGGGAAAACAGACGTGGAACGGTTTTGTGAGGTGTAATAAAGATATGTGGGCGCTACGAATTAGAAGGGAATCTGTAGTTGGCTTGAGGCCGTCAGTTCGCATTGTCCTAAGTGATAAAACCACAATACATAATTGCTAAAACTAAAAACTTACTAAAAGTATTATAAACTTGACGACCGGATAGCCTAGTGGTTAGAGCCTGACTATGAAGCATGAGGTCCCGGGTTCGATCTCCGGTCGGGGCAGATGTTTGTATGATAAATACGAATGTTTGTTCTCGGGTCTTGGATATCTAATATGTATATAAGTACCTATGTATTTATCTACATATATATATATATTTTAATTATTTATTCAAAAAATATTAAAAGTTCACAGCAGGAGTAGCCCAGGAAGCGAACAAAAACCGGGCACGGTTTATCTGTCGCCGCGTCGCTTAATACTAAACTGCATCATAAATTATACCAAACATAGCTAAATATCAATACAATCCGATTTTTTACTGACAAAAGATGGGCTTTTAAATTTTTTTCACATTTAAGGGGATTTTCACAAACGTTGCGATACAGGTCATCGGGTAGATCATTCAGAAGTTTTGGCATACTCCCAGGTTCTTTTTCCGTAAACATTAACAAACGAGGGTAGGACATGTCTAGGCACGTATGATAGGTTACGAAAATGTGCAGGTCGAGACCTTTTTTTAGCAAATCTAGTTTATGAATTTCTTCACAGATATAAGTATGTTCATCCGTTGTCTAGTACCCATAGTACAGGCTTTGTCTAGTTAGGGACTAGGTCAATTGGTGTAAAGTGTTCCACGATATTTATTATTATTATTTACTATGGGTAAAAGAAAAAATACCAGTCCGTCATTTAGATTATTAATGTGACAAAAGTAAAACCGCTTTAAAAAGCATCAATAATCCTAACAGCTTTAAACGATTTGCGGTTAATTACAACAGTCTGCCCGTGATCAGCATGGTGCATGTAAAGGCGTCGAAATATGGGAAACCTAGTAAAGTCCCTAATCGCGGTCAATGTTCCGTTATTATGGTGTATGTGCTTATGTAGGGTAGTTAGAACTTGTACGATTAGCTTGGGGTTTTATTGATAATCATCCGAAATACACTATATAATTGGCGACGGGGATGGGATAACCGGAACAATCACCCGTTCGTACTAATGTAGTGTTACGACCACGTAATAGAAATAGACAAGGTTAACTGTAGTTATGTAAGTTAAGTTTATATTTTTTTTAAAGCTCCTATTGTACCTACTAAGGGTAACTTGTATTTAAGGGGGGAGGTATATAGTGTATGTGCTTATGTAGGGTAGTTAGAAGATTAGCAAGGGGAGGGTAGTTGTAGATTTACCGTAAAAGAATAAACTTGTACGATTAGCTTGGGGTTTTATTGATAATCATCCGAAATACACTATATAATTGGCGACGGGGATGGGATAACCGGAACAATCACCCGTTCGTACTAATGTAGTGTTACGACCACGTAATAGAAATAGACAAGGTTAACTGTAGTTAAGTAAGTTAAGTTTATATTTTTTTTAAAGCTCCTATTGTACCTACTAAGGGTAACTTGTATTTAAGGGGGGAGGTATATAGTGTATGTGCTTATGTAGGGTAGTTAGAAGATTAGCAAGGGGAGGGTAGTTGTAGATTTACCGTAAAAGAATAAACTTGTACGATTAACTTGGGGTTTTATTGATAATCATCCGAAATACACTATATAATTGGCGACGGGGATGGGATAACCGGAACAATCACCCGTTCGTACTAATGTAGTGTTACGACCACGTAATAGAAATAGACAAGGTTAACTGTAGTTATGTAAGTTAAGTTTATTTTTTTTTTAAAGCTCCTATTGTACCTACTAAGGGTAACTTGTATTTAAGGGGGGAGGTATATAGTGTATGTGCTTATGTAGGGTAGTTAGAAGATTAGCAAGGGGAGGGTAGTTGTAGATTTACCGTAAAAGAATAAACTTGTACGATTAGCTTGGAGTTTTATTGATAATTATCCGAAATACACTATAGTTATTAATAAAAATCCTCGAAAGCTATCAGTTTTATGGCTTAGCACAAATATGAAGTCAGTACAGTGCGTTTGTGAAAGACCCATTTTTCTTGAACTTGTTACAGGCTCCCGCGCATCTAGATCAAACGACACCGTACCCCATGGGATGGATAAGAAAAAAAAAACTCCCCACTTTACCCTATTTTTTTCCACATTTTATTCTACCACTTCTTTGGCGTGATTAATATGTATCATGCATGCCAAATTACAGCTTTCTAGCACCAAGAGTCTCTGAGCTATGCCGCGAACAGACGGACAGACAGACGGATATGTCGAAACTAAAAGGGTTCCTTGTTGACGACAGAACCCTAAAAGGACTCGTGCGACATGTTAATTAAGTGAAGATTACGTTTTTTCTATTCTAAGCTATTAATCCTAAAACGACATAATAAATACTATACGCGCGTTATGGTCAGTGTCATAAATATTTGACAGCCCAGTGTGCCCTTGGCCTTACGCGTGGAATTTCAGTGTTGCAACACTTCATAAATCTATGGAGGCATTATCTTTTTATGGGAAAATTAACATATTCGTTATATTATTTGAAAGTTCCGAGCGAATGGAAGACAACGCAGGTGGTATTGGGGTCGAACGAATAAATATTAGACTCAAGGAAAGTGTTACTTCCGTATATGCGTTCCGCTAGCCCGTTGTTGATAATGAGTGTGGCAAGATATACTTACTAAGGACGATACATCCAAGAGGACTGCCAATTTCTGTACGATACCGCATTCCTTTACACGCAGGTAGTAGGACCTAACCATATCGCTACCACCACCTTACTCGGTAATCCTGCCGCTAAGCAGCAGTGCTTGCACTGTTGTGTTCCGGTGTGGAGAGTAAGACAGCCGGTGTAATTACGGGCACAAGAGGCATTTCATCTTAGCTCTAGGTTGGCAACGCATCTGCAAACCCCTGGGGTTGCGGGTGTCTATGGGCAGTGGCGATCACTTATCATCAGGTGACCTACTTGCTCGTTTGCCTTCCTTGTCATAAAAAAAAACAACAATAAGACTGCTGTAGCTAGTTTCGCAATAAAGAGGCATCTGTATCATTTATTTCCTAATTCACACTTTATTTTGACGCTCACGGCAAAAGTGTCCCATTTCGTCAAAATATGTCCCAAAAAACCTTGAAACACAAATTGGTTTGTAAATTCAGAAATTATACGTTTTTTTTTTGAACGCTTGTATTCCAAGAGTGTCAATAAAGTATTACTCTATTCTATTCTAAAACCGGGGCTGTTCTTGTTCCCTACTAATTCACAAATGCACGGTCATACAAAAGTTATTTTATAAGTGTAATTTAATCTCAATACAATATAACACCCGCACATTTCTTTACATTGTACTTACCTCAGTTTTTTTCTAAAACAGCATTCACAAACCTGTCTAAATTTGAGTAAGCAGCTAAGGTCAAAAGTCACCCATCCGAACAGGCCTTCTACTTTTTAAAACGTAAAACATTCAAACACCAAACTCAGGACGATGTAAATTTTCGCCTGACAGTCTCACAGCTTAAAATAACCTAACCATTTTAAAAAGAACCTTTTGAAACAAGCTTTTTTTGCCTTCAGTACTATTTACTGTCTGTATGTACGTGTATTGTCATCCAATCTAAATATCCATACGAAATTTCTAGTCGATGCCACTAACCGCTGAAGAATTCCCTCCTGTCTAGACGATAATGGCCACACCATCAGATCACAACCAAATTATTGTATTTTGCATTGTCACCGGATTTATATAAACAGGCCAAATTTCATCTCAATCAGCTAAGGATTTTTACACTGTTTTAACATTCAGTTGTAAGATTGGATAGCCTTACAAACAAAAACTTCAACTCCAATTGAATTGAACTCAGTAAAAGTTAATTATTTAAAAAAAAACTTCAAACAATTCCGTTATTCAAATTCATTACGGATTCTTAACATTTTATTTTAAACTTCGAACGTTTTGAATGACAGCGTTTTGAGCAAGCTTGCGTTCGGGAATAATGAATTGCTCATTGTGCATTGAAACTCGAAACAGACCCGTTTACGAACGGACAATGGTAAAAGTTGCCAGCAATTTATATGAGCTATTGCAATTATCGGTGAATGCCAATATTAATTGATTGGAAATCGGAGTCAATCGAACTTTTGACGGGGATATTTGTAGGATAATTGTTGCGCTTGGTTATGAAGTTTGAATTACTTTTTTAAATGCCAGCTGAAACCAAACGTTATTCAGCTCATCAGGTTGTGGGCATTGTTTATTGGATTTTGATACACTAGACCAGTTATAGTAGTTTATGCAACTGCTACATAATAAGGCCTAATTATGTGGAGTTGCATACATTACTTTATCTACACACATATTACAAGTACTCTAAGATGGGTTCAGAAGCCGAAGGCATATCATACCCATACCTGTCACGAATTTTACTGTTTTTTTTAAATCATAGACTAACGTACCGAGCTGTCGTTTCCTAGACTGTTTTTTTTTTATTGTAAATCATCACATTATTATTTATACATGTCGGACTGAACTCGACTTATGTACATGAGTGATCCGTTTTATTTCACTATGATTCTAAATTACGTTGGTTTTCAAATTTGAAACATCGAATTCGATATCGAAAAGTCATTATTCGATGTCGTAATGACTATTACTTTACTGCTGGGCCGTGTTTTATAAAGCTACAAGTTACAATTTACAAGCGGAAGTCTTTTTCTAACAAAAGGTGATAGAATGGGACTTCCGCTTGTAAATTGTAACTTGTAGCTTTATAAAACACGGCCCTGGTGGTGGTTGGCGGGGGCTGGCGACGAGCAGTCGACGGCGTGCTGCAATGCTGGTCATTTTCTACGGTTTCTGAACGCATTACAGAGGACTTGGCAATGCATCGCTTTTAGATGGCTGTGCAAGCCAATACGGGAGCCAATATGAATAACTAAAGAAAGGCCTCTTGGTTGACGTAACGCATACAGTGCTACTTACAAGAGCCACTTCGACAGGGTTCTTCCTTATGTTAACTGAGATACAGTTAAGAATAGATGCGCATGAGCACGCAAGTGGCAAGCGTGCACAAATTGATTTAGCGTCATGATCTCACGCCGCAAGATGGCGTTCAATAAAATCTCCATTTGTCTCGCTTACGGGCGGCGGATGGATGGCCGTGTCAGGACAAAAAGCTAATCAGGGGAACGGGGGATTTCACGGAACCAAGTAATGTAAATAAACACTTTAATCATTAATGTACAAATAACCTAACCTAAAGTTGAAACACCGCCGACATTGTCATTTCGAAGTTCAATATTTCGAAAACGGGTGAACCGATTTTAATGAGACTTAGCTAAGAACCATCTCGATTAAACTAGCTTTCGATGAATAAAAACCACATCGAAATCGGTCTATTCGTTTGGGAGCTATGATGCCACAGACACACAGGTCAAACTTATAATACTCCTCTCTTTCGTCGGGGGTTAAAAAAGCTAATCACGGGGGATTTCACGGAACTAAGTAATGTAAGTAAATACTAAAAACACAAGTTACAGTCAAATTCGAGTACAAAGGTGGACGTATCCCTTTAAGGGATTTCTACCAGCCAACCTTTGAGTGGTGGAGATCAGTTTATTAGGGGTCGAGAAAAATTAAGTTCGGAATTATAAATATCGACAGAAATAGTACTATACATATACTATACATATTAAGTTATTTAAATCTGTCAAAAAATGCATTTCAGTATTCATAGTAAACTATAAATATTTGATGTACTTAGCAGAAAATAAATAAAAAGATAAGTGTAAGATCCCCGGTCGCGGCAGATGTTCGTGTGATGAATACGAATGTTTGTTCTCTTGTCTTGGATGTTTAATATGTATGTATTTATCTATGTTTGTACGTCTATCCATTGTCTAGTACTCATAGTACCTACAGGCTTTGCCTAGTTTGGGAATAGGTCCATTGGTGTCAATTGTCCCATGATATTTCTTTATTATTATTTATTTACAATATATCTTTGATAGACTCGTCAAGCCCCTAATTTGTCATAACTCGCAGCCGATAATGCTATCGTGAGCGATGCGGCGCGCGCCGATCCGTCAACTCCCGCGCATAAGTCATCCTTATCTATAATTTATTCTATCTAATTTATTTGGTAAGAATTTTGAAATGATTGTACACAGCGATTGGTTGACTTTTTTATACATCGTTAAGGTTAAGGCCATATTGAAAGTGGGATAGTTAAGCGTTTCGGTAGCTGCGAAGACGACAGTATCTTATTGAATGAAGTATAATGAGCAATACGCGGCCTTATCGCTTCAAAGCGATCTCTCCCAGCAGATAGCAGCAAACAATATTTGAACTTCATTTCGTTAGCAAAACGTGTGCTCCCAGAGGATGGACTGATGAAGAATTAGTCCGAAACATGTCGGGCTATGCTCCACTGATACATACGTGAGTGATCCGTTGATTTCTTGTCTCATACAATAGACCAATTTTTAAACTACAAGTATCCTACTGCCTATACGCTCACCTTGCCCATTACCTCGCGGCTAGTACGGGTGCATTGTGCTTCGATCGATAGCAATGCATAATGTAGCCTATGACTGACAGCCGGGGAAACTGGAAGCATTAACCTCCTAAAGCCTGATGACCTATATTAGAAAGTTGAAGCTTAAAACTTAATGGGATTAAGATAAAGTTGTGAATTTCTTCCGTGAAGTACAGCAGGCAGGTGCATTCTTTATAAGCTGAGCGAGCGGAAATCAAAACACACAAGTCAACATTTAAAAGCATAAATTATTATTTTGGAAATTGACGGAAGATAGAAAACAGCACAAAAGATATACTTAATTACATAAACCCTGAAAAACAATACATTCTTTTTTTGGACAGTCGTGTAAAAAGACATTCTTGTATTATACATGCAGATTGCGGGAGTGGACCGGCATTGCCTCCGTCGAACAGCTGTTTCGGCTGGCTGCTCACAGAGACGAGTACAAGATGCTGATGGACAACCTTCACGATTGAAGAGGCACTGGAAGAAGAAGACATGTATATTACAATCGAAAGCAAATCTTTCAAGAATTTACATTTTATTATGGACACTTTAGCATATTTATGATTCTGGTTGGATTCAAATGTAAAAAAACATGTACAACGACTATCAAAAATGTACTCTGGATAAAAATGAGTAGGACGTGTTGATTAGGGTATTTCTAGCCTATGTACAAAGTCTCATTCCAAACTCCACAGTATTAACGGAGAAATTACCTACTGAATTACGATTTAATACTTCGGAACAGCCCATATGTACATTTTTTTTATGTTCATCTAATCAAATAATTTACCATATTAGAACTCAATGTCCAGAGAGTAGAGGCACATTGTATAAATAAGTATAGCAGTTGAAACACTGCATACCTAACTACTTAACTGCCTAGGTATGCGCCAATACACCTGTGTATTCAATTTTAATATTTATTCCACCACCAGCTATTGCCCGTGACTTCGTCCGCGTAGATTTTGGTTATCGTTATCCCGCGGGAACTGTATAATTTTCCCGAACAAAAAGTAGCGTATGTTATTCCTCAATATTCAAACTATCATTTTACCAAATTTCATGTAAATTGGTGCAGCGGTTTTCCCGTGAAGAGGTAACAAACAGACAGACAGAGAGACAGAAAGGCAGAAGTCAGAGTTACTTTCGCATTTATAATATTAGTTAGGATTACCTTCCGCTAATGTTCAAACGAACAAATCCACTCGCGGTTTTATATTAGCGAAGTTACCCGTATTTATGATTAAGCATGCGCTTAATATCGTTGTCAGTTTGTTTGTTGGGGCTCCGCGGGCAAGTTAAATGAAATTCGGGGCTTTGATCAACGTCGAATAGATCGTCGGGAAGAAAATTGATTCGGATTCCACATTTAATAAAATTATTGATATTTTCTCAACACCTCAGGTCAGAACAGGTGATACTTAGCTATTAGTTTAATTTATTATGAGCTAGTGATTCGAAATTAAAAGCGTGTCATAGAAATAGATAGGTATATTAGCTTTGTCTGCTGACGCGTGATTTCATAAACATACGTCTTTCTTATCTTTCATTTATTTAACACTGGCTGTTGCCCGCGACTTCGTCCGCGTAGATTTCGGTTATCGCTATCCCGCGGGAACTGTATAATTTTCCCGAATTAAAAGTAGCATGTGTTATTCCTCAATATTCAAACTATCTTCTTACCAAATATCATCTAGATTGGTGCAACGGTTTTCCCGTGAAGACGCAACAAACAGATAGACAGAGAGACAGAGCTACTTTCGCATTTATAATACTAGTTAGGATTATACCTAATTAAGAAGAAGAGAAGAAGCTTTTCGCCAGTTGCGTCTGTTAAGTCGTAATCGACAAAAAAAGAAGTTCATTATAATTTTGAGCAATTTAGTATCATTATGGTTACTATACCAACAGTTTGGCCTGCAACCGACACTGTATTGTCCTTGTTTTTACAAACGAAACACTTCGAGTGTTTTAAAGCACTTTGTTCCACAATAAATGCTTTACAAACCCAGCAGGAGGCGCTGGGGTCTTACATTGCCGACCACCAACAGTTTTTGCTATTTGAAGGATAATAGTTTTCGTGTAGTTTGCGTGTGGTCCCTCTTTAGATATTGAAAAATAATTCGTAGAATGAGAAGACGTCAATTACTGGCTTTGCTGTCCAAGCGGAATAAATGAGAAAATAAGTAAACAAGCATTTTTTTCGAGCAAGTGTATTTTTTACTAGAGTAAAATAATTTTATAACTAAATCAGCCATTGTCCGAGCCTGTTTTTTAATCTTTTGGATTCCTCCTGAGCACCCTGTATCCCTATCATCTATCTCCATTCCTTTCATCAAAATCCATTCAGTCGTATCAGCGTGAAGAAGTAACAAACATACATACATTACGCTTTTAATAGAATGAGGCAATGCTACTAAAGTCTTAAAGTAAACCTACTTAATAACCTATTACTTTGAAATAGTCTTCTTACCAGCAGATTCTTAGGCTTATGCAAAACAAGAACTTATAACTACAGAATGCTACAAAAATAAGCGTCCACGTTACAACTCTCCTTGCCTCCTATGCCATAGTTACGTCTTCTCAAAAATTTATCTTAACTTTAAATACGTTAAAGCTCTATTAGCATGCACTCAATTAAGCAAGATACGACTTTGAGAAAGCAACAAGGGAACATCTAAATCTATCCATTAAGTGTCCTTTGTAAAAATAAATAAAACGAAACCAGTTCGTACGCGACAGTACACTGCCCTAGGCGCTCACTGATCCAGACATTTCATTTCACTAATAACAAAGTTCTATATTACCATTTAAGCACATTTAAAAACCAATCTAAAGTCCAAAACCACAAGGTTCACATTGAAAACCCTATGCGCCAAATCAGAGAATTCATTACCCGAAACCGGTATAAGAAGAGCCGCGTTTATCTCTGTTGATCACGAAAGCACGGGTCTGGCAAACTGGTTACTATTCCTATGCAACGCGTCCAATTAAGCAAGGGCCTCGGGTTTCATAGAGGATCTACCAAATCGCGGGTCTCAGTAAATTGGGGAGCAAAGTAGCATGTAATTGGGCATGTCAGTCCTGAATTTGCATAGTTATTAGTGTTTATTTGATTTTGCGTTTTATTGTTACGGAGTTCATTATGATGGGATTAAATGGTGTGGCGATATGAACTGTACTTAATTTTCAAGACGCAAATATTTGTTAGTTGCGTTAGCAGCTGCATTTGCGTGGGATCAAGGTAAAAAATAGGAGACGAGCTGTCGATGAAGCGACGACCAGGGCCCCATTTCATAAACGTGGCAGGTGGCAAATGACAACGACAATTCGATCTACACTACACCAAACCGTCGTTGTCATTTGTCCACCTGTCACGTTTATGAAACGAGGGCCTGGCCCCTATTTCACCAACTTTACAATTGTCAGTATACCATGACAATTGGAACTAGGTACATTTCTTTGCCAATATGAAGCGCGCTAAAACAAAAGCTCTTCAAGTCAGCAACTGACACCGAATTGTTATTGAAAACTGACACTTGTAACGTAGGTGAAGGGGCCTGGTAAAGATCGCGGGACTGCGGTGGATGCGGAAAGCACAAGACCGGTCAGAGTGGAGAGCCGCGGGGGAGGCCGCCGGCCAGCAGTTGCGGTGGATGCGGACAGCACAAGACCGGTCTGAGGGGAGAGCCGCGGGGGAGGCCGCCGTCCAACAGTTGCGGTGGATGCGGACAGCACAAGACCGGTCTGAGTGGAGAGCCGCGGGGGAGGCCGCCGTCCAACAGTTGCGGTGGATGCGGACAGCACAAGACCGGTCTGAGTGGAGAGCCGCGGGGGAGGCCGCCGTCCAACAGTTGCGGTGGATGCGGACAGCACAAGACCGGTCTGAGTGGAGAGCCGCGGGGGAGGCCGCCGTCCAACAGTTGCGGTGGATGCGGACAGCACAAGATCGGTCTGAGTGGAGAGCCGCGGGGGAGGCCGCCGGCCAGCAGTGGATGTCTTTCGGCTGACATGATGATGATGATGGAGGTAAACAAAGTGGCCAATAGTCGTCTGAATAAAATGGAAATACACTAACCAAAGTTAAGCTATTTCTGGAGTTTATCCTGTTTTTAGGAAAATAAAACCAAGAGACTACCAATGCCTATCGCGTTCCTTGAAAATAATAAACCTGCTGTAGCTAGTTTCACTAGAGAGAGGTCCTCTTGTACCATTCGTTTGCCTGCCTGTTGATTTTATGGTGTCTGCAAAACATCACCCAAAACAGCAGTTGAATACGAAACATCCTAATTATATTCTTCCATATTTTATCAAAGTGGGATTATTTATTCTTTTCGAATAAGTAGGTCTTCACATTATCATCATCAGCAGCCTGGAGCAGTCCACTGCTGGACACAGGCCGCTTCCATGCCGCGTCACAACACTCTGTCTTCGGCCCCTCGCATCCATCCGCCGCCAACAACCCTCTTAAGGTCACCGTCCATCGTGCCTCAGCGCCCTACACTACGTTTTCCCGTCCGTGGTCTCCATTTGAAGACTCGTCTGCTCCACCGTTAAGCATTCTTGTGACATACGTGGCCAGCCTATCACCACCAGTGAACTAATTCTTTGAGCAATGTCGGTGACTTTCGTTCTTTGTCGGAATAATGTCATTGCTGATTTTATCCCTTAAAGAAACCCCTGGCATTGTTCTCTCCGTAGCTCGCTGAGTGACCCTGAATTTATGGAATGTAAACCCAACTATCACCAACACAGCACTAGACACTGATGAGTTTCGAACTCTCTAAGAGTTCATCGTCAAAGCACACTGTCACCGAGAGCCGAGTGTTTTATTATAGTCCCAAATAATGCCTGATTCAATCAGTTACTTAAATTCAAATGGATGCCTCCAGCTGCCACTTATAAAATAGTGTGCGTTTTTGCCACACGAGCAGATTTTTACCAGGATAAAAGTGTTGGTAATGCAACTGCCATTACCTAACTTAACCAATTACTTAACCACCTTTTTGTGTGATGTACTGCAATGTGGTGCTATTAAGAACTTGCCTAGCTCGTCTTTCCATATTTGGTTAAAACCTCAATGCAAACCTGACGTCTGTCTGTCTCGACGACCCATACTTTGTAATTGCACGTAATTTATATAACTTTAGTCTGTTGCATTTATAGTTAATTTTATCTTGAACCGCGGAAAGGTGAGGTCAGTTGGTACTTGGTAACACAGGATTGGAATCATGATGCTCGTTGTACACTTGCACAACTGGGTAATTTATAAAAAAGAAACAAGTTGATGACAGTAAATAAAAAAATACACGCTGGATGCCCCCGTATAAAACATACAGACGAATTCACAACCTCCCAGGCCATTTCGCAGTCGGTAAACAAAGTCGTGATATTTTTCACCGCTGACAGACGCCGTAAGCCTGACTCCTGTTATAAATAAAATCCACCTAAAACATAAATGTGAAAAATGGAGCCAAGTTTGATACTAAACAGACTCGGGAATGTTAACTTTATGTACAAAAGAGGTAAAATCTAACTCAATTCTACTCGTATTATAGATACTTTCCATGTTAGCCATAATAGGTAACTGGGCTAGTCTTATTGTATTTATTTATTTAGTAGCCAAATTATATAGTATTCGCAGTTGTAACAAGACTGATCGGTCTTTTCTTTTGTATCTTGCCTTTTGTTTACCATCAGGTGAACCAGCTAGTTTGCGTTCCTTGTCGTATAAAAAAACCTTCAAAATGTAGTCTCGATTCAGTAGCTAAGCACGCTAACACGAACAGTTTTCTAAATTAACTATTTTTACTAAGTAGGTATTGTTTTTCAAATTTCGTTTTAAATCCATTGTGCCTTCTATTATAAACAATATTTCAACTTTAAACTTCTACATCCTTATTATGAATCTCCTGTTCAGTCAGTTAGTGATAAAAATAGTGGTTTTCGTAAATGTATTTCTTTATTGAATTTGGTTATTAGAAGGCCGTATTATCATCAGAATACGGAACAAATCAGAAGCCGCGTTCAATCACAGCCCCACGCCGCGCACTGCGACGATTTATAATTGATTTCGCTACTTGTTACGCTTAAAATATAATCCTATTCTGTTTTTTATAAAACCAACGGCATTTCTGCATGTAGGAACAACACGAGAAGGATCAATTAATATTGTCATTCTTAGATTACAACACGTCACGATACGCTGCGTGCACGGAGATGACTACGCGAAACTACTCTATTTAAGAGTAGTTTTAATTGCTCCAGTTTTAGGCGCGCTTGTAGGTTCTGGTTTGTTCTGTATTCTGAGTTCGTATCTTAATAATATTAATATAACCTCCGGGGTATGCGTAGCCATTTTGCTTCGCGATCTTGACCGTGCACTCTACCGTGTCTCTAAATGTACCTATTGCCTCTACGGTGTCCGTTTTTATGTGAACGCTCTGCCTTTGTCTTTGTGTCCCGCTGAATGCAGATTTAGTGACATACGTGGTACAGACATATAAGGTAGCATGGACAGTGAGGTTTGTTACAATATCGAGCTGACCTGAGCGTCTAGTGTGTAATTTTCATCCGAAAATACGTCTCGAACGCAATTGCGTTAAAGTGTCAAATAGTTTGCTTTCGATACGTGCCACTAGTGGCGCTGCCAATTTGCCCGTAGTAATCCAGAGGTAAACGCGAACGCCTCAGACACGCTGAGAGCCTCTAGTGTATTCGATGACCAAAAAATGCGCCTAGTAGTGGGTCTTTGGTTCGAACGTTTTCAAGCACTAACCCAAAGTCCATGGTGTTGGTAAGTCAATGATATTTTCAGTACTTACCTAAATTATTTTACACGAATTTCAAACTGATGCGTTAATATACAGAAAAACCAGAAAAAATAATTCTTGAATTGGGGTTCGAACCCAAACCTTTACCAAACCGTGGTAACGCGCTAATCCAATTACGCTATTCGAGCAATTGGTAGTTAGCACGAAAAACTTCAATATATTCACGCATCAGTTCTAGTTTCTTCGCGAGTATTGACTTTCAAATTTACTTTTAGGGAACAAAAAGTGTTACTTTCAGTACCTAAATTACATCATCATTGTATTGTTATAATATTTAATGATAACAAAACTTGCCATACCGTCTTCAAGTTTTTGTGTCCCGTCTCGGTACGGTCGGCAGAAATAAGACCGTGGACAGAACAATGCGGGCAGCGGACCGCGTACCATTGTGTTAACTTTCTTTCAATTATTCAACAGCCGCTGCTTAGTATTAGTCTGTTTAAGATCTTATATCCTAGTACTAGGTTTAAATATAAACTCTACAGACATTCCTAGGCAGACTGTAACCAAAGTTTACGACTTGCGATAATACTCGGAGATATGAAACTACCGTGAGACTCAACCATAGTTAATGGATCACTCCTTTATACAATGTGTTAACAAAAAGGGTGTACGATACGATCCGAAACCCAGTGATAGTACTCACGAAACTGAACAACTTTTCCCAAGGAAGATCGGTTGAGATATGAAAAAAAAAATTGGTCTCTTCATAATAATCCATCTGAGGGTCGAGCACGACTTTTCGAATCCTGCGTAACGTTACGGTTATCGTATCGAGATCGAGAAACCTTATACTAAATTTTAGTTCCGAATACGCTCACGGGCGGGCGCTGTTCTAAACGTCATACAAACTCGATAACGTTTACTATTCGTTTATACGTGACGCAGGCTTCGAATATTTGTACTCGGGCCTCTGCGTACGAGTGGCCGGCGCGGCGTAGCAAGAAGATCGTGTGTGTTCGCAACTTGATACGCGCACGCGCAGAGAACGGGTTCCTGAATGTTGGCCAAATATCTTGTTACTGAAGCTAGAGGTGCCTAAATACTATAATGCGTACATTGAGACTTACAGATTAGAGACCCTGGCTATGCAGCTTGAGGTCCCGGGTTCGATCCCCGGTCGGGGCAGATATTTATATGATGATAACGAATGTTTGTTCTGTGGACTTGGATGTTTAATATTTATATAAGTATGTGTTTATGTGGTATGTAGGTATGTAGTATGTTTTATGTGGTGTTAAATAAAGAGTTATTGTATTGTAGGTATTGTACTTATCTATATAAGTTGTGTATCCGTTGTCTAGTACCCATAGTACAGGCTTTGCCTACATTATCATGATACTTGGGACTTAATCGCGTAAAAAACAACAATTGACACCAATGACCTAGTCCCAAACTAGACCAAACCTGTACTACGGGTACTAGATCCGAGAACATTCGTATTCATCATACAAGCATCTGCCCCGACCGGGAATCGAACCCGGGACCGCAAGCTTCATAGCCAGGGTCTCTAACCACTAGGCTATACGGCAGTTAAAAGCCGGCCGTATTTTAAGGTATCGTCCGTAAAAAGTTTCCGTTTCACGCGGGACCCTATAAACCCCTTAAGAAAGTTAATAAAGCACTTTGATCCCGGCTCGTAAATAATCAAATACATTAGGTACTTAATAGTAATTAATTTTACGGGCCGTCTACAGTGGGCGCGGAGGAGCGACGCCTTCAGGAATTTCACGCTAATTGAGTTATGGACCATTATAGCAGCGCCGTGAGCTTATTAGTAGGGTTGAACAAATATGACCTGGGGAGCAGTTAAGCCCTCCCCCCCCCCCCCCCCCCCCTAAGTGGGGAAGTGTTAAGTCGATACTGAAATGTAAACGGTGATATTGGGATGAGTCGGGGTACAGACCGACAACGCGCCGGAGATTAAGAATACGAATTGTTTATTTGACAAACTGCAGATCAATTAATTCAAAATTTTATTCAGTAAATAGGCAGTTGCATGCTCTTTTACAGGTAACTTTTTTTTAGTCTACCAGCGTTTTCGGAAAGACCATGTTTGCCAAGAAGAATGCGCCTCAAGAAACTTGGTACATACAAAGTGTTTTTTTCTAAAAACAAAGCTCATGCAGATGAATTATATAAAGAAAACTGTACCATTATGAAATAAAGAAAATTACAGTGTTTTAGAAACAAATAACAAACAGCAAATCAATAGGCACATATGCTGATTAGTGATTACATAGATTAAAGAAGCTAAGATGGCCCAGCAGTCTCATCTGGGGATCATTTCGTGACGCTGGTTTTCAGTGACTCTAGTTGCTGAGGTGGTTCATGACTAAAAACAATTATACGTATACTTCTATGTGACAAATGTACGTTAATGTGCAACCCCTCCACCTCCACTGCTACACGAACAAGCCCATTCTCAAAGCACCAAAGCTACCGTTTAACATACTACCACTTACTCTACCTAATAATTAGTTATAGTGCTGCCCACAAAACGCTAACGTACCTTTAAAGTATAACACCCCTTTTAAAACAAAACCTTACCAAATCACAGCGAAACTAGTGCAAAACTTTTCATTTCCTAACCATTATATCCTAACCTTTAAGACTTTAGTTTCACTGGACTTTTACTGCCAACTGTCAATTACTGCTCTTGTGACAATTCTCTCACTCACCACTGTAAAGTCGTAAGTCTCCTTGTCAAGGGCAACGTAGTTTTAGTTTTATGTATGAAGGGATAAGGTTTGTCTTGGGTAGTGCTGTGTTCTGTGATTGTTATGATCTGTTTGATGTAGTACCATGTTAGTTTAGGCACTGTTAGGCTGCATTGCGATAAAGCTCGTTGCTAATGTCAACTAGGCTTTATAGTAAAATACAACAGTAGGCCGAGCACGAAGTTTTCGAAAGCAAAATTTGTATGACGCTTGTGTGATGTGCCCGCCCGTGAGCGTATTTGGAGCTAAAATCTAGTATGAGGTTTCTCGATTTCGATACGATAACGGAACGTCACGCAGGATTCGAAAACCTCGTGCTCGGCCTACAGTTGTTTGTGGATTTCTAACTGAGTTTACAACTGTACACTGTGACGGTACCGTACGCAAAAGCGGAAGTTCGTCCGAAGTGGCAAAGTCGTTTATTTTGGCACGGCCAGCAAAAACAACACCTGTCGCTTCGCAACAAATTGGCCGTGTTAATGTGGCTGGGTTAACTGTAATCTGATAACTTCCGTTGCGCTTTTTAACCCCCGACGAAAATGAGGGGTGTTATAAGTTTGATTAACCCTCGACGAAAAAGAGGGGTGTTATAAGTTTGATTAACCCTCGACGAAAAAGAGGGGTGTTATAAGTTTGATTAACCCTAGACGAAAAAGAGGGGTGTTATAAGTTTGATTAACCCTCGACGAAAAAGAGGAGTGTTATAAGTTTGATTAACCCTCGACGAAAAAGAGGAGTGTTATAAGTTTGATTAACCCTCGACGAAAAAGAGGGGTGTTATAAGTTTGATTAACCCTCGACGAAAAAGAGGGGTGTTATAAGTTTGATTAACCCTCGACGAAAAAGAGGGGTGTTATAAGTTTGATTAACCCTCGACGAAAAAGAGGGGTGTTATAAGTTTGATTAACCCTCGACGAAAAAGAGGGGTGTTATAAGTTTGATTAACCCTCGACGAAAAAGAGGGGTGTTATAAGTTTGATTAACCCTCGACGAAAAAGAGGGGTGTTATAAGTTTGATTAACCCTCGACGAAAAAGAGGGGTGTTATAAGTTTGATTAACCCTGGACGAAAAAGAGGGGTGTTATAAGTTTGATTAACCCTCGACGAAAAAGAGGGGTGTTATAAGTTTGATTAACCCTAGATGAAAAAGAGGGGTGTTATAAGTTTGACCTGCGCACATTTAGATTTAAAGAGACTCAATTCTAAATACGACATATTATTTCAAAATTAAATCTAAAATCTAAATCTGCAATGTTTCATTAAGATTTATGACATATTTAGAATTGAGTCACTTTAATTTTAAACGTGCACTATGTCTCTTTGTATCTGTCTGTGGCATCATAGATTCAAAACGGATGGACCGATTTCGATGCGGTTCTTTTTAATAGAAAGTTAGTTTAATCGAGATGATTCTTAGCTAAATTTCATTAAAATCGGTTCACCCGTTTTTGAAATACTGGACTTTGAAATGAAAATGTCGGGGGTTTTTAAACTTTTCTTTAACCCCAGACCCAGAAGGGGGTTATAAATTTGACCGCTATGTGTGTCTTTCTGTGGCACCGTAGCTCTTAAACCGATTGAATCGATTTGCATGCGGTTTCTTTATTTAAGAGGGTCACCTGATGGTAATCGATCACCGCCACCCATGAGAACCAGCAACCTCAAGAGAGTCACTAGTCCGTTGCCGGCCTATAAGGAGGAAAAGGGTTAGAGGAAGGGGGGGGGGGGGGGTCGGGACTCTGACAATCTTACTGACCAAATGAAACGCAACACATCCCTCTATTTGCGTCGGAAGTTAAAAATAAGACCGCTTGTTTATGTAGGTACTCATTTTAGAGATAAAAAAGTTTCAGTTATAAAAAGTGGTCCGGCAACCTTAAGTTACTAATGACGTTAACGGCGTTCATGCGCGTGTGATGCGCGAAACGGGTCGAGCCCACTCTTAAGTAATTAAGTGGCAGGTAATTAATTTTACAAGATGTAACGTTCATTAAGCTGTTGCATGTACAGTCAGCAGCAGAAATAGCTAATGAACCGAAGCGGTCGCATTTTTTTTTATACGACCAGAAAGCGGGTCTCCTGTTGGTAAGCGATCACCACTGCCCATAGGTACCCGCAACCCGGGGGGTGTGCAGCTGCGTTGCCAACATGCTCTCTATGTTGGCAACTACTCCACACTCTCAACCTTATTGAAGAGGACCAGTGCCCTAAGCACGACTTGTCGAATCCTGCGTAACGTTACGGTTATCGCATCGAAATCGAGAAATCTTATACAAAATTTTAGTTCCAAATACGCTCACGGGCGGGCGCTGTTCCAAACGTCATACAAACTCGTTATAGTTTACTATTCGATTTTACGTGACGCAGGATTCGACAACAAGGGCACTGAACTTTATCTTTTTTGCTTTGAGCGAATTCACAAAAACGGCACTGTTTATTAAATATGTTACGCTAGTTAACGTACCTACCTACTTAAATATAAAATTGATGGGTATTTTTCATAAAGCAGACACACGGGAGGCGCCTTTGGCTTATCTATGCACTACAATTTTTCTGCCACATAGTGAGGGGGACGAGGAACACACACGTACAGCACACGTCTACGCTCCTGTCAAAATTTGTTAAGTTCCTACAACAAAACTATCACACAAATGCCAAAAACACGCACATAATCAATATACCCTGATCATTTTGGTCAGACTTAATGTTAAAGATTTGGCAGAGGGGAAATCGCGCGTTAACATCACCATTCCTTTCCTGCTCCAATGTATTTTTACATTATTCTTGCTACAAAAGAATCCCCAAGAATCTTCCGTTGTCTAGTACCCATAGTACAGGCTTTGCCTAGTTTGGAACTAGGTCAATTGGTGTCAATTTGTCCCATGATATTTATTTATTTATTTATGTACATTATTACATTAGGCGGAGCCTGTAAACATAATTGTAAGTATGGAAATAAAATAAATAAATAAAATAACGAAAAAGCACAATTAATCAAATCAAATTAACGACTAAATCAATACAATGTTCCATCGCCTCAAAACCGGAATGTAACAAAACAAAATATTAATAATACAGTGTGTAATGCTCGAGGGTGGGGGGTCCAATTAATTAAGTAGCGGATAATTAATTTTACACGCCGAGGTCATTAGTCAGTACGGATATACGGTCATAAATCATTAGTTATGATGATATTAGCTTTGAGTGAGGTGAGTATTTTTTAACCCCTGACGAAAAAGAGGGGTGTTATAAGTTTGACATGTGTATCTGTGTGTCTGTGTATCTGTGTATCTGTCTGTGGCATCGCAGCTCGTAAATGGATGGACGGATTTGGACGCGGCTTTTTTTAATCGAAAGCTAGTTTGATCGAGATGGTTCTCAGCTAAGTTTCATAAAAATCGTTTTTGACATATTAAACTTTTAAATGTCTCAAGTTCAGATCCTAGATGTGAGAGCCCGTTGATGTCTTCAGTATGGCTAAGTACGGAAATTCGTAATCCGGGAGCTCGTTGATATCTTGGATTTTTCGTTGGTTTAAGTCATAATAATTAAGTTTCTAAATTCCTCATGGTCTATTTTTAGGTTTAAAATTTATTAATTTAAAAACTCACTGGAACAAGAATACACACACACAAAACCAGAACAATATGACTAACGAAAAATATTTTAACCCGGGAATCGAACCCGGATCCTAGACATTCCGTGTCATGTGCCGTACCATTACACCAAAGTTAAGTACCTATTAAGTTTAAGGATGCCTATTCATTATTTTCTGATTTTGTGTGTGTGTGTGTGTGTGTGTGTGTGTGTGTGTGTGTGTGTGTGTATGTGTGTATGTGTATGATAGCATAGTCCGAGAATCGAAACCGGTACTTTAGGCCTAATGAGCGCCATTGCGCCCTGTCTTCCAGCATCTGCCTGCAGTCTTTCGCAGATCGTGGGCGTCCTACACTACGTTTGCCGAGTCTCGGTCTCCACTCAAGCACACGAAGGAATATCTTCTAGTAATTAAGTACACGCCAATTAAACAATAGGTACTGAAATTAATCGTTACTTGGTGACAGCATTCCGTCTAACTGAAAGTTAAAAATACTTTAAAGTCTGGTACACATCGATCCAATGCAACCTTAAGTTTACTTCACACTATTTCCGTTCATCGTTTGATCCGAACTTGCTTCCCAAAACCATAAAAACTCAGTTTCGTAGTAAGCTACATTTAACACCGATCACAAACTTATTTTACACGTGAAAACGTTGCTGCCATCGAAGTTTGTATGAAAAATCAGCAGTACCAGTTTCCTCCGCCTGCATAACTAAATTTGTCACCGTTTAAGGCAGGTAATCGCCCATATTGGAATGTCAACCATTTTTTTTAATCGCTTCAATGGACCACGGCAGACTCCGTGGCAACAAAAACTTTTTTCAAACTGGCCATTCATAAAAATTGGTACGATTTATAAGACATTTCGATTTTATTGCGATGTGAATTAGATCTTGTAAGTTATTGACTACAGTTCGATTTTAAATAACAGGGATCGCATTGTATTCGGAGTTAAAAGGCGACAACTTCTCTTTACCAGTAACTTCAAAACGAACTTAATTCAGGGGTGTGAAAGTTTATTTACGAATGGACCAAGTTTTTTTTTAATGATTGGGATCTGGCTGCGAGTTTGTTTAGGACATTAGGGATGTACCGAACCGTCGTTTGTGTGACGTTATTATTAGCGGTTTTAAATGACAATGGAATGATTAAAGTTTGGCAAAGAATGCCACATCATCCTTTTATTTGAGCATTGTTTAGACGCACCCGTAAGATCTAATTTAAAATTGGCACGGTTCGTTTCATCAGTTCCAGATGAATTAAAATTAATAATCCCATTAGAGGTATAATCAAGTTAATAATTATGCAGTGCTCCGTTCCTTATAAGGTAATTGTCCCAGTTCCCGACACTGCCCCAATGCGAGCGAGCGAAGTGTGTAATTTTCAGGTAGAACAAAATTGCTCTCGCATGTCTGTCCATTTGTGTACCGTTTTTCGATTCGAGGAGATAAAAAACATTAATGTTCAAAAATGAGCTCGCGAGGTCTACAGCTTGCAGCATATTATTAGATCCAATGTTTATGGATTCCATGCCGGTTTAAGCTGTGTTTCTGCTCCGAACAACTAACGACTCATTTGAACAAATAAGCTTCATTCTGATGAGAACCGGCTCTTTACGATCCTTTGTCTGTTTGTTAGTCTGTCTGGAACATCCTAACTGTTGTACCTTGACTACAGTTGGAGTTAGTACTCACTTCCTGGACTTTGTTTATGTACAATGCTGGTTTCGATCCATTAGTGTGGTTAATAATGATAGTATGCAGATAGCATCCATGCTCAGTATACAGAACAAACCAGAAGTCGCATTCAGTCATAACCGCAAGCCGCGCACAATGTCCATTTTGTACCCGACTGCGAATGTGTTTTTATCGATTTCGCTACCCGTTTACACTTCAAATGCTTTAGTCTTATTCTGTTTTTTATAAACCCAGCGGCATTTCTGCATGTAAGAACGACACAAAAAGGGATTAATTAATACTGTCATTCGTACAACACGTCACGCTACGTTCTTAACATTGCCAAAATCAAATAAAATCTCATGAGATTTGGGGAAAAAACAAAAATGTGTAAATAAAGTAAAAAAGCCAAAAAAGTAGAAATATACCACATGTGGTCACCCTGGATATGACTAAACGAAACTACTCTATTTTTAGGGTTCCGTACCTCAAAAGGAAAAAACGGAACCCTTATAGAATCACTTTGTTGTCCGTCCGTCTGTCTGTCTGTCTGTCAAGACCCTTTTTCTCTGGAACGCGTGTAGGTAGCATGCTGAAATTAATATCAAATACTCCTGCTTGCGGTCCCTTGAAGCTGTGAGAAAATCAACCTTCCAAGTGAACGCAATCAAAAGATACAGTCATTAAAAAGGTGGTTTTCATACAAATCGCCGTACTGAGGAAACCTAAAGGGTACTTTCAGTTGTCCTAGAAACTTGAATTTTGTATGAAGGTAGCTCTTATAGCACAACCACTCCAAAAAGTATCAAAATCTTAAATTTTATGTCTGTCTGTAGATTTCGCAGATTAACATAAGTTGACCCCATACTGCGTACATTTTGCTTAGGAGCATGGCTCTGCTAACACTGGACTTCTTAAAACACTGGGGAAAAGCGTTAAAATCTTTCTACGGAACCCTCGTGCGCGAGTCCGACTCGCACTTGGCCGGTTTTTAAGAGTAGTTTTAGTTGCCACAGTTTTAGGCGCGCTCGCGGGTTCTGATTTATTCCGTATTCTGTCTTGAATGAGTACAAATATTCGTGTTCCGAGTTCCAACGATGTTTTGATTTTGAGGATTTGAGATTTCTATTGATTTATGTTTAGCTTTAACTGGTTTATGGAGATATTAGCTTTAGTGTAACCAGATATCCTAAATACGACGTTTATTAGCGCAATTACAAGTTTATACAAACAACACAGCATTGAAACAGCTTATATAGATGGCACAGAGGTCTAAGTGAAATATGCCATGAAATAGGCCATATGAAATTAATGGCACAGAGACCACTCTATAGTGAAACTGGCTGCAACAAGCTTTTTATTTTAGAAGAATGAGATATACAGTCCTAAAGCCACTAGAAAAAGTTTATCCATCTCTTTCACGTCACAATTAATAAACTAATCAGAAGATTAACCTAACAATCTTAAAAGTTACAAAAACCCCGATATTTTTATTCTCGATTAAATTATCTTTCTATCTTTAGTCCGGTCCTCTTGCTTAGGAGTTACGAAACACAGTTACTCACATCAAAGTAAATGCATTTAAAGACTAGTGGCTTCATTCATAAACGTCACTCAAGCCTTCATTAACTAAAATAGGTTTTGTCTTCTTCTTACTAACGGAAATGTCAATGTGACAAAAAGGGACAAACGAACTTTAACGGCATTTTAGTTAAAATAGGTTTATGAATAAGATAATGTGATAATGTGAGTGGCATGTATGAATGTGGTAAGGTAGCCGTCCTAATGCATAACACCTTAATTCTAGTAATTGACACTATTTGAAACCCGGGTAAATGCATAACTATTTTGACACTCGTCATCGGATTGAAATGTCAGTTTTTGTACGACTGTGACAGCTAGCTGTTTCCGATAAAAATTGTCAGCCCATACAAAATGAACGCGATGGCGATTGCGAGCGAGTTCTTCTTCTTCGTTAATGGCGACCTCTAGGGCTTATAACACGTATAACAATAATGTAAGCACGATATAATGTAAAAAACAATACATTAGAAAAAAGATGTCGGATAGGCCAAACTGAATAAACCCCCTCCCCTTGTCAAATTCTTAGCCATCGGCCAATGATGTTCCATAAATTCTTGGCCAGGAAATCATTGACCGATGCCCAGGATGCACCGGTCCAAGCACTGCTCTTCCCCCGGACTGATCCAGAAGGGCACCGCAACTCTTAAGCACACGAAGAGGCAACCCGACCCGCACCCCTGTGAGCGAGAGAGACAATAAGCTTGCTGCTTGGTACCTTCATTGCTACTGAAGGTGCCAAATATAGGGGCAGTGTCGGCCACTGGGACATTTATCTTAAATGTTCCTTAATAATTAATTACAAAGCCTTCCTATATCAGAGTAGCAACAGTTACAAAATAACCTTAAAGTACCACCAAAGAGCAAAACAATACTAAACACTGTCCATCATGCACCGAATACAGACATACAAATATTTACCGCTTGTTAACTGCGCCTGAGTCGTAAAGGCTTGTTGTATGTTCGGCCTGGACGCATAACCTTTAGCGTCAATAAACTGCCATGGAAGAATATGTATACTAACGTAACTAGAAGCGACATTGACGCATGTGTGTGTTAGAAATTTCTATATTTTCTCATATAATAATACTCTATCAATGTCGCCAAAGCGGATCCTTGTAAAATATTATATAATTAAACAATTGCACCAACATCGCCAACCGACATACCTATCTGATTAATAGCTGCGTTGTGTAATCTGTCTTATAGGTTGGTGATGTTTTTATCTGTGGCGTGGTGTGTAAAATTTGAAGTGTGTTTGTGTATGACTCTCTCTGCTAAGACCGACGAGTATTATTTTGTAATTCGTGAGTTTTCCTTAAATATACCGGTGAAAGCGGTCGGAGTGTTTTAATTCACTACTAAGTCCAAGCGAGTTTACATCTCACAAGTGGGATATGTTAAAGGTTTTGCCTTTTACCGACGCCCGATGCTGGAGAGCCATCGAAAGTTTGTACCTATGAAGCACTTTTAAGGTCAGAGAACTCCATTTTACTTATGAAGGCCGTGTTTTAATGGTTCAACGAGTGATTTCTTAACTAACTTAATTACATTTGGATGCGGAACTAACAGTGGTGGATGATAGGGTCTCTAAAAGTGAAACCGGAACGCATAAGGGCGGTGCCGCCGAAGGTTGACCCAATTTTCCAACAAAACTTTTTTTTGCCGTCTCTGGACGTACTTACTTAACAGTGAGTCGTAGAGCCAAGAATACTAAACGAGTGTGGAAAACATAATGGTGTGCTTGTTATATGTATAGCGAAGAAATAGATTTTGAAGTGCAGCGCAGCTCGAGGTGCGCAGCGAGTTGTTTTACATACAGAAACGCGTTGCGCCAGTGAATCAAATTACTTTATTCAACAAGTGATCCACTTATTCTTCTAGTGTGTACCTAATTAATTTAATGATACGTTTTGTAGCCTTTTAGTAATTAAGTATCATTCGTGATAAGATTGTTTTATTCTAAGTTATACTGTGACTGAATCGCTGGTGACATTGTTACATGCTAGTAAAAGTCCGCTTAATTATTCAAAATCGTATGTAAAATAACCTTCTATCATGCCCAGATCACGCAGTTATAGGCGTAGTAAAAAACGATCAAGAAGGGATCGTACAACTAGTGATACTGATAGTGACAGTAGTGTGTATCGAAATCAAAATTCTAAACGGAAAAGCCGCAGTCGTAGCCGAAATGTAGACCATAGACGAAAAAATAAAAACAGACGACGGGAGCGTTCGAGTCGTTCTCATAGACGTTCAAAAAGTAGGCTCGCTCGTTTGGAAATGACTCAAACGCCACCGTTGCCAATGTTAAAACCAATGTCAACCAACGAACTGTCAAATCCTAACTCTTGGGGACAAAATAATTTTACTTCATTTAATGTAGTGCCTGAGTTTGATCCTAGTGATTGCAGCCAGACAATAGAACGCTGGATCAATAAGGTTAACGAATGCGCTCAAATCTATTGTTGGAATGATCGACAAATCTGTCATTATGCCCTGCCAAAGTTAAATGGTTTAGCTAAAAAATGGTATCAAGGTTTGCCTTCAGTTTTGTTTACGTGGGCGGAGTGGACAGACAAATTAAAAATGGCATTTTTGTCAAACGAGAATTACGCAGATGTGTTTGCGAATATGCTGAGCTTACGTTGCCGGCTGGGTCAGCCATTAGAAAATTATTATTATGATAAAATGGCATTAATAAGTAAGTGTGAGGTAGGGGGCCGAAAGGCTGTTGATTGTCTACTTCAGGGCATTGACGATAAATTCATAAGGATGAGCGCTAGTGCATGCATGTTTACGGAACCTGAACATCTTTTAAATTACTTGCGTACAATCTCTCCTAAGGAGGTAAATAGTAATAATGTACGATACAAAAATACAACTATAACTACCGCTTCAGCTAACAAAGCACCAAAGAATAATGATAATAAACAATTGCGTTGCTTTAATTGCAATGAGGTAGGACACATTAGTATCAAGTGTAACAAGCCATTGAAAAAGTGTACTTTCTGTTTTAAATTAGGACATGAAACCAAAGATTGTCAAAAAAAAACCAATTACAATACTGAAGACAAGAAACAGCTCGACTCAAATCAAAGTACAAACAAAGCGGTTCTGTGTATTAATAACATGAGTAATGAGAATGATAAATACTACAAAACTGTTTTAATTAACGGTAAGGAAATACAAGCATATATTGATTTTGGAAGCAAATGCACACTTGTGCGTGAGACTGAAGCTAAAGCAATATTTACAGATTGGGACAGCTGTAGTTCACCGGTTTTACAGGGGTTTGGTAATTCAACTGTCAAACCACTTGGAAAAAAATTGGTGGTGATAGAGATAGGCGGTGTTAGAGCAAAAATAGAGGCGTTAGTAGTTTCAGATCAGTATTTGCGCACACCAGTTTTGATTGGACAGAGTTTTACAGAAACACCAAATGTAATTGTTATTAAAACCAAGGACGATTTAATATTCATGCAAAAGCCTGAAATTACTAACGAACATACTAAAGTACGGTTGCTATTAGGTCATAAATTTGAAATAGCCCCTCACACAACTGCACCAGTTGATATCAAGGCGGAAGACAACTATACGGGTGGATTATTTATCCAGTACAGTAACAGAATGATAAACGGTGCTGAGTATGTGGTTCTGCCTGGTATATACAGTTTCAATAAAGGGAGTGGCTATCTTATATTGGCAAATTTATCAAACAAAAAGGTAACATTAAATGAAAATGCGTTAGTAGCAAGGGGGTATAAGTTTGAGGAGATAGAAAATGAGTATGTAGGGATCACCACAGAGACCACTGAGTATGACGAGTTGCCATTAGAGGACATTAAAATAGGATCAGAGATCAGTGAAGAAGAGAGAGATAAATTTTATGCTTTACTAAGAGAATACAGGGACTGTTTTGCATTAAATCTAAAGGAGCTAGGTGCAACTAATTTGAACAAAATGAATATCACATTAATGGACAATGTACCAATAGTACATAACCCATATCGTATGTCACTTGTAGAACGCGAACAGCTGTCTAAAATAATTGATGATTTACTATCAAATGACATCATTAGGGAAAGCATGTCTCCATATTCGAGTCCTGTGATTTTAGTGAAAAAGAAAAATGGTGATAAACGCTTGTGTGTCGATTACAGGGCTCTGAATAGGAAGACACTAAAAGATAAGTACCCACTTCCTCGCATTGAGGACCAGTTAGATAGGTTGGGAGGTAATTCTTATTTTACAAGTTTAGACTTGGCTTCCGGATACTACCAGGTACCGATGGATGAGGAAAGTCGCCACCTCACAGCATTCGTGACCCCAGATGGTTTGTTTGAATTCAATCGGATGCCGTTTGGGTTAGCAAACGCTCCCAGTGTCTTCCAAAGAACCATTAATGCTATGTTGAGAGGTTTCGGACAAAACCTGGCTCTTGCCTACATGGACGATTTGTTGGTTACATCAACATCCGTGACCGAGGGTTTGGACAAATAAGAAAAAGTTTTCCAGTTACTAAGATCTGCTAAGCTTACCTTAAATTTAAAGAAGTGCCATTTTTTTCAGAAACAAATAAACTATCTAGGTTATGATATAAGCGCGGAGGGAATACGACCTGGGATGGGGAAAATCAAAGCAGTAGCGGATTTTCCAGTACCAACAAATGTTCATGAGGTACGCCAATTTGTTGGGCTGACGAGCTATTTCAGGCGATTTATTAGAAATTTTTCTGTAATAGCCAGACCATTAACGTCACTTACTAAGAAAGACATGGGTTGGCAGTTTGGTGAGTCGGAAATGACTGCTTTTAACGAACTGAAGCAAAGGTTGACTAGTCGTCCAGTTCTTGCGTTGTATGATCCTGACGCCGAAGTAGAGATCCATACAGACGCTAGCAAACTAGGTATTGGTGCTATATTGATGCAACGACATCCGACTTCCGGTTTGCAACCTCTATCGTACTATAGTCGCCAAACTACTTCAGATGAGAGTAAGTTACATTCGTATGAGCTAGAAACACTAGCTGTGGTTAGTGCGTTAGAACGATTCAGAGTGTATGTACTGGGCAAGACTTTCAAGGTCATTACAGACTGCATTGCTATACGCAGTACGATGACCAAAAGGGATCTGATCCCTAGAGTTGCTCGTTGGTATATATCAATGCAGGAATACGACTTAGTAATAGAACATAGAGAAGGGTCAAAAATGCTTCATGTGGATGCACTCTCAAGAAATCCAATTCTGGTACAGTCACGGCCACGGGAACTTACAGATACTTTAGATATATTAGCGATTGAAGAAGATGCGTGGTTGCAAACGGTACAAGAACAAGATTCTGAACTTCAACGCATAATTAGTATCCTCAAAGACGATAATACAAAAGACATCATAGAAATTCATAAAAATTATGTTATCAAAAATGGTCGTTTGTATCGCCTCGTGGATAAAAACGGAGAGGTAAATCTTAAATGGGTGGTTCCCAAATCAGCGAGATGGCAAATCGTTCGTATGAATCATGACAACGTGGGACATGTCGGATTTGATAAAACTTACGAAAGGGTTAGTCGTGTGTACTGGTTCCAAAAGATGAGGCGTTTCATTAAAAAATACTGTCAGGCATGCTTGAATTGTGCTCATAATAAAATTCCATCAGGGCCTAAAGAAGGTTTGCTCCATCCTATACCTAAAGTAAGCAAACCTTTCGATACGTTACATACTGACCACTGTGGACCATTTCCCTTGAGTAAAGCCAAAAACTGTCACATTCTTTGCATAATAGACGCATTTACTAAGTTCATTTATATTAAAGCTGTCAAGGACGTAAAAACTAGAACTACCATCAAGGTGTTTACCGAATATTTTTCGATATTTGGGGTTCCGCGACGCATCATATCTGATAGAGGTACTAGTTTCACTAGTAAAGAATTTGGCGTGTTTTTAAGTGAAAAGGGGATCAAGCACGTCTTAAATGCCGTGGCCACACCTAGAGCCAATGGCCAAATTGAAAGATACAACCGCACGATTGTCGATGCATTAACAGCTGTTAATCACGAAAAACCGGATAATCTGTGGGATCTGGCTGTTCCTGAAGTGCAGTGGTCCTTAAACAATACTGTTAATAAGTCAACCGGCTATACACCGGCGGAGGTCCTATTTGGTGTGAGAACGACTGGCTCCTCAGATAGCTTTATGAATCCGGTGGTAGCGGAAAGTGAAATACCACAGAACGTCGAAAAGATTAGAGACGATGTAGAACAGAAAGTAAAGGAGAGCCAACTAAAACAAAAGGAGTGTTATGACAAAACGCGTAAGGTTCCTAGGGAATACAAGTTAGGTGATTTAGTTCGCGTTGAGCGAGAACCCCGTTCTGAACAGGGACAGAGCCGGAAATTGTTGCAAAAGTGTGGTGGACCTTACAGAATATCTAAGGTTTTAGGGAATGATCGCTACGAGGTAGAAGATACTCCTATCACTCGTAAAGACTCTAATAAATTTTATAGGGGTGTTTACGCTGTAGATAAGTTGCACCCGTGGCTTGTATTTAGCAGTGACGTTGTTTCTAGCGATTCAAATTAATTAAGAGATGCAATAGAGAATTGACAGTTACATATTGATTTAAATAAAATAGCGAGGTAATATCCCATTGATTAGACAACAGTTATTATTGTTAATTAATATGAAAGTGAATTAAGTTTGATAGTCTGTAAAAACAAAAAAAGGGAGATTTATTATATAACATATTAAGAAAATAAGCGAAATTATCATCATAAAGAAAAAAAAAGAGTAAGTGAAATATATTAAACGAGAAAAAAAAAAAGTATGTGATAAATGGGATTTGTTTTATATATGAGCGAATTTTAAATAAGTGAATACTTGTGATGCTGTAGTTTTAAGAGTGAGTCATTGCAGATGAATACTTGTGATGATGTAGTTTTAAGAGTGAGTCATTACAGGTGAATACTTGTGATGATGTAGTTTTTAGAGTGAGTCATCGCAGGTGAATACTTGTGATGATGTAGTTTTTAAGAGTGAGTCATTGCGGGTGAATACTTGTGATGATGTAGTTTTTAAGAGTGAGTCATTGCAGGTGAATACTTGTGATGATGTAGTTTTTAAGAGTGAGTCATTGCAGGTGAATGCTTGTGATGATGTAGTTTTTAAGAGTGAGTCATAACAGGTGAATACTTGTGATGATGTAGTTTTAAGAACTTCACAACTTATGATGATGTTATTATTAACTAGTACTTAGTTCCTTCAATTGTGATTATAGAAATGATTATTATTGTATTTTCTTGTGACTGCAACTTTATCATTTTGGCTATATTGTATTTAGATTAAAGATTCCAAACGCGAGGTCGCGTTTTGGCGTCAGAATTAGCCGAATGTTAGAAATTTCTATATTTTCTCATATAATAATACTCTATCAATGTCGCCAAAGCGGATCCTTGTAAAATATTATATAATTAAACAATTGCACCAACATCGCCAACCGACATACCTATCTGATTAATAGCTGCGTTGTGTAATCTGTCTTATAGGTTGGTGATGTTTTTATCTGTGGCGTGGTGTGTAAAATTTGAAGTGTGTTTGTGTATGACTCTCTCTGCTAAGACCGACGAGTATTATTTTGTAATTCGTGAGTTTTCCTTAAATATACCGGTGAAAGCGGTCGGAGTGTTTTAATTCACTACTAAGTCCAAGCGAGTTTACATGTGCTTTACACGACCTCGCGGCTGTGTGTGTTTCGGGACGCGGGCGGGGGGTGGGGGGGACGGGGTGTGGAAAGGCGATACGCGGTCGCCACAGCACGGCAGTGACGCGCCTGTGGTGTCATGGAATCGGAGTTAATAGTTCAAAAAATGAAGTCTTGATTAAAACGTAGGATTTAAACGTTGGGGCCAATACGATAACGAAACCGTTAACGATAGTATCGTAATAAATATTACGATTAATACATAATTATACCGCTTACGATAGCATGATTTAAGGAGTTAAATCTAATTTACTTCTAAGATAAAGCGAAATGCAGCCGCAAACTTACTAAACGATTTTTAAGATTATCTGTTTAAAAGATAATCTAATATTCATTAAGCTTAGCCAATAGAATAAAATCCTTGCTATACCATAACCAACGGTCAGCAACAGCGGGACCGCGGAATACTAAAATGGTTCGGCCAAATAATGTTGAATATGGGTACCTGCCTATTAAAGACCCAATGTATCTTTTTTGGGCCTCGAAATGTTTCACCAGTACCCGAAACCCCACTTAAATTTACTTACCGACTCCTGCCATAAACTACACGCCTAACGACATCCCCGTAATGACCTAAATACTTCCAAAACAAACAATACATCATCGCATTAAAAACAGATTTCATAACAAAGTCGTCAACGTATAGTGCGCTTGCCCGCCATTCGTACCCCGACAATTATATACCCATCCGTCTTTCACGGACAATTGAGCGGGAACAGAGAATCGCATTAGCTAACAGCATTAAACCAACTTATGGTCTTGGAAACAAAGGCCATGTTGCCTTGCGAATCAGTTGACGGTGATACGGGTAAGATTTATTACGATTTCATGATAATCACATGTTTTTGTATAGTGAAGTTGATAGAGATAGAGTCGGTTTGGAGAACCGTTTGATGGCCAGCTTGGGAAGATGTAGACATTGATATATAATGCAAGATTACCTAATAGAGTACAGTGAGGACGCATTAATAATAATAATAATAATAATAAATGATTTATTTTCCGAAATGAGGTACATAACATAATGGGTTTACAGATTTTTCACTATAGCATTCATGAACTAGAGTTTAGCAGTGGTTCTCACACTAGGTCGGGCCTGTATCGTGAGAACCAGTCAAATTACCAGAGGAGTATAACCAAAAGAATATAATATATAAGAGACTGCACACAGTTAAGCTCTGTGTGTGTGTGTGTGTGTGTGTGTTTGTGTGTATGTGGGTAGAAAACCTGCACATCATACCCACTGTTTTTAGTAGATTCTCAGTTTCCGTGTAAGTCAGTGACAACAACATTGTCCTCAGTTCATTGAGGTACGGGTCGCGGCCTCACGTAAAGATATCTAGATAGGCTACTTAAACTCTTTTTAGAAACAAAAACATACTTGGTTGGTACTGGGATTGTATTATTTTTAAATAAATAAGGAAACACTCTATGACTTTATAGCATAGTGTTGATGTTAATTTCAGGATTCAAATGGCCTTCTCACCAGCCCGCTCTGTAAGATATAGGTACGAACTACGTCTTACAGTCATCATCAAACTTAAGATTTACACTCTTGTCGGTGGAGAGTCTTCCAATCTTCTCTCCTGTGAGCCAGTTCCTTGACCTCCTGTTACGACAAGACACCGCGGCCTCTTTATCTGGTCCATGTAGCTTCGCCTAGGTCGACCTCTTCCTCTCTTTCCTTCTAAAATGATCGTAGGTATAATGGTTAAAGCAAATAGTTTAAAAGAATGTTTACTTAGTAGAACTAGTTATAATCAGTGTTACATCTTGTTTCCCTGCAGTAAAATCTACATCTAATTTAATACGGATACAGACATAAATGATAAGAAAAGCTTACATTTTTACTATCTTCCGCTATTACTTCTTAAACATACCTAAATTTATGATCTCAATTGGAAAATCTTTTTGTATTTTTATCTATTTTTCCAATTTTTTTTTATTTTTTTTTTTTATTTTTACGGTCTTCCCGTGAGTATCAATTATATTTTTAATAAACTCACCGAAACATGAATACACAGAAAAACCAGAAAAATTGGTATACCAATTCTGGTGTAAGGGTGGGCACGCGACCCGGAGTGTCGAGGTTCCGGGTTCGATTCCCGGGGTTGGTATTTTTTCTGGTTTGTCTGTGTATTCATGTTTCGGTGAGTTTATTAAAAATATAATACCTAAATTTGCTCGATAACCATAAATCCTCTTAATTGCCGAGTGAGAATATATTTTATCAAGATTATGCCTTTAATCTGTACTGATTTAGCGCAGCGGAAACACCTTTATGTAAATAGTCGTTTATTTGCTAGTTTTGAGAGCAAATTTATTTGTGTCCTTTGAAGAATTGGGTCTTTAATTAGTCAATTTTGACCGGGTTTAAGTTTAAAAGCGCTTAGTTGATGCAACTTGTGACCAAAGGGCTGGCAGTTTTCTCTCTCAAAGAATCAGCATCGCTATTCAGCGAGGCAACGCTGCCAGCCTTTTGGGCACTATGCCACGGGGGCCTTATTTAGATTTAATTTAGTTTTAAGTTGTAGTTTATTTAGTTTAAGCTTAGATTTAATGTCATTGTAAATTGCTTTTATTATGTAAATAAAAAAAAAAGTTAAAAAAAACATTCATAAATATTATTGGATTGGTATTGCTACTGTTGTTTTGTTTTAAACTGATACACTACTGATTACTAATATTACGTTATCTATAGTTAATTAATCCACAGCTGCAGAAATTCTAACTGGAAATTTCGCTTTTTACAATAGAATAATATGTTTTTTATTCAAAGATAATACTTTCTTACTTACTAAAAACGTTTTCGACGAAACAAACATTGTCTAAGCCTGTATGCTGTCAAGCATTGTAGTTTTTAAATCCTGCCTGGAATTTGGCGGGAAACCGATGAGAGTGGATCGTGTCGTTAATTGAATTTTAGTTTCTGTGCTCAATGTTGTTTGGTGGATAATAAAGATAGTGTATTATACAACAAATTGACGTGAAAGTGCCCAGCAAATGAAGAATTCAAGTGAAAACGCGTATTCCCTCTGTTTGTGACCTCGAAATATCCGCCGGCTGCTGCTCGCCGTAGCTCGCCGTAAAGTACACTATCGCTTTACGGAATGCATGAGCAGTTGACAGGACGTGACTAGGACAGACTGACAACTCTGACGATGACAGGACTTTAATATACAGAAATTTACAAAACACATCAGACGTGGCTGTATGGACTCAGTTCCTTTGCCTATCCCTTATGGGATGAATTAAAAAAAAAAAAAAAAAAAAATTAAATCCTGCCTGTCATTTATTGCTTTTGTCCTGTGGCTTGTTACTTCATGTTTTACGTTATGGCAATAAGGAGATATACATAATGTACTTATATCTATACATACATTATCGTCTCATTTTCTTTACTCTTGACATTGCACTAATAAGATTTAAATTAGGTAGGTACCGTCCCACTACAGACAAGCCTAGGTCATTAACAAACATGTTATTTTGATTATCTTAGACAACATTAAGGCGGTCTGAATTGGCAGCAAATCACATACGAACAAGGTTGTAATTTTGGTGCAAACAATTTAGAAAAACGGCCTTGGGACTTGAAAATTGTGATGGTGTTCCTAACCACACATATGCGGAGTATAGGTATGAAATTGATTATGAATTGTTTTGAAACATAACCGACGTGAAAACCAGTGGTTTACCTATTTTTTTTATACGACAAGGAAGGCAAACGAGCAAGTGGGTCTCCTGATGATAAGTGATCACCACTGCCCATAGACACCCACAGCGGGGGGTTTGCAGATGCGTTGCCAGCCTAGAGCTAAGACGAAATGCCTCTTTTGCCCGTAATTACACCGCCTGTCTTACTCTCCACACCGGAACTCAACAGTGCAAGCACTGCTGCTTAGCGGTAGGATTAGCGAGTAGGATGGTCAGAGGGTCGAGCACGACTTTACGAATCCTGTGTCACGTAAAATCGAATAGTAAACGTTGTCGAGTTTGTATGACGTTTGGAATAGCGCCCGTCCGTGAGCGTATTTGGAACTAAAATTTAGTATGAGGTTTCTCGATCTCGATACGATAACCGTAACGTTACGCAGGATTCGACAAGTCGTGCTCGACCCTCTGATACGTCATCAACTCATCATACAAGATCTCCCATTATGTGTTAATGCGACAAGGTATATCTTGAAGTTGACATTGCGCATTGAGGTTATTAAAGCGCTTGTAAAATGCCGTCTGTCTGTAATTACGGGAGTTATTCGGTTCGGCATTCTTGTAGTAATGACACGCCGCGCCTTGCCGTAGCGACAGCAAAACAGCTAGGTACTTGCTACAAGATAATGTAGAGATGAATTATTATAATATTTATTTGGTTTTGTTTGTGAAAGTAATATTTTCAGGGGGGGGGGGGGGGTTGTAGGTACGGTTTCATTGAATACAGTCGAATAGATTTTAACAATGAAAATGTAGGATGAGTAATTTTAGATGACGGTAAACCTATCGATTGACCAAGCATTTTTTAGGGTATACCGTAGTCATGTCCGTCTATTCGCGGCATAGGTCAAAAACTCTTGGTACTAAGGAAACTTTAATTTGGCACGCATAAATATACATATTAATAACGCCGACAAAACGATAGAATAGAATCTTTTAGTGTTCTTTTAGGGTACCTACACACGTAAAGTGGAGGTGGTTTTTTTTGTCATCTATCCCATAGTGTATGACTTTTTTTTTAAATTGAAGTAATTTTTTTTTTAAATTTTGTTTTTAATAATTTTATTACTTGACAGTATTTTTTCCTAAGTCAGATCTGCAACATTTGTTTACACTAGTTCAAAGTGCCCATGTTAAACCGTCAATTTCTTATGTAAAGAAATAAACTTCTTTTAACATGAAACTACCGTGACATTCAATCATAGTACAATAAATGGATCACTCACGCATGCCAGTCGAGTATAGTTCACGTATCGAACCGGGAGACGAGCTGTCGGTTGGCCTCCAACAAGATGAAGCGACGATCTGGTAAAGATCGGAGCGGGATCGCGGTTTATGCGGAAAGCACAAGACCGGTCTGAGTGGAGAGCCGCGGGGGAGGCCGCCGTCCAGCAGTGGACGTCTTTCGTCTGACATGATGATGATGATGGATCGGACTAATCCGTAGTCCTTCCTCTGGGACCACTACAATCTTTTTAGACCGGTATGGTTTTGCCGTCGGTACCGGTTCCGCGGCTGCAAAAACGGTAATAACCCATTGTCTCGCGACGTCCGCGGCGGAAATCGGTCGCCGCGTCATTTTATGGGAGAATTGTTTTTGATTGCAATCGCCCAAGCGTGACCACTCAGATTCGTAATAAACAATTATTGAGACTTTTTGTTAAAACGTATTAAAATATCCAGCGATTTTCTGTAGACAAACTTCGTGGACCAGAGGCCCGAGTACGAAAATTCGAATCCTGCGTAACGTAACGCTACTTTGTATGAAGTTTCTCCATTTCGATATGGTAACGTTACTTTACACAGGATTCGAATACACGTACTCGGGCCTCAGTGCAGTCACCGTAAGACTACGTTACCTACATGCCATGCCAGTAAAGTCTATTAAGTCAGTAAATCTTTTACGCCTTTTTGATTTCATTCTACCACTTTCTAATATGTATACTTGATATGCAGACGGACGGATATGACGAAACTATAATGGGTTTGTATTGTGTAAGGAACCCTAAAAACTACATTGGCCGTTTAGGTATTTCAAGCACTTCATCGTCAATAAGTCCGATATAATTTTTTAAATAACAGAAAAATAACTAAAGCTGAAATATAAAAAAAAACTTATAATTATTTGTTTTTGTTACAGGTACGAAATGAAACGACTCAGAAAATGCTTCAACTATTGAGACTAACGGTAAAGTTTAGACAAAATAGATTTCTTAAGGAATTATAACAATAACTATCTTTTTAACCCCCGACGAAAAAAAGGGGTGTTATAAGTTTATTTTCTGACTTTTGAGGGCAAATACGTGGATAATCCTATTTCTGTTTAGGCTGTGCGTTGTCTGTCAGTCAGTCACGGTACTGTTTTATAGGTATAGATAATATTTGGTCGTTGATTAAGTTCACAAACTAACTAATAAATGCTTGTATAGTAATAAAGTCTTATTAGACTCAATAATGTACATATTTATAATGACGTGCTAAAATGTAATGTAATGTTGTTGTTGTTGATGTGGCCAATGAAATAATCTGAATCTCAATCTAATCTAGAAGTTCTGATTGACAAATGTTTGACAGCGACAAATACAGTGACAGGTTATTTTTGCCTCTGACTGTTACAATCGCTTCAAATCGATCACCCACACTTAGTTGACTCTTCAGCTCTGAGCCCATACTCCAAAGTCCGATATTCGAAGTTCGTATCCGGCCATCCCTCTCGCTCTCGTGTTAACCCATGCTGACGTGAGCGGGACGGTCGTATACGAACTTCGAATTTCAGACTTTGGAAGCCCCTCGGTTTCTCTCGTACTATTTCCGATCGTTCCAAACAAAGCAATTCAGTGCACTTCGTAACGTCCGTCGTCGCCATTTGGTCGGCGCGCGCGCAGCTTCTGTAAACAAACATTTAGGTTTATAAACCCTTAAAGACAGGAGAAATGTCAAGGTTTTTTGAGCAAATGTATCATTTATTCATGAATTTAGGTTGAGTGCTTGGTTCAGTTTAAATAAACATGTGTGAAGACAAGAGATCTTTATAAACAGAGCTGCTTTTGAATTTTCATAATATGTAATTAACTGTGTTTAGTTAGAAGCTAAGAGGCAATACAGCATTTTGCCATGACTTCATAATGCACTTTCTGGAAAGACTGACTCTGTCTGCAATTCTATTCTATGTACCTTAATTTAAGATTGATAAAATACCGGTATTTGTCGGTTTTTTGCAAAGTAATTATGTCGGTAACGATACCACAAATACCGAAATATTATAAAGATAACTTGGCAAGACAAAGCGACGTTGCCAGATCGCTCTACTAGCAGCATCCCTCTCCCTTCAACACTCGATGTATGGAAGATATTTTGTAACTTTGATACACCATTTTGCACCCCCTTTACCGGCCATCTTCTACAATTCTCTCCACTATGGCCTCTATCCATCTCTACTATAGTATACCCCACGATTGAGGCATTGTCCGAGCGATGGGACAGCCCTATGTTGAGCCGTTAGGGGCGTATTCATGCGCGCCTCTAGTCTCTAACTTTTTTTTTGAAAGAGGGAGGTAAACGAGCAAGCCGGTCACCTGATGGTAAGCGATCACCGCCACTTACGAGAACCAGCAACCACAAGAGAGTCACTAGTCCGTTGCCGGCCTTTACGGAGGAAAAGGGATAGAGGAAAGGGGGGGGGGGGGGGGGTAAAGAGAGCTATCTATAGTGGAACTAGCTACAGCAGTGCCCTAAGCACGACTTGTCGAATCCTGCGTTACGTTACGGTTATCGTATCGAGATCGAGAAATCTCATACTAAATTTTAGTTCCAAATACGCTCGCGGGCGGGCGCTGTTCCAAACGTCATACAAACTCGTTATAGTTTACTATTCGATTTTACGTGACGCAGGATTCGACAAGTCGTGCTTAGGGCACTGGCTTATTATTGTTTTATAGGAACGCGACAGTCAGCAGCAAAACCGAAGCGCTCACAATGGTCTAAGCACGGCTCTATTGTTATAGACATAAGAGCTTGTGCAGATCATTGTGAGCGCTTAGGTTGCTTAGCAACCGAAGCGGTCACAATGATCTAAGCACGGCTCTATTGTTATAGACATAAAAGCTTGTTCAGATCATTGTGAGCGCTTAGGTTGCTTAGCAACCGAAGCGGTCACAATGATCTAAGCACGGCTCTATTGTTATAGACATAAGAGCTTGTGCAGATCATTGTGAGCGCTTAGGTTGCTTAGCAACCGAAGCGCTCACAATGGTCTAAGCACGGCTCTATTGTTATAGACATAAGAGCTTGGCCAGATCATTGTGAGCGCTTAGGTTGCTTAGCAATCGAAGCGGTCACAATGATCTAAGCACGGCTCTATTGTTATAGACATAAGAACTTGTGCAGATCATTGTGAGCGCTTGGCAACTATTGCTGCTGACTGTACTATCTAACCAACTGAATCGTGACTTTTCGTAGAAAATGTCATGGTGACATCACATTGTCTGACAAGGAAAATCATTATGATTAAATAAATTAAAATAAATTAGCCTCTTGATCTTGGTTTCTCTATTTTTCTTGTCTGTAAGAATCTTTAAGCGATAAGACTGCCTTTTGTCTACCATACCCGTTTTTCTGTGATCTTGTACTATTTTGTGGATTTCAATAAAGAATTTGTGAGAACGTTCTTCGTTGGGACAGGAAGCAAATGGTTCGACTTTACATGTAATCTAATCTAAGGAATCTTCTACAAAGTATCAATCTTTCAATCCTAATTCCTCCGAGCGGGCACAGACAGAATTAGCCGCAGCCAATGGGGGCGTGTTCGGTTTATTGGGTGCCGGAGACGTGACGCAGGCGCATCGGGCGACATCTTGACACGCTGCTTGTTCTGTTGATAGTCGAACATGCCTCACAAGAGGGAAGACTTTGTTGTTCTCCAGAGAAATTTAAATTTAAATTCCTTAAATACTAGTTTACGATTTAGAAAGCTATTAAGCAATAGAAAGCTCTTAAGCAATTGAAGTGTTTTTGTTTAAATTCAACGTCCCAATGCCAGCCTGATGATGGTGATGTGTGGGGACGCCCGGCAGGATCAGGCGAGCTGTCGATCGTCTTGGACGTTTATTCAGCCCAGTTCCCCGTGGTTGGAACCGACGGTTACTGCCCCAGCGGTGCTCCCACGCAGCATCACTCTTCGAGTCTCCTCATTCTCGTGCTGAACACAAGGACATCTTTCAAGGACAGCCTGCTGCTCACTTGACTGTCTGTCACCTCTCGCTATGATTTAAGGTTGAAAGTGTCAACTATTAGGTCAGTGTCGGGCACAGGGACTTTTACATGAATTAGGCAAGTCATGTTTATTTGGTTTGATGGGGTTTTTATCTTCTATGCCAAATTGCCAAGTAGCTACTACTACTAGGTAGTACTTAAGTTAGTTAGTTGGTTGGTTGGTGTTAGTTGGTAGTTGGGAGAGGGGGGGGGGGGTTGATTGGCTGTTGTGCTTGCACTGTTGTGTTCCGGTGTGGAGAGTAAGACAGCCGCTGTAATTATGGGCACTAGAGGCATTTCATCTTAGCTCTGTTGGTTGGCAACGCATTTGCAAACTCCCGGGGTTGTAGGTGTCTATGGGCAGTGGTCATCGCTTACGATCAGGTGACCCACTTGCTCGTTTGCCTTCCTTGTCGTATAAAAATATATAAAGGTGAAAATAATAGACTCTAGGTACTTTTTGTTAGAGTTGTCGTTGATATCGGATTACCGGAACAATTTTGTTTTGCCATGAAAGATCGTAATCGGCATAAAATTAAGCTAACGTCGTATTAAATTATACCTTTAAAATATTGAATCGAACCCGGATCATCGACACTCCGCGTCGCGCGCCTACCCTTACACCAAGATTGGCATATAAACACATCGTATTCGTTCGTCATCCAAGTTGTAGAGGCAACATTTCAAATAAATTAATTGAACGTGTTGTATAAATTAACTATCGATAATTCCTTTATCGACTGAACGTCAAGCGGTTAAAGTCACAACGTGTGTGGCCATCGTTACCGGAGATAAAAAAAGAACCGTAAATATAATTACTTACAAGTTCAATGTATAATCTGGAGGTGTAATAAGAATTATGTTTAATTGGTTCAGACCACTTTTTTCTTTCTGGTATTAGATCATTCATGGACTTCATGGTGGCTTGGTGGTCGAAATTAACTATTTGTTGTTTTACAACATAATGTAAAGTATAAGATTATACCTATTACTTGTCAAACTGACCTAATTAAGAACTATTAGGTACTTGTGTGTAAGTAGTGTGCCTTTAGAAATAGATCTTCAAAGATTTGCCACTTTTAACATGAAACTACTGCGTCAACGGTGAGTGTGAACGAGCCTTTACAGAGTGATGTGGTCAGTATAGTGTGCTACCCTGCATTTGACAATAATAAAAATGACGAGGAAAACGAGGGTAGTTGTGTGCCGCTGTCCGCTGCGTCTAGTAGTCGCGCGAGCAGAGCCGCGGCGCGCAGTGTGCGTCTCGCCGCCGCTGGGTCGTGCGCTCCCAGAGGAAGGACTACGAATTAGTCCGAAACATGTCGGGCTAAACTCGACTTATATACGTGAGTGATCCGTTTTTATTTCACTAGATCTTCAAAGAATAAAAGCATCCTTCGACATTAGAAACAGTCATGAAACCATGATAGATTGATACTCTTAAAATCGTTCATCCTTTTTACGATCTGCAACACAGTCAAATCAATCCTGGCCACTTGATGCCTCAGAAAATAAACAAAACGTCAAATTTCGCGCGCTTTTCACTTAGTTTTTTTAATCCCCTTTAAAGCCATGATTGATGGCATACAGCCGCGCGGAAAGGCCTGAACGCTAAAAAAACGTTGCATCAAATAACGATTTTTCACACTGACAAGTGCCGTCCGGGTTATGCGCTTTTTATGCAGCCGGTTAAGACATAAATATAGGTATTTAGAGCGCGGGGATTAATTTTACGGTTTATTTGGTGATTATATTTTTGTTTATTTTGCAGTATCTTTTGACGTTTTATGTCATTTAGAGTTGCATTGGAGTTTCTTACGGTTGCTTTTGAATATTTTCTCTTTTAGCCAATGCGAACTGGTGATTGCCGGCTCCACATGTTTGCCAAACGCCGATGAATTCACAGGACTGCGTCCTGCGCGTTTGTCTCCTGGAAAACGTGTAAAATTCGGAAGAAAATCGTTTGAAATCAACTCATTGAAAAAACGTTGGGATTTATGGCGGAAAATAGAAAATGTATTTAGATAAACTACTACCTACAATATTACAAAATGGTGTTTTAATTTAATCACTATAGGGCTGATTTTACAATCCCTAATAGATATTAAGCTCTTATCCCACAGATAGTGTAGGGGTATCTATCGAATAAGAGCTTATCTGAGGATTGAAAAATCGGCCCTTAATCTGTTGCTTATCCCACGTTTTATTCCTTAAATTCAGTTGTCAACATAGTCTAGATAATTTTTGTAAAAAAAAAATTACACCTTTCATAGTGAAATAAACGGATCAGTCAATACATGAGCCGATGTTTCGAGCTACCTAATTCGTAGTCCTTCCCCTGGGAGCAAGCGTTGCCGCGCAGTGTTCGTTTCGCTGCCACCGAGGCGTACGCTCCCAGAGGAAGTACTACGAATTAGTCCGAAACAGCGATCCAAACTTGATTTGTACAGAGTTATCCGTTTATTTCACCATGCGAAAAGTAAAACCGCCATCAAAAAAAAAATCTTAGAAAAAAACGTAAAATAATCCTCTAAAATAATGATAAATAAATAAAATAAAATAAAATGCGTTTATTTCGGACAACAGAAACGAAAGCCTAAAGTTTTATGGCCTAGCCCTAAGCAGCAGAAATATGAAGTCGGTGCGGTGCGAGCGGAATATTCTTTGAATGAAGCACTGACTTCATATTTCTGCTGCTTAGTGCTAGGCCATAAAACTTTAGGCTTTAGTTTCTGTTGTCCGAAATAAACGCATTTTATTTTATTTTATTTATTTATCATTATTTTAGAGGATAATTTTACGTTTCTTTTCTAAGGTTTTTTTATTAAGGCGGTTTTACTTTTTTGTTAAAAGATTTTTATTTCACAATTTTACGTTGATTTAACATTTTCAGAATTATCCTCCAACTCCTAATCGTTAAGGAGTTGTACCTTCCATCATCAGCTCATCAACATAAGATGATGATTACCGGACGCAAATACTTGAATAGCCTTAGAAAATATATGAAACACATGATACGTGCCTATAAAATTTGAAGGTTGCCCTCGATTTCCCTGAGATTCCTGATGGGATCCCACTGATCCCATGATGATTCAGATCATGACTTGGTGACAGTGGGACCATCTCAGGAGTATACCCTTTCGAATAATGATTTAACATTTTCAGAATTAACCTCCAACTCCTAACCGCTAAGGAGTTGTACCTTCCATCATCAGCTCATCATCATTAGATGATGACTACCAGACGCAAATACTTGAATAACCTTAGAAAATATATGAAACACATAGTACGTGCCTGTAAGATTTGAGGGTTGCCCTCGATTTCCCTGGGATCCCATCATCAGATCATGACTTGGTGACAATGGGACCACCTCATAATAATAAGGTGTGAAAATCGCGAAAGTTTAAATCAATACATTTCGTTACCATAAACAAAACTATTCTATAAAGCCCTTCCACACTCGCGGTAATACGCGCTATTGGTGATCGGCCGTGATTGACGCGTAATTACGGCGCTCGAACAGCGTCCGCGTAAACCAATTGACGGTTGATCGATTGTTCTTTATTCGAAATTGAAAATTATGAAGAAGTTAAGCGGCGCGGAGATGATTATTGAAATTGGGTGTTTGAGAGATGATGAAATATTTTTTTTAATATCACAACATGTTTAACACGAAATTACCGTGTGACTCGATCATAAACGGGTCACTCACGCACATAAGTCGAGTTTCGGATTAATTAGCAGTCCTTCCTCTGGGAGCGCAAGATTCGGCGGCAGCGAAACGAACACTAAGCGTCAACGCTCTGATCCCAGGAGGAGGACTACGTTTCAATAATGGTGCTGGAGATCACTGAGTGACTTCTTAACCACTGGCAGTGACAGCTAACCTCAATTTACTATGTTGATATGTCTATGACAGAAACGCAAATTAGCTGTATGTTAGTAGAAGGGTATGACATTCAAAAATAAGGCTTTTGGCCATAAACCAGACAGATGAAAGGCGCCTTTGACTTATCTGTATGCACTACAATTTTTCTGCCACTTTTTGAGAAGGACGAGGAACACACACATACAGCACACGTCTGCGCTTATGTCAAAATTTGTTACCTTCGTTCCTACAAACTGTCACACAAATGCCAAAAACACGCACACAATCAACAGACCCTGATCATTTTGATCAGACTTAATGTTAGAGATTTGGCAGAGGGGAAATCGCGCGTTAACATCTCCATTCCTTTCCTTCCCCCATACTACGAAATTCGAAAATCGAAGTTCGTATAGTATCGTCCCGCTCACTCTCGTGTTAAATAGTATTAGCTTGAGTGGGACGGCACGATACGAAGTTCGAATTTTGCACTTCGTAGTCGGGGGGCAGCTCTAAATTTTTGGCAATGATATCAATGTCATGGATGAGAATTTAGTCACTAAGTGATATTTAATAATCGACCCCCTGGTTTGTTCTGTATTCTGAGGCCCGAGTACGAATATTCGAATCCTTGGGTAACGTAGAGTAGTAACGTTACCGAGAAATTTATATGACGTTTGGAACAGCACCCACCCGTGAGCGTCTTTGGAACTAAAATTTAGTTGAGGTTACGCAGGATTCGAAAACATCGTGCTCGGCCTACAGAGGGTCGAGCACGACTTTACGAAAGCTGCGTAACGTTACAGTTATCGTATCGAGATCGAGAAACCTCGTACTAAATTTTAGTTCCAAATACGCTCACGGGCGGGCGCTGTTCCAAACTCGTCAACGTTTACTATTCGATTTTACATGACGCAGGATTCGAAAAGTCGTGCTCGACCCCCTTATGAACACGGAACCTTAAACGCTTCCGATCCGACCGGCGTTTTCCCGTAAACGATTAACTTCCGTCACAAAAATCTGTGACCGGTCGCCGGTCCGGGAACCGATCAATCGCTCCCGGAATAGACCGTTTGATGTGCATCGGCGCTCGCGCATGTTTACAGCACGCTGCAACTGCAACGCTATTCCTGTCATGTTGACAATTACATCCATACCTACTGGAATAAACTTATCACTAAGGATGGAAGCAGTGCAGCACGGTCATGCAAACTAATTCAATCCATTACTTGTAACATGGACCTCCGCAAAGTAACACCTGATTCAATCAAATAAGTATGCTATTATTAATTTTTTGTCGCCCCTTAAAAACACAAAAGAAATCAGAAATCACAAATCCTTATTTGCATTTTCACGTGTTTAGTCATAATAATGACGTGCAAATTTTATGTACCTAATCGTACTTACTTAATCAGTTTTTCCTTTTTTTATATGACAAAACAATAAAGATAAAAAAATAATAATTCAAGTAGGGTATCTCATTAGCAATTAATGTAAATTACACATAATTAAATGTATTGTAACTCATAAATTACAAAAAAAGCTTTCAAATTACAAACGTTCTCATAAAACACTTGTTACAAATCACTTTATTACTCCATTTCTCTTATCTTTAATCATGAAGATTCAATACTCAACATCGGAATTCACATCCAACCTCGATGCTCAATAAAATTAAATCCCGAATGACAACATGCCTTTGACATAAATACGAAAAGAATATTCAAAAGAAAAGGGCAGTCGGTGCGCTATCGCGGCCATTTATCGCGCGGTTGACGCGCGTCTATCGCGCGACAAATCTCTGTATGCTCGCCGACCTGTGCAGGGTTGTCAGAATAAAAGGTTTCTTATTTCGAAGAAAACTAAACAACTTAAAAAAGTGGGAAACCCTTGACATTTCATTCAATATTTCAAAAACGGGTAAACCGATTTTAATGAAGAAGAGCTAAGAACCGTCACGATTAAACGAGCTTTCGATTAAAAAAAGCCGCATTGGAATCGTTCAATCCGTTTGGGAGCTATGATGCCACAGACAGATACACAGACAAACAGATACATACAGACACACAGACACACGGATCTTTTTCATAGGGGGTTAAAAAGGGTGGAAAAAGTTGTAAATTCAATGAATCATGAAGTAATATCTACATAATATCTGGTCAATTAAAACGTGCCAGTTTGACCTGTGTATCTGTGTGCCTGTGTATCTGCGTATCTGTCTGTGGTATCGTAGCTCGCAAGCGGATGGACCGATTTCGATGCGGTTTTTTTTGTTCAAAAGCCAGTTGGTTCTTAGCTAAGTTTCATTAAAATCGGTTCATGCGTTTTTGAAATATTGAACTTTGAACTTTTCTAAATTGGTTATCTATACCGGCAACCCTGTTGTCACGGTTTATGATTTCATTTCGTAGATCAACCGCCCGCAGCAGGCATGTCGAGTAAATATTTGATTCAGTTTGTTTTCACTGTTTAGTTACGAGTAGTTGTAAATGTTTGGATTACTTCATAATTTGTTGGTCTATTACATTTGTAGTTCGGTTCGGTAATGGAGGGCTCTATTAAATTAAATTCTTTAGATAGCTGTAGTAATTGGAACGTTGGATGAGTTGTAAAACTCGTACATAAAACTCGAGAGTTACAACAGTACGAAAAGCTAGAACGTCAGCATACATTTAAGACGCTACTTAGGCTACGTATTCATTCTCGTATTAGATTTAAAATAATCTCGTTCAATATTTGAAATAAAAGGACAATATTTCTACCCATTATCATCATCATTATATGAGCCAAAAGACATCCACTGCTGGCCGGCGGCCTTCCCCAAAGCTCCCCACTCAGACCGGTCTTGTGCTTTCCGCATCCACCGCGGTCCCGCGATCTTTACCGGTCGTCGCTCCAAGAATGTACGATTTGATCTTTGGGGAGGAACCAATAGAGAGATCTCTCTCCAGGCAGATGTTATGCCTGGGGACCGAAGTCCGAAGGAAGATAGTTGGAAATTGTATTAATGCAACGGACTTGAGAAACTTCGTTAGCGCGATGTAGGACAGTGACGTCACTCGCGTGTGGCAAGGGTCGCTACAGATCTAATTCGACTCAATAAGGGCATCGCGAGCAGGGCCGGCTTTAGGGGGAGGGGCGACCTGGGCGACCGCCCGCGGCGCTGGGGTCTTCACAGGGCGCCGGGGTCTACACAGAGCGCCGGGGTCTACACAGGGCGCCGGGGTCTACACAGGACGCCGGGGTCTACACAGAGCGCCGGGGTCTACACAGGGCGCTGGGGTCTACACAGGACGCCGGGGTCTACACAGAGCGCCGGGGTCTACACAGGGCGTCGGGGTCTTCACAGGACGCCGGGGTCTACACAGAGCGCCGGGGTCTACACAGGGCGCCGGGGTCTACACAGGGCGCCGGGGTCTACACAGGGCGCCGCGCGAACCGGCATAATGTCACCACTGTCTACAAAAGGGCACCAAATGCATGACTCGCCCGGGGCGCCTAGATGATTAAGGCCGACCCTGATCGCGAGTTAAAAATCCGCTAGGATCGGTGTCGATCTAGTGAGTTCTATCTGTCATTTTCCACCAATGAGAGACAAGCTACTGGCCTATGATTGATGGAAATAGATAGACCTCATTTGAAACTAGCGATCCTAGCGGATTTTTGACTTGCGATAGCTCATTGGAAAAGGTTGTACCTAATCTGATCATCATCATCATCACCAGTCTTTTTTACGTCCCACTGTTGGGCACAGGCCTCCTCTCAGAATGAGAGGGCTTGAGCTATAGTTCCCACGCCGTGATAGCCTAGTGGTTTGACCTCTGGCCTCTCAAGCAGAGTGTCGTGGGTTCAAACCCCTGCTCGCACCTCTGAGTTTTTCGGAATTTATGTGCGAAATTACATTTGTAATTTATCATGAGCTTTTCGGTGAAGGAAAACATCGTGAGGAAACCTGCACACACCTGCGAAGCAATTCAATGACGTGTGTGAAGTTCCCAATCCGTACCTAATCTAATAAGGTATAATGTGACCTTTCCACATTCTTCTCTTTTTCCCCGCTAAATTTAATATCTCAAGCTTACCGTCATCGTAAAATACAAGATGGCTTCCAAACGGAAATACGGAGGAAAATTAATAACGATTAGCACCGACAAGTCTGGATTTAGTAAATATTATAATGGTCGCTTGTGTTTTCATAAACAAATACTCGTACACAACAAAGAGTGAAACATGTTTTGGAGCCGGACTTAATTCGAATTAACTGTCAAAGCCAGTTTGTGTGAGGTGTGTGAGTAAGACCGTGGAACATGTTATTTTATTGTGTCATTCTTGTAATTGATAGCGTTAATTTTTTTTTAAACGACAAGGAAGGCAAACGAGCAAGTGGGTTACATGTTGGTAAGTTATCACCACTGCCTATATAGACACTCGTAAGCCCGGGGGGTTTGCAGATGCGTCGCCAACTTGGAGAGCTAAGATGAAATGCCTCTTATGCCCGTAATTACACCGGCTGTCTTACTCTCCACACGGGAACACAACAGTGCAAGTAATTTACCACTAGCTGAAGCTGAGCTGAAGGATAACATACTGAGGAAACCTGCACACACCTGCGAAGCAACTCAATGGCATGTGTGAAGTTCCCGATTCGCACTAGCCCCGCTTGGTAACTATAGCTCAAGCCCTCTCATTCTGAGAGGAGGCCTGTGCCCAGGAGTGAGTGAGTGAATAACCTAACCAACTTAAAAAAAAACAGAAAAACCTGTATCACACCGACGACTGAAACGAATCTAAATGACACATCATACGTTGAAATCCGTCAAACGGTTTAGGCTGTAGAGCGGGCCAAAGAATTAGACATACATTACAATACGCTCGAAAAACATAACCCCATCGATGTACAAAACATTAGAGATAGGCCACGCACCTGTTCAGCGCTGACAAAATGCGGCCCTCACTCATTAGCTGTCATTAGATTGACATAATCTCAAACATCAAGGGATACTAAGTCACCGAATCCTAACTAATTAATATTATAAATGCGAAAGTAACTCTGTCTCTCTGTATGTTACCTCTTCACGGAAAAACCACTAAACCAATCTAGATGAAATTTACTAAGAAGATAGTTTGAATATTGAGGAATAACATAGGCTACTTTTTATTCGGGAAAATTATATAAATCCCGCGGGATAGCGATAACCGAAATCTACGCGGACGAAGTTGCGGGCAACAGCTAGTCATGATCTCAGTAGGAGTATCTTTTTGTATTTTTACGGTTTTCCCGTGAATATCAATTATATTTTTTACTAGCTTATGCCCCGCGGCTTTGCCCCCATGAAATATTTCAAAATGGGCTAGCTCCCTATCCCGTGGAAATTCCGAAAAATCCCTTCTTAGTGCACCTCTAGGATACTCAAGGTTTGTCAAATTTCAAGTCTCTAGCTCCAGTGGTTTAGGCTGTGCGTTGTCTGTCAGTCAGTCAGTCAGTCAGTCAGTCACGGTACTGTTTTATAGGTATAGAAAACTCACTGAAACATGAATACACAGAAAAAAACCAGAAAAATGCCAACCCCGAAAACAGCTAGTCACCTATAATTGCTTGTCCGTGCGCGGGGAAGCGGTGGCGTATCTGTATATTTTTTTGTATGTCAATGCATAACCCTCCTTCGGCAGTCGGGTAATAATAACCTAACCAACTTAGAAAAGTAGAAAAACCCCCGACATTGTCATTTCACAGTTCAGTATTTCAAAAACGGGTGAACCGATTTTAATGAAATTTTTCTAAGAACCATCTCGATTTAACTAGCTTTCGATTGAAAAAACTGCATCGAAATCGGTCCACCGGTTTGGGAGCTATGATGCCACAGACAGATACATAGATACACATGTCAAACTTATAACACCCCTCTTTTTCGTCGGGTGTTAAAATGCCTGATGATGATGATGATGATTAATCCACTTTTACAAACATTACCGTCAAGTTAATTAGCAGGTAGGTACGCCCTTTATAATTACGCCTAAATACCTATAATTAAGTCCGGGAGGCGTCATCGAGTGGACATTCTACCTGTCATTATGGTTACGACTGCATACACGGGGGACCGGTTGGTGTTTGGTACAAGTTACGGTACACAGCGTGAAGGGAAGAACCGGTATGTTGTCACTGGCAAAATTTTACATAAATCGACCGTTGATTCGAAAAATATCGTAACTCAAAATAATATATTTCGTGACTTTTGTATCATAAGTTAATTAATTGAAACCCTATCGAACTGTATTTTTACTTTTTCAAAATTTTGATAAATAAAAAAGATACACAGTATGAAAACACAGTAAGTAAGGGTTTGAAGTAAAATGTTTTAACGAATAAAATCCGTTCGCGACTTACAAACATTTTGAGTACCGTACAAACCGAAAAGGCGAAATATTATTGTGGGATTAATGTCGGATCACGAGTTACCATCTTAGTCCATCGAAGTTTTTGCAACTGTTCTATCAGTAACTGTCGATACAACTTTACCTGTCAGTAAAACCTCGCGCTGTTGGAGCTACGAGTAGCCACGAAAATAGGATTACTTCATTACCCATTTATATTGATAATTTTGTGCATTGGACTTTACAGAATAATCGCTCAAGCATCATCAATTATTATTCACATAAACTCTTTTTTTTAATTTTTGCAATGCAACTTTGGTTATGATGTTGTATTACTTAAAACAACAGTATTTTGACAAAATAATACTAAGGAGTACAGTGTAATTATAGATTACAATAATGCTCCACTAGTAAAATACGTTCATATATGGAATGGTATAACAGTTTCTGCAGTTACGATAATACTCGATAAACAAATTGTTGACATTTGTGGTCGTAACTATATCTAAAATCGAAATAAAGCATTTTTAAACGACTTAAAAAAAGGAGGAGGTTCTACGTTCCACTGTATGTATTTATTTATTTTTTTTATGTATGTTCATCGATTACTCCGTCAATTGTAGACCGATTTTCAAAATTTTTTTTTATTTGTAAGGGTATACTCCTGAGGTGGTCCCATTGTCACCAAGTCATGATCTGATGATGGGATCCCAGGGAAATCGAGGGCAACCCTCAAATTTTACAGGCACGTACTATGTGTTTCATATATTTTCTAAGGTTATTTAAGTATTTGCGTCTGGTAGTCATCATCTCATGATGATGAGCTGATGATGGAAGGTACAACTCCTCAGCGGTTAAGAGTTGGAGGATAATTCTGAAAATGTTAAATCATTATTCGAAAGGGTATACTCTTGAGGTGGTCCCACTGTCACCAAGCCATGATCTGATGTTGGGATCCCAGGGAAATCGAGGGCAACCCTCAAATTTTACAGGCAAGTACTATGTGTTTCATATATTTTCTAAGGTTATTCAAGTATTTGCGTCTGGTAGTCATCATCTCATAATGATGAGCTGATGATGGAAGGTACAACTCCTTAGCGATTAGGAGTTGGAGGATAATTCTGAAAATGTTAAATCATTATTCGAAAGGGTATACTCCTGAGGTGGTCCCACTGTCACCAAGTCATGATCTGATGATGGGATCTCAGGGAAATCGAGGACGACCCTCAAATTTTATAGGTACGTATCATGTGTTTCATATATTTTCTAAGGCTATTCAAGTATTTGCGTCCGGTAATCATCATCTTATGTTGATGAGCTGATGATGGAAGGTACAACTCCTTAACGGTTAGGAGTTGGAGGATAATTCTGAAAATGTTAAATCAACGTAAAATTGTGAAATAAAATCTTTTAACAAAAAAGTTAAACCGCCTTCAAAAAAAAAACCTTAGAAAAAAAACGTAAAATAATCCTCTAAAATAATGATAAATAAATAAAATAAAATAAAATGCGTTTATTTCGGACAACAGAAACTAAAGCCTAAAGTTTTATGGCCTAGCACTAAGCAGCAGAAATATGAAGTCGGTGCTTCATTCAAAGAATATTCCGCTCGCACCGCACCGACTTCATATTTCTGCTGGTTAGTGCTAGGCCATAAAACTTTAGGCTTTAGTTTCTGTTGTCCGAAATAAACGCATTTTATTTTATTTTATTTATTTATCATTATTTTTATAAATAAAATAACAATACTCTCTTATAAAACTAAAAAATCTAAAACACATGCCACATAAATATTCAATTATGTTTAACTAAGAAACCATAATATTAAGACTCAAAGTATTTAAAATCGTTTTAAGTCGAAATAATCTATGAAGTTTTCTTTTAACCCCCGACGAAAAAGATGGGTGTTATTAGTTTAACATGTATATCTGTGTATCTGTCTGTAGCATCATAGCTCTTAAACAGGTGAACCGATTTCTTTACAGGCGAAGTCAGTTTAATCGAGGTGGTTCTTAGCTAAGTTTTATTTAAATCGGTTTACCCGGTTTCGAACTATTGAACTTTGAAATAAAAATGTCGGGGGTTTTTCAACTTTTCTAAGTTGGTTAGGTTATTAGCGCATGTATTAATCTAATGTATGTATGTATGTCTAATTCTTTGGCATGCTCTACAGACTAAACGTAATACGAGGTGTCATTGGATTAGTCTTAGTTTTTTTTTATACGACGAGGAAGGCAAACGAGCAAGTGGGTTGCCTGATGGTAAGCGATCACCACTGCTGGAGGGTCCGCAGATGCGTTGCCAACCTAGAGAGCTAAGATCAAATGCCTCTTGTGCCCGTAATTACACCGGCTGTCCTACTCGCCACACCGGAACTTACGGAACGGGCTTAGCGGCATCATTAGCGAGTAAGATGGTGGTAGCGATCCGGACGGACCTCGCACAAGGTCCTACCGCCCGCAAACCGTCTTAGTTGTGGGAGTGACATAGGGTATATTGTTTCCTAGAATTGCAGTCGGGTTTTCTGATTTTGATTAAGAGTTGGTTAGGTTATCTTTGATTTTGTATGAGGTGACAAGTCCTTGTCCAATCCAAAGTCCAATTATAGAATGCCATCCTCACTGTCACTCTAACACTAGACTGTCACTTGTGTCTTGTGCCACGCGGCGTGGTGACAGGTTGACAAATTAAAACAGGTGACGGCGTCGGCGGGATTAAGCGGCCGCCTGTCATTGTAGGCTTTGGGCACGAGGGTATTTTGGACGATGCATATACGGAATTATGGCGCCTGAGTCATCATCATCATCACAATGAGCCTCATAAGGAAACTCAAAGTAACTCAGAGGGCGATGGAGGCTATGCTCGGGGTTTCTCTGCGGGACAGAATCAGAAATGATGACATCCGCAATAGAACTAAGGCTACCGACATAGCCCGAAGAATCGCGATACTTAAGTGGCAGTGGGCGGAGCACATTGCTCGCAGAACTGACGGCCGATGGGGTCTGAAGGTTGTCTAATGGCGGCCGCGGACCCGGAGACGCTGTCGGTAGGCCTCCAACAAGATGGAGCGACGACGTGGTGAAGATCGAGGGATCGCGGTTGATGCGGAAACCACCAATGCTGACACGATGATGATGATGAAACAAAACCCCATGTGGGTCATAAAGTGAAGATTCAAAACATTTTAGTTCGCAGTCGGAAAAGAAAACTTGTACTTAGTACATTCGATTTTTTCGTAAGAATACTAAGAACTTAATCTTTTCAGTATTTCTCTTGGTTCCCCTTGAAATTTGAAATTCCTACAGTAAATTAACCGGACAAGACTGTGGTGACACGGTAAATACTCAAAAACACACCAGTTAATTCAGTTACCAGCGTTTGCGCACTGCAGTATTTATCCTGTGGATTATCTTGTCGTCCGCTGAGCTTGCAAAACGAACGCTCTGTTTATTTAAATAAACTGTGCAACCGTTTCGAGTTAAGTTGAAGTCGGAAAACAAGTAAAGGTAGTGGAAATGGTGGCATGTTGAGCGGTTGTTGTTGTGCTTCGTAAATGGCCTCGTGGAGAGTGCCGAAACGCGTCAGCGTTTAGTATAGTGGTGGTAGTGATAGTTGGGTCTGTGTGGCATGTGTTGATTCGTGTAGCAGTGGAGGCGGAGGTGTTGCATGGAAACATACATTTGCCGCACAGATATAACTATTTGTCATTAGTGGTCGCGGGTGAGCAAAGTAATTGTTTTTTAGTTCATAAATATGGACCTCCGCAAAGTAACGCCTGATTCAATAAATTAAGTAAAGGTTGGCTGGTAGAGATCCCTTACTCGAATTTGATTGTTGTAGCTTGTGGTTTTATCCTGTTTTTTTTGCACAATAAAGTGTTTAAGTACTTACTTACTTAAAACAGGTGTGACTTCAGTTTCTATCATAGAGCACGAAACACAAGTTGTCCCGAAAACCAACAAGCTACCAGGCCCCCGTTTCATTTCATAAACGTGACAGGTGACAAATGACAACGACAGTTTGGTGTAGATTACTGACTTCAAAAGTTTGTGTATCACCAGACTTCATTTTAACTTTGAAGTGTAGATCGAATTGTCGTTGTAACTTGTCGCCTGTCACGCTTATGAAATAGGGGCCGCTTCACTAACTTTACAATTGTCGGTTTGTCATGACAATTCGAACTACATTTTATTGGCCAGTACGAAGCGCGCTAAAACAAAAGCTCTTCAAGTCAGCAATTGACACCCGAATTGACCCGAATTGTAATTTATTTATTATTTATTTATTTATTTATTTAAGGAGAACCAACAGCTTATAACACAATATAAGTAGTGAGAATGGAAACACAGAGCCAATTACAGGATCTCACAAATAGTGCTGTAATTTAAAAATTGACAGTTGTAAAGTTGGTGAAATAGGGGCCAGGTAGCAAATTTTACTTCGACGAAAATGCCATATTCTTAAATTATTAAAATTATTTAAATTTACTAACATAGTTATATAAGGTAAAATTACTAACCATCTATGGACATGTGTTCGCAATAAATGATTTATTATTATTATTATTATTATTATTATTATTATTAGGGTTCTGCAGGTAGGTCAAAAGAAAAAACGAACCTTTATAGGATCACTTTGTCATCCATCTGTCTGTCTGTCAAGACCCTTTTTCTGGAACTCGTGGAGGTAGCAAGCTGAAATTAATATCAAATAGGTACTCAAATCTGCAGTCCCTTGAAGCTGTGAAAAAAAATTACTTCTAAGTCAACGCAACAATACAGTCATTAAAAGTGACGTTTCCATACAAATTGCCATTTAATCAAAACCTATAGGATACTTCCAGTTGTCCCAGAAACTTGAAAATGACGGTAGCTCTTAAAGCACTATAAATAACACGTAATATTTTATTTAATTAGGATTGGTATAAATAATTTTAATACTGCCACGTCGCACTTCAAACTATAATTTTCTGTAAGTACCTATATTAAAATTATGTAGGCCAACGAATTCAACGAATGGCTTTATATTACAATTGAAAACAAACGTATCAAACGCTTTTAGCTCAGGAATGAATGAATGAACGAACGAGTCGGCGTTCGATCCTAATTCAATAACATTCAATTAAACCGCCCGGCAATTAGTAACCGGTCTCGAACGTGGATCATGATTTACTGAATGCGCCTGTGCAAAGTTATACCAAAATATTTTTAGTATTATAACCTAACTAACTTAGAAAAGTTGAAAATCTTCCGACATTGTCATTTCAAATGAACCGATTTTGATGAAGTTAGCTAAACTTATTTGAGGAACCACCTCTATTAAACTAGCTTTCAACTGAAAAAAACCGCATCGACATCGGTCCATCTGCTTGGGAGCTATGATGCCTGACAGATACACAGGTCAAACTTATAACCAGAGCTCGGACAGATCATAGCAAAAATAGATATGGAAATAGAACAATACTCAATAGAGTCGAAACTTAAGATTATAATTATATAAAGAGGATATTATCGTAATTTAACATTTTTACTTTATAATGAAATGAAATGAAAATAGTGAATAATATTTAGTACAAATAATTAAATAATAAATAAAAACATTGGTCTGTTCCAGAAAATGCAGTAGTTGATGATTGCATAAAATGTTCAATGCGACCATCAGCTTTAAAAAAAAATGAAATACCTTCACAAGCATAATTATGGTGAATTTTGGGGTTACTGTTATAAATGTAATTGAAAAATAGAATTAAATAATACTGTACATAATGCGACTCTATTAATTTTGTTTTATTACCGTGTTGCAATTATTTTGCTATGACCTGTCCGACCTCTGCTTATAACTATAACATCCCTCTCTTTTTGAGTCGGGGTTTAAAGACAAAATGCATGAACTAACCGCCTAAGAGTATCTCTCTGGTCAGTTTTGGGATAATCTTGAGAAGACTTTAAAACCACTCTGTAAAGACAAAGACAGACAGAGCAATCCTTTTATTGTTACGAGTATGGTATGCTTTTATAACACTGCGTGGGATTCTGTTATTGTTAATTCTTGGGAACTTTGCTATTCTGATATTACTTTTTTACAGTTTCATCAAAATTCGATCGGTATTCTTTGCGCCAAAGAGTAAAATTACAATATTAGTAGGATATGAGTAAAAAAGATCGTATTTATTTAATGTATCATTCCCGGGAAGGTTTTTTCTGACTCGATTTTAAATTTTTCAAATTAATTTTTTGTTTCATTACAAAATTCTTTCCTTAAACATATCTTATCTAATGCTTTCCATCAATTTACAAACTTAAAACAAAATACATAGAACGTTTCTTAGATAACACATCGTCCGTTGAAGAACATTTAATCTTTTCTCAGAAAAAGAATCTCGTTAGTAGTGAGCAATGTTTTAAATTTTGCTTCTGAATATTCAGAGTATAAGCTTAAATAAAATGCAAGGAAGCTAATAGGTGTTCTTCGTATTCTGAACCTAATTTAAAATAACAACTTTGTTGTAAAAGAATTGTTAAATGACTTGTTAAGAATAGAGGTATCCCTTAGAATATTCTAAGCAATAGCAACACGAAGTTCAATTTAGCAACCAACCAACAGTATTTGTGGAAGCCTACATAACGATATTGGGATAGAAGAGAAGAGTTCATCAATTAGTATGAGAACCGAACAGAGCGTTTAACATTTTTCACAGGTATTTTGACGTAGTATTTTCACGAGTGTAATTTAGTGAGGAAACACCTCGATTAACTGCTCCAACTTCCAACTTTTGTTGTGATGTTTGGACGGTTAATTGTTGACCAAGGTGTTTTGTTTTTAAAGCCTGACGTCACACGCGGAAAACGGTTGTTGGAACGCGTAATTGGAACGACCTGATAGCCTAATGGTAAGAGACCCTGACTATGAAGCTTGAGGTCCCATGTGCAATCCCCAGTCGGGGCAGATGTTTGTATGATGAATACGAATGTTTGTTCTCGGGTCTTGGATGTTTAATATGTGTATAAGGATGTATTTATCATAAGTATGTTTATCCGTTGTCTAGTACCCATGGTACAGGCTTTGCTTACTTTAGGACTAGGTCAATTGGTGTCCGTTGTCCCATGATTAAAAAAAAAGTTCTTAGTCCTTCTTTTCGGCTCGCTAGGTACATACACTTTTTCCTTCTACCCCGATATAGTTCTGTGAAACCGACGCTCAGCTGTGTATGTTGACGGGTTCAAAACATACTATTGCTTGGTCACTTCCAATTTTAATAAGCTTTCAGAACCAAGCCACATCTAGAATGATACCGTCATTGGCGCAGCCGGTAGGATCTTCATAACAAATCGTCGCGTCATGTTTTATGTAATTTGCCTTATCACGATCACGATCATCATCAGATATGAGAGCGGTGGCATCACAGCCACCATCAGATACTCGTATGAAAGTGGTGGTTTAGTCGCTTTTAGTAGATCCGCCGTGTAGATGGTATCACCACCGGAAGGAGTCTTGGTGTAATTAATGTTTTCTGTGTTTGATATAGTATTTATTTAATTATCGTTGCAACAAGATCTTTCCTAATCTTTCTCCTAATCTAATTCAGCCGCTTACCGAGAAGAGACGACAGTATTATTATTTGTACTCATTCAGTTCAAAAGCCAGATTTAATGTAGTGATCAATTAGATTGAGCTTTAAATATCCACAATGCCAACATCTTTTACCGATGCTTGCTCTTATTTTAATATTTTTATTCATGAAATATCTACTACAACGTAACTAACCTTTTATAAAAAAAAAACAAAATAAGGGACTCTAATAGGTTTTATCAAAAAAATCCATGTCTTGCGAAATCTATTGATAAATTTAAATCTAGGTTACAGACCTACTGAGTTACAAAAGCGCTTAGTTGATGCAACTTGTGACCAAAGGGCTGGCAGTTTTCTCTCTCAAAGAATCAGCATCGCTATTCAGCGAGGCAACGCTGCCAGCCTTTTGGGCACTATGCCACGGTGGTTTATTTAGTTTAAGCTTAGATTTAATGTCATTGTAAATTGCTTTTATACTGAGAATATCAATATACTGATATAGGACTGCTAATTTGCTTACAATGAATGAGTAATTTTAAATACCTACGCTACCTTTCCAATTCCCAGTGCAATAGACACTATTGATTGCCTTTAAAATTAACTTTGTAATGAACGATAAATTCTACAAAGTCTAGCTTTACTTAATCAAAATCTCACTCAAGATAAATTGGAAGTGAACAACAAATGATTTACTAGTAACGGTTGTCTCTGGTCGTAATAAATTCAACCAAACCAACCGGACCCTTGCGTGTCTGTAAAAAAAAAAACTCTATCCGGTTCCGCACGCGAATATAGTGCAAACTTAAACGACCCAGCGGCCAAAAAAGGAACTAGTGATCATGTACTGAATTCACGTCTACCGTTGGACAGTGGCGACATCGACAATGGTTTAGATAAGTTTGTAATTTCGCTTGTCACTGGATCGAGTCGCATTCGAAATTTTGATTTGTTCTGTTCGATTTTTGTCTCCGGCCAGGAATGCGTGAAGAATGACCGTTTAAATCAAGTAACTTTTTATTTTGTGAATTGGCTCTTTTAACGGCCAATTATTTGTCACTTTATCTTCTTACAAGGCTGCAAGGAGGTTATTTATACGCAGGTCATGCATGACAATGCCGTTTTCCGCTGTTTTACCTTTTGCATCTTTAAACGTAAGGATTAAGATAACTTGAGTTTTTCACTTATCACTTTTTCGTTCTATTTATGTTTGTAATAATGTATGAGTCGTAAATAATGGCATAGTAATAGTAAGTTCTGGTTATAGATTTTAATTAAAATGTTAATTTCATATCAAATCACGAAATTTCTGTACGTACGTCAGACTATACAGTAATGCTTGAAGGTTTAATTAAAGGTTTAAGATACCTTAAATTAATAATAATTAAATATCATGAGACGATTGACACCAATTGACCCAGGCTCAAACTAGGTCACCCTACTTGAATTATTTTATTTTGTCTTTATTGTTTATGTCGTATTAAAAAAAAACTAATTATTTAGGTACTATTATATAAAATATGCACGTCATCATTATGACTAAACACGTGAAACATATAATATTAATATCTAGACCTATAAGTAGGTATACCGTGTTTTATGCAAATAAAGATTTCTGATGTCTGACGATGAGGCAAAGCCTTATGGGTACTATACTTAAGCTAGTATCTCGTTAGAAATTGGTCCTTTTCCTCCCGTGTTGAGCAATCTAGCTGGCTTAGGGTATATTGTTTTAATAAAATGACAATGACAACGTCACTTTGTTCAAATAACTTAAGAACATGCTCATTCTGATTTTTTTCAAGTGAGACTGACTTTTAACAGTCGTAACTATAGACGATCGATAAAATCATACCAAAACACTAGTAAAGTCATGACCTGTTCGAATTATAAATGTCATACTAAATGTTTTAAGTTTAAGCACTGGGTGCCAAGATCTAGATAATGCAAGACATGAATTTTCATTTAAGATTTAAGATAAAGACATGTTTTCGAAATCGATATGGTAAGTTTAAAATCGACTCAATCGATTGGGACATGGTTTTTAATGATAATCATTTTAAATTTTAAAAAAGGTTCGGTTAACGGTAAACCGCGACTTTTCGAAGTCCTACTTATTGATGAAAAATAGACTGGTAAATTTAAGGCTCCTATAAGAAATTTAATTTTGGTAAAAAATTTAAAATATGACAGCGAGATATTTGTTTATTATCGTGACTATAATTGTTTACAAAATGTTAATAAGTTTTATCTGAGAGTTTTATCCTACCTTTAGATACTACCTATGAAAATACTTCGCATATAAGTAAATTGTTTATAACCGTATTAGTTTGAAATAGGTAGTAGTTTATGACACTGCTACATAATGAGGGTCCTTAAAATAGGAGTGTGTTTTTATGAAACCAGGCGAAGCCGAGTTTCACACTAATGTTTTGAGTATGATCACACAAGTGTTTTAAGACCTAATTATGGCATCGGCAAAGATGCGTGTAGCGAAAACAATGCATAGAAATTAAATCATGTGGGAAATTAAAAGACTGGTTATAAACATGTATGGAAAAAAAAGAAAATGGGGAAAAACGCGAACGGGAAGATAAATATCGGGGAAAAAAATATTGGGTAATTCATCTATACAGTCATGTTGCATACATTATTTATATGGTCACACGAATGTTTTAAGGCCTAATTATGTAGAGTAGCATACATTACTTTATCTACACACATATTATAAGTACCCAAAGCAAGCAATTTATTTTATTTTATTACGGTCGAATGTCAACCGGCTGATCGGTTTTTAGTTTCTACAAACTACCAGTACTAGTTACGTCACGTTTGATTTCTCTCTTGCTATTAAATTCGCTTAATCTTTGACTATTTTTAAAACTATGCTGAACGAGCACTATCTGTCAATCTGTACATGAGTTTTCTGGCTAACTTTTTAAAGTTTTCTATAGTTAGTATTTTTGTATTATTATGTATCTGTTATCGAGTTTCATTGAAATTATGTGTTTTTGCTATAAATGTTGCTATGTGTTGTTGCTATAAATTCGTGACCTAAAACCTTTTTAATTAGCACCACCTGCTTTAATATGTTCTTACCTTTATTCCATTATGGTTGCCTGGTAGAGATCGCTCTGTAGTGATAAGGTCGCCCATTGCTACCTTGTATTTTCTTTGTGCCTTATTTCTTGTTGTGACTGTTATGTGGTGTTCAATGAAGAGTTATTGTATTGTATTGTATTGTAAATTTGTTAGTTACTGGATTCCTGAGCTTTTATCGTCAACGTTTGAGAAATTAACTTAAACTTTTACGCCAACGGTTCAATCATTACAGAGCTCCTTTTTTCCAGTTCATCTGCAGCTTAACAGATAACTCGGACGTGGCCAGAGCTTTGAAATATAACTTCTTGTTTTATGAGCTTTTAAGCTATAACTGGCAAACCCTTCTGAAAATGATTTAGTAATAAGTACTAGTTTTTAGTTATTACTACAAGTTTAGTTTTAGAGCCCTAGAAATGTAATTTAGTCGACGTTGGATGATAAAATGTAGGATTTTGTTGTGCATTGTATTCGTAAGTGAAAGGATTCAATTAAATAGAAAATGTTACTGCTTGAAGCACATCCTAAATATTTAAACTTACTAACTATTGATTTAACAGCTATTAATTGACCTTATGAGCATAAAATATACCAGTTAATGCGATAGTGATAGTACTTTGTGTACTTAATTGAGATTTTTATTGTTATATTAAATAGGAACCCTAATGTTAGAAATAATGAGAACGGGATGTTGCCCGCGATTGCCTTATAGGTTTGATGAGCTCCCGATATTTCGACGCAGTTACATGCATCATGATCACGGGCAAACCGCGAATCATTAATAGTTATTTGTTATACAAGGGTGCAAAGTTGTGTTTTACCCGCGAGTGTGGAATTGAAACACAAGCAAGGATTCTATAGTTGAACCACGAGCGAAGCTAGTGTTTCTAAAATAGAATCCTGAGCGTAGCGAGTGTTTCAACACACGAGAAGTAAAATACATTTGCACCCGTGTGTAACACAAATCTTTTCACCTCACTGTAGCGATGAAAGCGCAACATGCAAAAAAAAGCTCGTATAAATAAATCGCCATCACTGGGTTCACCATTTTTTTACGACATTATAACAGAAAACTCTGGAAGTTGTGTATTTTTACGTGAGTTGGAGTAGGTGAGAAAAATTTTGTTGACAATGTTGATATTTCTGACGATACGTTTTGAAATTGCATCGACTCAACTTGTGCGTTCAAAGTTATATTCAACATCATTATAAAAAAAAACAAATGTTTCTTATAGAATTTTAAGAATAAAGCTAAATTTGGTATTGGTCGAACGAACCATTATTATGAGCGTTTTACGTTTTGTCATCTGCCAAAAGCTACTTAAACGCGCTCCACTCCAAGGTCAAATTACTTTCCCCACTAGTGGATAAAACGCGATTTTACCCGCTGGTATTAAAGGATAAAAGACGGTTTTCCGAGGTAGTGAGGGGAAAAAACTGTATAGACGCCTTATGGTTTTACTCGGTCCGTCTGTCTTTAATAATTAGTCCACCTTTCTCCCATCCTAACTAATATTATAAATGCGAAAGTAACTCTGTCTTTCTGTCTCTCTGTCTGTCTGTTACCTCTTCACGGGAAAACCGCTGCACCAATCTAGATGAAATTTGGTAAGAAGATAGTTTGAATATTGAGGAATAACATAGGCTACTTTTTATTCGCGAAAATTGTATAGTTCCCGTGGGATAGCGATAACCGAAATCTACGCGGACGAAGTCACGGGGAACAGCTAGTAGGATCATCAATCGCCAAACCACCATTCATAAACGTCAGTACATTTGTGTGTGTATGTGTGTCACAGCCTCGGGCATCCTCACCCTCCATATATTCGGCCATTTCAATTATTTTATTTACGGCAATGCAGAACAAGACGTTGTTAGTAAAATGCGTTCTGCCCCAGGGCGGTATTCTAGGCCCACTGCTGTATCTGTAGTATGAAATAGGGTTGCTGATTTGCTTCTGGCGGTTTTATAAAGGGTATTTTGATGTTTGTATTAAAATTTAAGATGATTGTGATGTTTTGTGAATGAAAAAGGTAGCGTAATATTTTAATAATTTAATTAATAGTTTGTTTAAGCAGAGATGTTCAGAGGTCGTTTTAGGGCCACGGGACTTGAATAAGGCTTTGTTACTTTGAGACATAAACGTAATTAGATTTTGCGTTTCTACTATTTCAGTGTAAAACAGAGGGATGTTATAAGTTGGACGTGTGTTGTTGTGTGTATGTTGAGCCTGTAGTCTCGTAGCTCCCAAGCGGATAGACCTAGTTAATTGAGTTTAATTAAAATCAGTTCAGCCTTAAAATTAAAAATGTGGGAGTTTGTTCAACTTTTATAACTTGTATTTGTAATAAGCTACGCACACCCTGTGCAAGCGCCTTGCAAAGCATGCTTGCGGTTTTACAAGCTCGTGTCCGCAATCATATCATCCGCAGAGCAATCACTCGGTGCAAGAGCCGCAGGCGAGAGCCAAATTATCAGTTAGGCGGGTCTGTTTATTTTCGCTGCGATTTAAAATATGTTGTTTATCTTTTTTTTTTTTTCTTTTTATGCGTACGATGGAGTATTTGATCACGAACGAAGCCGTGTTGCTTTGTTTTTGATTTAAATCAATATGTAAATCGAACACTAAAAAGACAGGAAATACAGTAAATGAAAGACTCATTTTATGATAGGTTTACATAGACCAGGAATAAGAAGGGATTTTGGGAAATAACGACTGGTTAGGGAGTTCTGCCACCGAAGCGAAGCCACAGACGAAAGCTAGTGTACACATATTTATACATACAATACATAGGTCATCAAACTTAGACCTGCTATAGACATAATGAAAACGGGATATTGACCTCGATTACCTTATAGGTTTGATGATCTACCCTCGAAACTGCTTCGAAACATCGGGAGCTCATCAAACTTATAGGTAATCGCGGTCACTATCCCGTTTTCATCATGTCTAATGCAATTAACCGCGAATCATTTAAAACTGTTAGACCTGTTATAATCAATACAGCAGTAATCCTGTTCCTTTATTTTCTTTATTCTTGTTAGTGACCTTTTGAAAAGAGAGAGAAGATAAATATTTAAACTATTGCAGGCCCGTATTGACGACCGGATGGCCTAGTGGTTAGCGACCCTGACTATGAAGCTTGAGGTCCCGGGTTCGAATCCCGGTCGGGGCAAATGTTTGTATGATGAATACGAATGTTTGTTCTCGGGTCTTGGATGTTTAATATGTATATAAGTATGTATTTATCTATATAAGTATGTTTATCCGTTATCTAGTACCCATAGTACAGGCTTTGCCTAGTTTGGGACTAGGTCAATTGGTGTCAATTTGTCCCATGCTATTATTTATTTATTTATTTTTTTAATATTTCACCAACTTTACAATTGTCAGTTTTATAGGACAATTCGAACTACATTTCTTTGACAATTGAAGCGCGCTAAAAGAAATGTTCTTCTAGTCAGCAGTTGACACCGAATTGTCATTGGAAACCGACAATTGTAAAGTTGGTGATATAGGGGGCCACGTCTAAGTAAAGCCTATGCCTAACTAAGCCATTTAGGAATGTCTGTAGGATATATTAAAGCGGAAAAACTCAGATTAACATTGATTTGTCATTTGTATCATGAGTTCTACAAGGAAGAGGGAAGGGGATACCGTTCTTACTCAAGAATTACAGAAAAGCTGAGCAAAAAACAAGGAAAACATTAAATTACTTACATTAATGCCTTTGGGTGATTACTTCGATGCCTCATTTCTTAAAACTTCAAAGGGAAATATGAAATTAGCTTTTTACTTTAAAAGCTTTCGAGAGAACACTTTTGATTGCTATTTAGGTCGAGGAATTGGGATGGATTCAGCGTCGAAATAATCTGTCGGCAACAATATACAGTCAGCAGTGGAAGTAGCTAAGCAACCGAAGCGCTCACAATGATCTAAGCACGGCTCTATTGTTATAGACATAAGAGCTTGTGCAGATCATTGTGAGCACTTCAAATTCAAAATTCAAAATTTTATTCAGCAAATAGGCAGTTGAATGCTCTTTTACACGTCATTTTTTTGAGTCTACCAGCGCTTTCGGAAATACCATGATTACCAAGAAGAATGCGCCGCAAGAAACTTGGCACAAAGTCATTTTTTCAAAAAAAAAAAACAAGTTTCATTAGCTCTTACAATACTGATGACCTATCTGGCCAATATCAGTTTTCAATGACAATTTGGTGTCAATTGCTGACTTGAAAAGCTTTGGTTTCAGCGCGCTTCACACTGGCAAAGAAATGTAGTTCAAATTGTCTTTACAAACTGACAATTGTAAAGTTGGTGAAATAGGTGAAATGTTTATATTAATTTATACTTGAACTTGAAATGAAACATGCATTCAACTTATTCTCTTTCCAGAATGCTTTGTTTCAAAATGGTTGTTTAGCCCAAAGGCATACGTGTCGATGGAAATCATCCCATAGCTCACGATTATCTACTATTGTACCAATTGTTTATGGTAGAAATGGTAGGAATAGTAGTTGTGGACTGTGATTTATCCACCTTCTGCTTACCATTTATTTGAGTTCACTTTTCGTACTGTTTAGGTTTAAGGCAAAAAGAGGGGCGTTACAAGTGTGATGTGTGTATCTGTTCCTGTTTGTGGCATCGTAGCTCCTAAACGGATGGACATCTAGATAAGGTTTTTTTTTACTCGAAAGCTAGTTTAATTGAGATTATGCTTAGCCTTTACATTGAACTTTGAAATGAAAATGTTTATATTCCAAAATCTACATGTTTATATGTATTTATGTTTTTTAATTGTTTCAGGTAATAGTTGGCTGTTTGTTGAGGTGACACTAAATGTAAAAAAGAGGTAACTAATTTCAACTTATTCGTATAAAATCTAACTTTAAAAATATAAAATTGAACATTATTTTACATGAAGGTACTATCCGGCAAATTGATTCTTGCCCCACTGTGGAACCTTTTCACTGTAAACGACATAGTGCCATAGCATTGCATGACAAGGAAAATTCATAACGTATACGGTATTTACTATGAAAAATTAAAATGTTCTTTGGTATGTCAGGACAGGTATCTATTAAGTCGACCTGTGCTTAGCAAAACGATTCAGACAGATTTTAATAAAAGCATTACTGAATTGAACTTTTAAAGTACAATTAAAGAAGTTCCATACATACATACAGTCACGCCTGTTTCCCGGAGGGGTAGGCAGAAACCACGGACTTCCACTTGCTACGATCCTGACATACAACCTTTGCTTCCCTTAATCTCATAACATTCTTCATACATGCTCTTCGATTTTGGGTACTCCTGACCTGTCCTTAAAGAAGTTCCTCCTAGTATTATTAAAGTTTAACGATCCCAAGTACAATTAAATTTAAAGAAACCACTTCATACTCACAAGCATCGTGGTAACAAACACGAACAGCCATTTCAAACTTATAATGAAACTTCACAGTTCTAAAACAATTTCCGCTGCATAAAAACAGTTGGCTAACTTAATAATGTTAAAACAGTGTTGCCAACTGCGTTCAACAAGCTTATTATGCAGCTAAAGACTAGACTAAACTGTCTTGAAAGATGGAGTAACGAGGTTCCTTGTAGTTTGGAATTTTCTTCTAGTGATGTTGTAAAAATGCCCCGAGATCGACGAAATTGCGAATTGTTAAAACAAGGTTTTTTTTTTTTATTGAAAGAGGGAGGCAAACGAGCAAGCGGGTCGCCTGATGGTAAGCGATCACCGCCACCCATGAGAACCAGCAACCCCAAGAGGGTACAAAGATTTTAAGTTTTCCATTGTTAGCAGAGCCCTGCTCCTAAGCAAAATGTAGGCACGCGGTGTGGGGTCATTTTGTCTTGGTCTGTGACAGACATAAAATTTTTTGATTTTGATATTTTTCTGAGTGGTTGAGCTACGTTCATGCCTAATTTCAAGTTCCTAGGACAACTGGAAGTACCCTTTACGTTTTCACAGTACGTCAATTTGTATGGAAACAACCATTTTAATGATTGTATCTTTTGATTGAGTTGACTTAGAAGTTTGTTTTTTAACAGCTTCAAGGGACTACAGGCTTGAGTATTTGGTATTAATTTTCAGAGATTTTTCAGAGAAAAAGGGACTTGACAGACAGACATGGTATTAATTTCAGCATGCTACCTCCACGCGTTTCAGAGAAAAAGGGACTTGACAGACAGACAGACAGACGAACAACAAAGTGATCCTATAAGGGTTCCGTTTTTCCTATTGAGGTGCGGAACCCTGAAAAAGTGAAAAATCCCGGAAATATTGAATGTCGCCGGCGCAACACTACGAGCTTCCAATTTTAACTAACTTCAGTTTGTTTGCAGTTTAAAAACTTTCGAATGTTCGAAGTTCAAAATTGGAATTAGAGACAAAATGTAGTAACTGAACTGAGACTCCTTCCGCTGAATACTTTTCCTATTCTGTAATGGGCGCTTTTAAAATGGCGGAGTTTTTCGTGATTTTTCCTACTCTTAATTTTTTTAAATCGGAATGTAGATAAATTGGGGTGCTTGTCAAATCACTCACGAATATAATTCGAGCTTAGCCTGACATGTTTCGGACTAATCCGTAGTCCTTCCTCTGGGAGCGCAGCTGACAACGGCTAAACTCAACTTATACATATGTATAGGAATGAGTGATTCGTTTTATTTCACTATAATTATCCATATACGATTGACTACCGGATAGCCCAGTGGTTCGAGACCCTGACTGAAGCTTGAGGTCCCGGATTAGATTACCGGTTGGGGCAGATGCTTGTATGATGAATACGAATGTTTGTTCTCGGGTCTTGGATGTTTAATATGTATTTAAGTATGTATTTATCTATGTAAGTATGTTTATCCGTTGTCTAGTACCCTTAGTACAGGCTTTGCCTAGTTTGGGACTAGGGCAATTGGTGTCAGTTTGTCCCATGATATTTATTTAATATTTATTTATTTATTATTTAATATACTTATATTAGCCGAAATACCTATGTTGAGGTGAGTTCAAACATGTATTTTGCAGGGTCCCAATACTTCAACACACAAGGCATAGGGGATACGACGCCGCAGGCTTTAATTACCCACTGAACATATTTCGCAATCAATGCTTCATTTATAATATATGTTTGTTATTTAAATTAGCAAACGTAATTAGCAATAAATGAACGCTTTGGTACGGTAGATTGTATGCATTGAAATTATAATTTTCTATTAGTTTCAGGCCATTTGTTAAATTGAGCGCTCGTATTTAATGTATGGTTTGGCGAAGTTTTCTCAGGTGTGGCACGTGAACATCTGCAACAAGAGGGTTTTTGCAAACGCGTAGCCGACTTTACTACGTAAAAATGTGTATCAAACGTCGAGGTATTGAAATAATACATATTTTATGTTATATTAATGTGTGAAAATCGCGAATCTGTATAAGATGCCTATTAATATCTTACGAAGGGCTAAGATAGACTCTTAATCTTATACATAATATTATATTAAATATTGAACGAGGTATTTAGAATCTATAAAATAACCAACTCAGAAAAGTCAGAAAAACCCCAGACAATTTAATTTAATAATCCAATATCTCAAAAACGGCTGCATCGATTTTGATGAAACTTAGCTAAGAAACGTCTCTATAAAACTATCTTTCGATAAAAAAAGCCACGTCCAAACGGGTCTATCCGTTTGGGAGCTATGATGCCACAGGCAGATACACCCATACACATATACAAACAATACACAGGTTAAACTTATAACACCCCTTTTTTACGTAGGGGGTTAAAAACGAGCATGGATAGTCCAGGTAGAGCACTAAAGCATTAAAGTCCCAAAGCCATACCTACCTTCCCCTAATCTATGACGTTAGGTTCAGTCAGTAGCAGAAGTAGCGAAGCAACCGAAGCGGCCACAATGATCTACGCAAACTCTTATGTCTATAACAATAGAGCCGTGCTTAGACCATTGTGACCGCTTAGGTTGCTAAGCAACCTAAGCGGTCACAATGGTCTGCACAAGCTCTTATGTCTATAACAATAGAGCCGTGCTTAGACCATTGTGACCGCTTCGGTTGCTTAGCTATTTTCGCTGCTGGCTGTACAGTCTTTACTCATCTATTACGCATATGATATCCCCCGGCATCGCTCGCGCACTTTCGCCCCCACGCAATCTGAAATCGCAAGCCTTACTGCGCTTGCACATTTGCCTTGACATCAGAAAGTTATAACTGAGATTATAAACACATTCCAATTTGAATCTTCACACGTGCGAGCAACGTTTGAAATGGATTAAGAATTACGGTTTTTTTTTTGTTTCAAGTGGAGCATTTATCAAGCCTACGCTAGGGTATAAAGTTGCGTTTAATTTATCTTCATTCTTTGATTAATTATATTTAAAGGATTTTGCATGGTTATAAATAGTTTTTATGAACGTAATATTATCAAGTATCTTTTTGTGTTTTTGGTCCTGGAGAGCTGAATTATAATAATATTAGTTCCGATAGAGTGTGGCTTTTGAGATGTGATGCTGGAGGAGAATGAAAGGCATAAGTTGGATGGAACGGAAGCCAATGAGAAAGTACTAGCAATGGTTAATGAGAGGAGAACGAGCCTGAATACCATAGAGAATAGACACGGGGAAATGATCGGACATTTGATACGACACGACAACTTCTTTAAGAACATTTTAGAAGGAAAAAATTGAAGGACAGAGAGGAAGAGGTCGACCTAGGCGAAGCTACATGGACCAGATAAAGGAGAAGGCCGGTGTCGTGTCGTATCAGGAGGTCAAGGAACTGGCTCATGGGAGAGACGGTTGGAAGAAACTCCACCGACAAGAGTGTAACTCTTAAGTTTGATGATGATGATGATGATGATGAGTGTGGCTGTCATTTTTCACACAGATGGCGCTATCCACCAAAAATGGTTGTTTGTAACCGTTATTTTTAAAAAAAGTTTTTAACCGACTTCAAAAAAAGGAGGAGGTTCTCAATTCGTCGGAGTATTTTTTTTTTATGTATGTTCCCCGATTACTCGAAGACGGCTGGACCGATTTCAAAAATTCTTTTTTTGTTTGAAAGGTTTTTTTGTTTGGTCCCATTGTCACCAAGTCAGGATCTGATGATGGGATCCCAGGGAAATCGAGGGCAACCCTCAAATTTTATAGGGACGGATCATGTGTTTCATATATTTTCGAAAGCTATTCAAGTACTTACGTCTGGTAGTCATCATCTCGTGTTGATGAGGTGATGATGGAAGGTACAACTCCTTAACGGTTAGGAGTTGGAGGATAATATTTTAAATATTAACGTAACTGAAAATTGTGAAATAAAAAATCTTTTAACAAAAAGTAAAACGGCCTTCAAAAAAAAAACCTCAGAAAAAAAACATAAAATGATCCCCAAAAAGCCATGAGTTTTATGGCCTAGCAGAAATATGAAGTCGGTGCTTCATTCCAAGAATATTCTGCTAGCACCGCACCGACTTCATATTTCTGCTAGGCCTTAAAACTCATGGCTTTTTGGGGATTATTTTATGTTTTTTTCTGAGGTTTTTTTTTTAAAACACTTTTGATATGCACAAAATACGCCCTCTATTTCTTGCATGACAGTGTTAAAATAGAAAACTTAATTATACTCTCACAGACTTTAATTAACTCTTAATTGCTGCAATCATGGCGTCTTGATATCAAGTTATGATGCGCAGGATTGATTCAAAGTGACGGCGGCAGAATGAGTTAACGCCTTGGTCCCGAGAAGAGAAGTCAGGTTAAAATTGAACCATGTAATATCTATGTAAATTATAATATGCTATGTAAATTAACATTTCAAGGATGTCGAATCGATCTTTCTTGAAATCGGTGTAAACAAAGTGCCTTCTAAACCAAATTCTTGTATTTTTATTCTTTCGGTCATCCCGTTCGAAACTATTTCTCAAATTTCAAACTGTAACTTAATATACAGAAAGACCAGAAAAATAAATTCTCGAAATGGAATTCGAACCATGGACCTCCACCATACCGTGGGTTTGATTTAAACTGACACGTGACTATATAAGAGTTTTCGCTGCTACCAATGATTGCTCGGATGACGCAGTTGGTAGCTGTCTGTCTGTCTGTCCATCTGACAGTGTTCCTGTTTACCATTTTGATTCGAAACCCTAAAAATTTACAAACCATTCCATTCCGAGATTGGACATATATTCGAAGTTTTCAGAGTGTTTAGCAAACGTCATACATACATAACCCGTCACCGTCATTCCGCGTCGTCGTTAAAATGACAACTCATTCGTCCCGCCGCGCGGTTGAGCCACAGTCAGGGTAATGCAGTAGCTTTGCACTTATTTCTATCTTAAACTTATTCCTTTGAGAAAGAGAATTCTTGGTGGTTTGGGATCCATGCACAATGGCCAGGTTAATTGTTGGCTAGCAGAGCCGTCATCAGACAAAGCAATTAACATTTACCATTTTATTGATTTGCCCCTTGAGTAGGGAACCCATGACATGTGCACCCAGGGTGTTCAAAGCCCCAATAAAAATAAAATAAAATAAAATAAATCTTATTTCTAATCACGGGCATGGCATAATCACAAAGTAAAGAGATTATAACAGATTATAACAGTGGAGCGACGCCTTTGATGTTTGCGTAAATGCCGACCCCGCAACCAAGGCCACAGCAGCAGCGGTCTTCCTAGTTACTAACAAAAACGGGCAGCGGCGGCGTATGCAACTGGGGTCTGCCCTACCCGCCCCTCGCCCCGCACCCCCCGCACGATAGCCATGTCTAGACGGCTTCGTCGGATGACTGTATTGGCACTGTATACAGGCTGTGGCATAGGGCCGCATGCATCCCGCGGGCCGCGGGTTGCCGACCGCTGAATAGACCGAAGCCATGACTTTGATTTGACTTTTATTTTCTAAAATTTTGTATAGATAAAGCAATGTATGCAGCTCTACATAATTAGGCTTTAAAACAGTCGTGTGATCCTTATTATGAAACTCCGCTTAATATAAATAGTTGTGTATTTATTTTTTGTACTTTTTTTAATTGTTGTGTTTCTTCTATATTTTTCTGTATATTTTGAATTTGCCAGCGCTTTGGTTTGTTACTGTCATGCTGTGTAAATTTTTTGGTAAAATAAAAAAATAAATTACGTAACTAGTTGCATAAACTACTATTCTGGCATCATGCATACTGCGGCAAAGTAATTCATTTGGAGGGTTGGATATCGTCTGTGCGATGCGTAATCCCGCCGTTAGGGGAATGATACAATTTTCATGTTCATACCACGGTAATGATGTTTTATGCCATGATTGCAGACATTAGGTTTTTATGGCGAACGTAAACAAGCTGAAATATGCTACGAAAGCAGGCGCACAGCATTAGAGGTAATGGTTGTGTCAAATAATAGTAGCTTTGGCACGCGGCTTCGCGTGGCAGAATCTATCCCACGGGAGTTTCGAAGCAAGTTTAGCATTTTTCTTCTATGGTTAACATTACCAAGGACGATAAAACCAAGAGGACTGCCAATGGCTGTACAATGTCGCGTTCCTGTAAAATAATGAGCCTGCTGTATGTAGCTAGTTTCACTATAGAGAGGTCTCTGTACCATTAATTTTGTATGACACTTAGACCTCTGGCTAACACAATAGCGCCATTGAACTGAAAGAAAAACCGAATCTAGATGGTGCTATTGTGTTAGCCCGAGGTCTAAATGTCATGCCAAATGAATGGTAAAGAGACCCCTCCGTAGGAAAACTAGCTACAGCAGGCTTATGATTTCAAAGGAACGCGACATCGTATAGACACTGGCAGTCCTCTTGGTTTTATGGTCCTTGATATTACCAATAATTAGAATCTTCATAGATGTGCAATGTGTCAGGATTGAATTCATAGCTAGTATAGGCAGGCTACAATACAATACAATACAATACAATAACTCTTCATTGAACACCACATAACAGGAAAAACAAGAAATAAGGCACAAAGAAAATACAAGGTAGCAATGGGCTACCACGGCTTTTTACTTTTTAACCGACTTCAAAAAAGGAGGAGGCTCTCAATTTGTCAGAATATATTTTCTTTACTCAATGCAAATCTCTTTAATAAAACCAAAATCTCGTTCAGCCAATACCAAATCGGCATTACATTCAAGCCTTCACTTTATCAAGATGAGTGTCAGTGTGAATAATCCCGCTTGATAACGGGCAGACTTTGATCAATTGATGTCTGTACACTTATCGATTCCGTTTCATTCGATTGTGGATTATCGCTGAAATCCCTAATTTTGCACTGTTTTAAATTATTAGTTTTTGCGTTGAGCAAAAATGAAATAACTTGATGAATTATTTATTCGCCCCTAGTCCGCGGGGCTTCTACATATAAAAGATGGCGATTTTTTAGATGGGAACCATTAAATTTATACATGGTGTCTATAATACACGGTTCATTATATAACTCGGAGACTAGGGACCGGGACGAGACCTCGCACACACCAGCGGACTTGGTTTGCTAGCTAGCTGTGTCAGGATGAAATGGGTTTTACACGTAGTAGAGCTTGGTCATGAGCTTTACTCATCCTCAAGGTCGATTGAGGTGGTAGAAATAACTGCAGACACATCATGTTTCACTTCTAGGCCAGTCTTTATTTGATTAAGGCCTACATCAATGACTCTACCGCACGGTTCGGAAATAACCTCTATTGAGAAGATACCGGCAAGAAACTCAATGAGGTATAATCTTTTCAATAATAACACCATACGAGGTCTAAATTAGTTACAATTGATATCACAGTTAACTCGTTACTATTAACGCGAAATGCAAGTACCATATTGGAAACGTTGGAGAGTTCTGTGCTTGCGCCCATTCACGTGATCTATCGCCAAGATATCATTTAAGACTCAAAATAAGACTCTGTACTTGGGGCACAGGCACTTAGTTCATTAAATCACTAAAAATTCTCATTAAAACTCAAAACACCAAGCCGATGCAAACGGATTACATTACCAACTTGTGATCAGTCCGACCCCCCGATCAAGAATGCCCTTTTCTTTTCCAAGTTACTAAATGTCATTTCGACCTTATACAAACTACCCACAAATGAACCAAGCACAGACCACTCCCAAGCAGTATTTATTTGACAGCTGTCACCGCTTGACGTTTCGTTAAAATCATAACAAATGAAGGTAATTTATAATTAGACTATGATCAACACCGACTAGTGTATCGATTCTCCGACTTATATATTATATGTAATGAACCGTAAGTATTTCATTAAGTAATTGAGCAAGTCTAGGAGAATACATCTGCGAAGATTTTCCTTGAAAAAAAAAAACAAATATTCTCCCAAATATTCACAGCCTCGGCCGGTTGTTTCTTTTTCCGAAAAAACTTCTTTCACTAGTACTGATTTAACAATATAAAAAAAATGTCCAACCCAATCGACACTCGGACCTTGAATCCATTGTCAATTTTCTTAAAAACATCGATTCTAGAAAACCGCAGTAGAAAAACACAAAATCATGTACTGGCAATATAACACTAAATAAATAATTATATTCGACATAATGAAAACGGGATTTTGACCTCGATTACCTTATAGGTTTGACGAGCTCCCGATATTTCGACGCAGTTACATGCATCATGATCACGCGCGGGCAAGCGACTGAAATTTCTAACTTTTTTTTTTTTCAAATTTCGAACTGATGCGTAAGTATACAGAAAAAGCAGAAAATATTGTTCTCGAATTGGGGTTCGAACACAATCCTTTACCAAACCGTGGTAGAATATAATGTAAGTGTAAGCGTAATTGCTCGAATAGAGTAGGTAATTGGATAAGCGCGTTACCGCGGTTTGCTAAAGGTTTGGGTTCGAACCCCAATTCGAGAATTTATTTCATCTACACACATATCCATAAGTCCTCTATAATGCGTTCAGAAACCGTAGAAAATAACCAGCATTTCGACAGCCAGTATCGAAAAGCCATTACGACATCGATTTCGAATTCGATGTCGTTGTGAGTTTCAAATTTGAATCTTCAAAAACCAACATAATTTACAATAAAGAAAACATTCGGTACGAAGCGTGCTCGGCATGTTTGTCTACATCTACACTAATATTATAAAGAGGAAAGATTTGTACCTATTTTTGTATGTTTGTAATGAATAGGCTCAAAAAGTACTGGGCCGATTTAAAAAATTCTTTCACCAATAGAATGCTACATTCTTCCAATTTGACATAGGCTACATTTCATTTTGAAAAAAATTAGGGATCCTTGGTAAAATTTGAACAATGTAACCGAAGGTGTAGAAAAATGAGTCTTAAAATGTCTTTCGTCGAATGCGCTGCCGAAACTATTAGCGATAGAACAAAATAATGTACAAAAATATTGAAGAACATCATAATGTCTACAAAAAACTCCGCGGTAGCATATGTCCAACTATTGTAGTTATGTCACTACAACAACTTTTTTCATTTTATAATTGTCTACCCCGTGCGAAGCCGGGACGGGCTGCTATCTTTAATAAATAAAAAACAGTCAAATTCGTGACAGGTCTAATTTAAATGTGTTCGGCTTCTGAACCCATCATAGAGTACTTATAAATAATATGTCTGCAGATAAAGTGATTTATGCAACTCTACATAATTAGGCCTTATTATGTAACAGTTGCATAAACTAATATTTCTGGTTTTTCTGTATATTTACGCATCAATTTGAAATTTGAAAAAAATAATTTCGGCCGGGATGCCCGTAAAAAAATAATACAAAAGCTAGTTTACAAACTTAGTTATATCGCATAGCTTGACAAGGCAAATCGTTATGACGTTTACTATGAAAATGTTCTATGGTGGGTCAGGAATTAATTTCCTCGACTGTACCTATTACAAATTACAATGCCTGTATTACTATTCGTGCCTCTACCAAGCTTCCTGTTTCTGATAACCCGTGCAATATTAAATTTCCCCAACAATCAGGGAACTAACACCTCCCCGAATCATGTAATCCGAGCCATAGACAAAGCATTTGATCCCAAATAATTAGCTAGTACATAATTAATCACCGCGTAATCAAGCCGGGTTGAACCCCGATCCCCAAGGCGGTAGATCCCCCAGGTGGAGTGTAATGTGAATAATATGATTTAGAAGGGATCGGTTTGTGTAGTGCGCACTTATGGTAAGTATGCTGAGTACGGTTACAGACGAAATCTTTAATTAATGTCAGAAATATAAAAATGTTAAGTTTTCCATAGTCAACCTTTGACATAAAGTGTTTTTCTAAATTTTCTAAGTTTTTTTTTTTAATTAATCTTACTTACTCTGACTGAACGTACAAACTCTAACAAATGTGTTTCCTCGATGTATGGCGATGCCGATACGATGCCCAAGGAAAGAGTAAGCCCTAGGTCACCTGTGGATCGAGCTAGTTTCTATTTTCAAATTTAAAAAAAGGTTACATTCTAAAAGATCATGAAAAGTCAACGGTGTCATAATTTTTATAACAGATAGAACAGACACGTAATCAGAAACGTTTAAGTAGATATATAAGTAGTGTATCAAGAAATTGATTCACCGGATTTGATGACAATAACTACTTGTAAAAAAAATCAATATGGCTAGCTTCTTTAATTATGACTCATTCGCGGAGACTGGCTATCGCTGTTTTAAAGAAAAGAAATCCATCGCAACGCAATCCTACAACGCAACGGCTTGCTTTGATGTTTCCCAATTTCCACGATTCATATTCAATGGTCGTTCCCCTCCCTCATTACTGGGCGTCATTATTGTCAATAATTCGCGAAATAACCGCCATTTTGAGTCCGCGCAGTGAGGTGTTAATTCAAAGTGGAATGCAACGCGGGAAAGATTTTAAGCGGGATTTCGTGTGCAGCGGAATCACTGAGTAATTTGCGTTTCGTTTCTAAATTTTGTGTGTAATTTATAATATTAACGAGAGCTCTTGCTCCAGTATTTACTCCGGTTGGCTTACCTCTCGGGAATATTATTGTAACAGTGCAACTATTTCTGTGGCAAATATAAAAAACCGGCCTTACATATAAAAGATTTTAACGCTTTTGCTTTCGCATTGTTTGTAATTCGTGTTTTTTTTTTGCTTTTTAAAAATGAAATTGTGTTTTTGTTTTGGGAAAAAAAAAGTTTTTTAATATATATTTTTAATAACATTGAAGTTCTATTCTATTTTCCTTGATGGTGGCCAAAAGGCTTGGGCCAATGTGAGTTTTTGATGACTGTTCGGTTGATTCTGCTCCGAAACGTCAACGGATAGGCAGCAGCAAGGAAATAATTTAGAAAAAAAAAACCCTTCCAATGATTGCTGACGTGTGGTAGTCAACCTAGGACAAGCACAGTAACATTAACAGTAACATTGAAGTTGCCAACTGTCGGAACAGTGGCGTGACATATCCAAAGCGTCTCAACTAAAACATCGTGAAGCATCTAAACAACTGAACATTTATTTTGCCCCGTCACGTAAAACTTTACCTCGCATTACAGAATTAACTTTTAAACCTCTCGTCTTAAACTGTCATGTTCAAAGAGCTCCCATTTGCCAGCGCAGCCATCGCCCGAGGCGTTCCAGTGTCCAGTAAGTTTCCCTACATATCCTTATTATAATCATGTAGGAAAAAACATGGCGGTATGTCCCGAGGCGTGCGAGTGCGTGGGACGGTTCTTGCCAGTGGCCAGTGATTATAGTAACTTGCCTACGATTGGGAGGGGTAATTATGCTATCGACGGCTTTGAGATCTGTAAAGAATAAATACAATGTACCAGTGATCGCCTAGTGGTTGAAATTCGAACGTAATTCTTTTGTTTGTTATCAAATGTAAATTTTAGGCGCCAAAAATCTGCTGTTTTCGCGTCACGTTCGGCGGCGGTAAGCGGTTATAGCCGTTATAATAATAGAAATTCTATTGTGGCTGGGTTACCGCCGGCGAAAGCATTAATATACAGATGAGTAGGTACGTACATACAGAAACTATGGCTTGCCACTTGCTATGATCCTTACACACCTCTTTAGCCTCCTCCACATTAGGTACAGTAGGCATTATAATGAGGTGAAAGCCATGAATATTAGTTTTAAATAGTCCGTTACCTACTGCAAGTGTAATATTATTTAACTGTGAATTTTGCCCATAAAAACACCTTGGCATAGAAGTCAAGTCAACTTTATAATAGTACTTACACTTAATAAATATTATGAACATAATATAGAACAATCAGAAAACGTACCTGTCTATCATGTTGCAAATCCAAAAATGGCTATCTCAAGAACATGACTATCACATCTGATTTAACCGACACGTGACGCGTGCAACGGGTAAACTTAATTCGAGTTGAAACATTGTAAAAATAAACTGGAAATTTCGACCTCAAGAATCCTGGCAGTAAAACGAAATGCAGCAATCATTTTGTTTAATGCTGTCATTTGCCTTCGCGTCAGTTCCGGAGATAACAATCGGGTCGTAACAATGCGCGTTTCGCGCCAAAATTCGGCCATTTTGTAAGAGCGATTAAGTTACGCGGCGTTTTGTTTCTGCTTCACCTTTTTGGGAAATGCGTTTCGTTGTTTTGGACAATTAATTGGGGTTAATACTTATCGCCTTTTTAAACGACTACTCGTATAGGACGCGAAAGACGATGCATTTTAATTTGCCAATGCTCATTTATAATATGACGTTGATATTCTTTTAAGTGACATTGTAGATTGTAGAACACATAATAATAATATGGATTCTGTTCTGCGAAATATACTTTTTATTTTATTTTTAAAATTATCCACGATAATGCATTGATAAAATATTAACACAAGAAAATTACAATAGCTAGGTTTGAACGAGTTATTGCTTTTGGAAAAAAATACTAATCTTTTCGTAGTAGTACCTAATTTTTTTAGACAATTAAGTAGCAAATTATAGCTTCCTTCGCCATTTTTTACTGACTCCCAAAAAGCGAAAATGCTCTTTGGCGGGATCATTAGTTTTTCGGTTATTAGCGTAGGTGGTCAAAATTTAATGTTATATTCAATTAGTATTCTACTGGCAACATTATCAGAGCTAAGTATATGCTAGGTTTTTTATGTTGCTAGACCATATCTCACCGGCAAGCCTTAGGCGAAGTGTTGTTTTTTTCCGAGACGAGTTTTCTGTTTTCGATTAGTTGCGGCTCCTTCGAAGGATTTACTACTGAAGTTACTGCATTTTACACTTTTAGTTACGTTGTTTATGGTTAGCTACGACAGTTAATTTAAAAGTTACTCGAAGAGTTTTCTTCGGCACTGCGACTTGAATTTTGACCGTTTTTTGCGATAAGAATGGAACGGTTAGTTTCATTTACGAAGATGTGTTTCAATTAGATGATCACTCTGATATTTAATAAGGCAGAGAGCTAATTTTATTTTTTTAAATTAGGTGCTAAATATGATACCAACTGGCTTTAAATTGTTTTTTTTTTTTGCTTAAAGTCTCCCAAATGCATGTTCCTTTAAAATAGGCCTTTCTATCATTTCTTCCCCCCGACTACGAAGTGCAAAATTCGAACTTCGTATCGTGCCGTCCCTCTCAAGCTAATATTATTTAAGACAAGAGTGAGCGGGACGATACGAACTTCGATTTTCGAATTTCGTAGTATAGGGGCTTGTATGGTTATAGTCGCTCCGAAATCGAACATCATTATTAAAAAAAAAACTTTTGACTTCATCAGTGCTCTCATAAGCAGCGTCATATATACCGAAAAACAAATTATGGCGCTTTCACACTAATAAGTATAGGTACAAAGCACTTATGACAGGAGAAAGCACCCCCCCTTGTAAAGAAATATGACAAGCAATGACCACATCGGTCATGGAAAATGTTTAATTGCGTGTGTCGAATTTGCGTTGCGGTTTTGCTTTGTCACTTATGAGTCTGTAATTACGCAAAAAAAAGATTGTAGATGTGTGTTTTACAGAAACTGAATTGCATAGGTTGCATAATTCTTTGGTAAATGTATGGTATGTCAGTCAGTATCAGTACCTATACATTGAGTCAGTATTATGTTGTTTTCTGTGAATAGTGCTACGGGAGTTGGTTGCTTCGACTGTACGAGGGCTGTTTGATAAGTACCCGTTTATGGAAAAAAAAATTCTTTTTTTTTGTATATATGCATTTATTTTTCTACGTAGTCATCTTTTAACTCTATACATTTGTTATACTCAAGCTTCAATAAACCATCCAAAAAGTATGATTTTGGAAAGTCATTAAAATAGGCCTCTGTGGCGGCAATGACTTCGTCATTTGATCCAAATCGCTTGCCACCGAGCCATTTTTTTAGGTTGGGAAATAAAAAGAAATCGCATGGGGCCAAATCTGGAGAATACGGGGGGTGAGACAATAGTTCGTAGCGTAACTGTGCTAATTTAGCCGTCACAACTCTGGACGAATGAGCTGGGGCGTTGTCGTGATGAAACAGTACTTTTTCTTTTTTAAATGGGGTCGTTTGTCCTTCAACACGGCGTCAAATTCATCCAATAAATTGGCATAGTACTGCCCTGTTATTGTTTTTCCCTTTTCTAAATAGTCAATATGTATAATACCCTGCGAATCCCAAAAAACGGTCGCCATGACCTTTCCAGCCGATGGGACGTTTTTGCTTTCTTTGGAGCAGGTTCACTAGGTAAAATCCACTGCTTCGACTGCTCTTTCATTTCCGGGGTGTAGTGGTGGACCCACGTTTCATCCACGGTCACGAAACGACGCAGAAACTCCTTCGGGTTACGTTTGAACACGGCCAAACACTGCTCCGAAGTAATCAGTCGGTTCCGTTTTTGCTCCTCCGTGAGTAAACGCGGCACCCACCTCGCCGATATTTTCTTCATACCCAATATTTCTTCTAATATGTGTTGTACCCTCTCGATTGAAACGTTTACAGCATCAATGATTTCTCGAAGTTTAATTCGGCGGTCGGCTAAAACGATATTTTCAATTTTCTTAACCATATCGTCTGTAGTCACCTCAACTGGCGATCCTCATCAAAGACGGTTGTTCTCCCCCGCTTAAACTCGTTATACCAATATCTGACGGTTGTCATAGAAGGAGCACATTCATGGTAAACCGCTTGCATTCTTACTTTTATTTCATCACATGTTTTTCCTTCCAAAAATAAGAATCTAATTACAGACCGATACTGTTCTTTCTCCATTTTAACAATTTTAAGTTCACGCCTTCACTGAATCGTTGTCAAATGAGAAAAAAAAACAAAAGAATGCCATTTTTTTTTAATTATCCCGCCTCTGAAAAATGGCTTAAAAAGGTGGTATACTTATTTGCGGCAAGTGATATTAATATATTTAGAAAACGGGTACTTATCAAACAGCCCTCGTACATGAAAAGTGATGGGAATGTAGTGCTGTGCAATGGTAAGATAAAGGCAGCTCTCGCCATTAGTACTTTGTTTAAGAGAGTGATAAATAAAAGGCGCGAAATGAGCTCATTAATTGCTGCGCGGGCGCGTATCGTAATTCGAACTGTCATCTTTAAGTGGCCCTGCGTTCGTTTATTTTGAATTTCAGTTTTTAAGGGCACCGGCTTATCGTTGGTTTAAACTTTCGCGATTTTTACCCATAAGTGAGGGGTACCCACACACCCACAGGATTCTACTTTATACCTAGTGGAGTCCAATAAAAATAAAAAAAAAGGTGTGGCTCAATTTATCTTTATTATTTCGTTCGTAATATGGCAATTTTAGAGACCGAATTCTGTACTCCTACATTGATTTTTCGCTTCAAAAATATTTATTACCAACTCATAATTATTTTAGTAAAAGCAAAGTTAATATTTTCACCATTTCTATAAAACTCCACTATCTATACGTACTTAAGTTAAATTGGTTAAATTAATGCATGAAACATTTGCCGCTGGCTTCTTAAACGGCATTGCGTTCGCGTTCCTTTTTTTATTTTAATTTTTTAAATAGTGACGGACGACGCTGCACTGACCGGAGTGGCCAGTGACCGAGTTGGCGGAATTAGGCTGAGTGGCGACATGCCTTGGTCTTATTCTTAAAAATGTTACAGGCTGACAGTAAACAGTAGAAATAATGAGGGCGCCACTTATTTTGTAATTGTCACATTTTTGACATAAAATGCTTAAACAATGTTTTATGTTAACGATTTTAGTTTCTTTTGTATATTTATACCAACCACTTTCTTTAATTCTTGTCGGTCTCCACAATAGAGTAAGTATTTTAAAGGCCGCTATATTTATTTATTTAAATGGTAGATAAAATTATGACTAGATCAGACTCAGACTAGTACAGAGTAGTAGTAGAGTTTCAGACTAAAACTTGGTCTTTAAATAGATTTATACTTTGCTCAAGTCGAAGAAAGGCCTTGGCTCATAAGTACTTATTTAATAGGTACTAAGAATACTTAACAGCTCTATGAAGAGACGCGTTAATGAACGAACCATAAAAATCGCTGTCTCGACCGAAACTGTTATTGCCGTGGCTGAATGGCAACTGACCCTTGCTCTTAATTCTACGGGTCAAACGTTTAAAAAGTATGACTTACTTTATTTAAACTCTATGGTCCGCGCCATTCAACGCTTATTGAAGGTGTCCCAAAAATAACGCAAGATTTGAATTTAATGGAATTCGGCTAAATTTCACCGATGCAGTATCAAATTTCCTCCTTTGTACTAAGATTCCCCGTTCCTTGTCGAATTGTACAAGTGTAGATATTGAAAAACTAAGCTGTAATGATAATTCGTCGTTATATTTAGATTAACTTCGAAAATTCGTAAAAGTCTAGAGATTCTAGTGTTTTGTAGAGTATGTGTCAGACTATAAACCCACACAACAACAAAACACACCGCATAATGTATTGTATACACAACAAACAACAACAAATTATGAATGGTGAAAACGTAAACATCTTCAAAAATATCACAATAATTGACAAGCATAAAGACGCGAGTTTAAAGCCAAGATGGCCGTTTCGCGCGACACCTGCCGCAATCTGCCAACACGAACAAATTGGCGCGTTACCACGAAATTTATCATGTTGGTACTCACGCTTGTTGTTTTTGGCGCGTATTTTATCTTTTTTATGGGTGCGTTCTTTATTACCTTTTTTCGGGAGTCGGCATTATGATGTGGGGAGTGCTAATAGAGTAGAGTGATGAGTGAACGAGGCGAGAATCGAGTCTGTTTTGAGTATTTTGTGTAAATACTGTATCGATTTGACGCTGAACGCTGCCAAACCGATACCAAATCGCGACGCGTGTACAGTTTGTGGACATTTAGAATGGAATTTGAGTTTACGAAATACTTCGGCAGTCAAGAGCGCTTCTTATGCCAAAGAAAGAGATGTTAATACGAAATCTCCCGAACCCGAATCGTATTCCTCACGTGTTTAAAAAGCCGGACACAATTGGCAGTTACTTATTTTAATTTCTAAGACTGTTTTGTTATGCATTAATTTGTTAAGGTAGGATATACTGACGGGTAGAGAGATTAGTTTAACTTATTTTGGGTCTCTTTAGCACCCTTTGAGACAACTTTTACTGGGAAGTGGGAACTAACAAGAACATACTTACTACAAAAAGAAAACACGCAAGGGCGTATTTTTAGAATATGCAAGAAACCTGGCAATGAAATTATAACAGCCAACGTGTGTGGTCGCCCAAAATAAGCAATCGTAAAAACGCCTAATTGAGTCGAACTCGTAAACGAAAAGCGTTTCGCGGTTTTTCTCTGTATTCGGTGCTGCCAACGTTAAAATTAGAAATAAAATTTGACTGTCGTGTGTCGAACATTTTCTTCCTTATTGGTATTTAAGGGAATGTTCCTAGAAAACCTATAATATTTATTTACATTAAATCCAAGCTAAAACTAATTAAACTAAATTAAATCTAAATAAGGCCCCCGTGGCATGGTGCCCAAAAGGCTGGTAGCGTTGCCTCGCTGAATAGCGATGCTGGTTCTTTGAGAGAGAAAACTGCCCGCCCTTTGGTCACAAGTTGCATCGATCAAGCGCTTTTGCAACTCTGAAATTAATAAGCTTATTGTAAGCGCCGGGACTCCAGGCATGGACCCAAGGTTTCAAACCCGAGTGAATTTCTAGAAAAATTATCATGCAACTTGGTATTTTATGGTAACGAATTATCGCAGCCCTTATAGTACGACTGACTTGTGGCCGAACTTACGCCTTAAAATACCTAACTACCTAAAAACTTAATAAATCATTAAAATGTAATGTAAATGCTAACAATATTCTTTCTTGTTCCAGGTAATACGCTGCAATGAGTGTAAAAATTAGAACCAGTATATCAAAAGTGAAATAAAGTAAAAAAACCGGTAATCCTAGCTGACAAACTCGCAGCCCAACGAAACCGCTGTAATTTAGAGAGTTCATCTGTAGGTAAGTTCCCAGTTTCTACCATCCACGGCGATCAACCTACATTCTATTCAAACCAAACGGCTGAGATAAACCCGGGGCCGCAAATTTACAATAGCATAGTCCAATAAACTTTCTCGAAACACGTAGTTCTGCCGTTCCACAACTCCTTCCATTCAGCACCCGCCATTTTCTCATATCTGCACCAAGACAATGGTCTTATCTATACAGCCGCGTTACCCTTCATTGACGCCATATTGTACCATAGACAATAACGATATAGCTCGTTATGTTGGCTAACGTTGTTTAGCGTTTAATTTGAGTTCGTATGAAACTTTGTGCCTTTTACCTTTTGTTCTGTGCGTTGTTATTTTTACATTTTGATTTTGTTTGTGAGAGTTGATTTAGTGTTGTTTTAGATTTATTGCGGTGTTTAGAATTATTTCGTGGATGTGTAAAACTTTTGGTAAAAATTAAGCCCACCCTCCTCTGTAGACCAAACCACTAGACTACTACGGCATCTGTCAACGTACAATGACAATGCGCAGAAAAAATAGTTAAGCAACCGGACTTGAACCAGCAACCTCGATAATCCGTACCACGCTCCACCAATTAAGCCATACTTAACTTAACCTAACGATTTTTTCAATGCAATGTGTCATATTTTTAACCCCCGACGAAAAAGAGGGGTGTTATAAGTTTGACCTGTGTATCTGTGTGTCTGTCTGTGGCATCATATCTTCCAAATGAGTTTACCGATTTCGACGCGGTTTGTTTTAATCGAAAGCTAGTTTAATCAAGATGGATCTTAGCTAAGTTTCATTGAAATCTGTTCATCCGTTTTTGAAATATTGAACTTTGAAATGAAATGACAGTGTCGGGGTTTTTTCAACTTTTCTAAGTTGGTTATAGGCTATATTTGGAATACTTGTCCTCGTACCTATTCATTCATTCATTCTTCATGAAACATTCATACTATTATCTTCATTACTTCTGTCAAGTAAAATTAAGAATTTCCATACAAACAATGGCATCCTATCTCATCGGGACTGCAATGGAACATGGTACATTTCCCGTAATCCGGACACATTGCAACAAAGTCCCGATAACATCTATCTATCTCTGTCCCGCGTTACTTCACGTAATTAACCCTTTTCAGTCTTTTCGCTGTATTGCGAATAATTAATTACGTTAGTTGTCCGATATTTATGCCTTAAACCAAGAACGATATTAATGCCAGCCGCAACCCATTAGATCTTTATGCCGACGAGTGACGTCATATACTTTTGCATTCTACCGTGATCAGATATTTTTGCAGCGCTGTCCATAATCATACATTATTGCTGGTAACTGTACACAAGTACAATTTGAACTTTGTGCAGCGATAATAAAGTGCAAATTGACTCTTTGACGTTACGAACACACCTACATTGCTTAGACAACAGTGAGTGCTTGTAATTTAATATGAACTTTATTAAATAGCAATCAAGTTCAAATTGACTCTACATTTTAGTTAGAAAACGTTTGTATGAGAAAAAGAAAAGGGCTGTTTTTAGGATTTTCCCAGAAATTATTCGAATTTTTCTCGCCGTAAAAACCATCCTTGGACCTCTGTGGATATCTAAAAAGCGTTCCTAGCTCAGAAAAAATGTATACGAGCAGCGTGTAACACTCACTACCTAGAGCCATGCAGGCCTATATTTAAAGCAACGAAGGTTCTCCCTCTACCGTGTATGTACATAAGGCAGATGTGCATTTTAGTAAAAGAACACCCGGAATATTTCAATATGAATAAAAATGATCACTGCTTTCCCACTCGGCATAAAGATAGGCTACAGTTACCACTTATACGATTAGAAACTTATGGAAAAAACGCTTTATGTATGGCCATCAAGTTATACAATAAATTGCCGAAACACATAGAAAAATGTCATATGAGCCAATTCAAAAGGGTCCTTACTGATTGGTTACTAAGTAAATGTTTTTATTCCGTCAAGGAATACTTGACGGAACAAAAACATTTATATGTATAAGGTATTATAAATTTTAAGTCAATAGATTTAGGTTTATTCTCATTATAATTTTGTAGGGCTGTGATAGTATAATTTAATGACTATTAAAATAGTTAATTTCTGTTATGCTCGCAATAAACTTAGATACTATACTTAGGTAATTGATCTCATGTAGTTACTAAGCTGAGTTTACCTGTATCTGAATAATAGTATTTGTTAAAAATTTTGCATGCCGATGAGGCAGAACGCAGTGTTGGTTATGTACCTATGTAACTTATGACCTGTATTCTCGCAATAAAAATATTTCATTTCATTTCATTTCATTTCAACGAACATTCAAAAAAAAGAATTGGTAAAATTGGGCCAGGCGTTGTTGAGTTATGCGCTTGCCAACACATTTTGTGATTCATTTTTATATTATAAAGATTTAAACAAAACAGAACACATAATCAGTATGCATAAATGGTAATAAAATATATCTAACGTCTAACCCCGCTTACCTATGGTAATGACGGATGTCAAATTTAACTAATAACTGATTATCTGTATTGGAAACGCGGCGCACATGTCACCTTTTGTCAACTAGCTATAGTAGCCATTAATTCTGCCGGCGTGAGCGCGGATCACCGCGCCCCGCGCCCGCACGCCAATCACTCCAGTCAGTCTCGCTGCTTGACGCTGACCGCACGTCGCTTTGCGTTCGCTCGATGCGCGTTGCTTTATGTTACGTTATTACGCTTTTTTCCATTTCTCCTTCATTTTTGTTTTACAGTGAACTATTTCGTGCGTGTGTGGCAATAAACTGCTTGGTGCGATTACCGATATTGAACTTGTAATTTCGTGCAACCCAAGGACGATAAAACTAAGAGGATTGCCAGTGTCCATACGATACCGCGTTCCTGTAAAATAATGAGCCTGCTGTAGCTAGTTTCACTATAGAGAGGTCTCTGTACTATTAATTTTGTATGACACTTAGACCTCTGGCTAACACAATAGCGTCATCTATGAACTGAAAGAAAAAACTAATTTAGATGGCGCTATTGTGTTAGCCAGAGGTCTAAATGTCATACCAAATGAATGGTACAGAGACCCCTCCGTAGTAAAACTAGCTACAGCAGGCTTATTATTTCAAAGGAACGCGGTATCGTATAGACACTGGCAGTCCTTTTGGTTTTATGGTCCTTGGTGCAACCCAAGTGACCAATTCCACCGTTAGTCCAAACGACGAGTTCCTACATAAACCTTCTATGTACATATTTAGTAAACAATATACTGTATAGCGAGGTAGGAAGGGAGTCTTACATGGCGGGCGAGGGCACGACTTCTTCGATCTCCATCGGCGTCGGCGAAGGTGTCCGGGAAAGTTGGCGAACCCTAGAAAAAAAAAATCATTAATACAATTAAAATAATGAATGCAATGTGTTCTAAATTCGTTTAAATATCAAACTCAAATACTTACGGGCTCCAAATACGCCTCCGCTTGTTAATGAGCGGGCGCTCTATACCCTCTGCCGTGCTTGGCAGCGCCTCTATCTCATATATGATTACCCTAAAAACATTATTAGGTATTATTACATGACCTCCTTTTGTACGTACTCTATTTTAAAACACAAAAGAAGAAAAGAAAAAAAAAACCTACTCATCTGTGGCAGAAGGGCGGCTGGTAACGGCGGCGCTGCACGCTCGCCGCCGGACTTGGCCAGGGCTCCCTGTGGAGCGACCGCGGCCACGGCCACGGCCTCGCTCTGCTTGTGGGGCCTCGGTGGTGACAGGAGCCGCCGATCCGCCAACGCCGCCACCTCTCCCACCCCTGGCCCTGCCTCGACCACGACCGCGGCCACGACCCCGCACGGCTTGTGGGGTCTCGGCGGTGACAGGAGCCACCTCCGGTTCCGCCACACCGCCGCCTCCCCCCCCCTCCACGCGTGAGCACTCCCCCCCTCCTCCCACGACCCCCTCTTGTACGTGCTCTATTTTAACACACAAAACATGCAAATAAAGCACAAGCAAGCAGCAGTTGGTAACACAAATCCAGTTAAATGACATAAAAACTATGATCATGAAATATGTCACGCATTCAATCATAGTGAAATAAAAAGGACCACTCACGTGTGAAAAAGCCATGATAGCCTAGTGGTTTGACCTATATCGCCTCTCAAGCAGAGGGTCGTGGGTTCAAACCCCGGCTCGCAGCTCTGAGTTTTTAGGAATTTATGTGCGAAATTACATTTGTAATTTATCATGAGCTTTTCGGTGAAGGAAAACATCGTGAGGAAACCTGCACACTCCAGCGAAGCAATTCAATGGTGTGTGTGAAGTTCCCAATCCGCACTGGGCCTGCGTGGGAACTATAGCCCAAGCCCTCTCATTCTGAGAGGAGGTCTGTGCCCAGCAGTGGGACGTAAATAGGCTGATGATGATGATGATGACTCACGTGTAGGTATAAGTCGAGTTTGGTCGAGTTTGGCGAGGAGAGCCGCGGCGCGCAGTGTGCGTCTCGCAGCCGCTGGATCGTGGCTCCCAGAGGAAGGACTACGAATTAGTCCGAAACGTGTCGGGCTAAACTCGACTTATATACGTGAGTGATCTGCTTTACTTCACTAGGTCAATTGGTGTCATATTTATTATCATCAAACATCTATGTAGTTAAATCACATCCCTTATTAAATCGTAAACACAGTAGAACCAAACCAAACCAAACAAAAAAAAACGACAAAATTTCAACATCATCATCACAATTAAAATCCACCGGTCAAAAAAATAATAAAATAAAAAGAAGTCGTCCTATCCATATTTTCTAACTCGCAACAAAATGGCCGCCATGCATTGAAGCTCCGAGAGTGGCAGGAACCGTCTCCCGGTCGCGAGTTCCTCGCATGCATTTAAATTCACTTTTTGTTAGATATTAACGAGTTTATAACAATATAACACTTAAATGACGTAAATAATAAGTTGTAGTATCATTATTTCATTTATTTTTATGTTAGTAATGCAATTTAAGACAAAAAATACGAGGTACTGTAGTAGGTTTACGTCTTAGTAGACCCGGGTTGGTGGATAAAATTATCAAAATAGTATGTAAAAACATCATAAAACGACCATCTTACTATTATAGAATGATTAAAAACTGTTTATCACTTACCCAGGCATGTTTCCTCACTCGTGTAGCACTTATATTTATAAGTATTATCTGTTTTTATCGCACGCTGCTTACGGGTCGAAAACTAGCCGCTGAATGGCGCGAGGTGCGTCGGAAAGATGATGCAAATTCTAACGAACTTTCTACCAAGCGATGTTTTGCGAGTAATTTTAAATGCTGTCCTTGTTTATTCAGTTTGCAGTAGTGCAAGTGTAAGCAAGATAGGAATAGTTTTTAACGGTATTGTATAGACGCAAAATACTACATCGGACAGAAACCGTTAGACGGTCGCTGCCACTCAGGGGTCCGAAAAATCAGCGACCGTCTAACGGTTTCTGCCAATTACGGGAGCGACCGTCTAACGGTCTCTGCCACTCGAAGGGATATTTAATATTAGTTTACTTTAAGGTTTTCTTGTTTGTATTCTTTGTATTAACTTGTGTGTTATGGAGATAATAAAGTTGAAATCAATCAATCAATCCCGGCCGATCCCGTTTTTTCCCGGTCGCTTATTGCTATTCAATTATTTTGAGCCAGCAACGATATACTTCCTGGAAGCTTTTTTCACCGGCATCATGCACATTTCCGAGCAAGTTGGAGAAATAGTAGTTTATGCAACTGCTACATAATGAGTGTTTTAAGGCCTAATTATGTGGAGTTGCATACATTACTTTATCTACACACATATTATAAGTACTCTAAGATGGGTTCAGAAGCCGAAGGCATATATCATACCCATACCTGTCACGAATATGACTGTTTTTTTTTTAAACATAGACAAACATACTGACCTGACGTTTCGTAAACTGTTTTTTTTTTATTGTAAAAAAAACACATTATTATTTATACATGTTGGACTGAACTCGACTTATATACGTGAGTGATCCGTTTTATTTCACTATGATTGTAAATTACGTTGGTTTTCAAATTTTAAACATCGAATTCGATATCGAAAAGTCATTAAGACATCGAATTCGATGTCGTAATGACTAATACTTTACTGCTGGTGGTGGAGGAGGTGCTGGGGCTGGCGCTGTCGGCGAGAAGGCCACGTCGTGCTGCAATGCTGGTCATTTTCTACGGTTTCTGAACGCATTATAGAGGACTTATGATATGTGTGTAGATAAAAGTTCTTACTGTACACTTGTACAGTCGACAGTCCAGCAATTAAACTGTTACTTGTGTAGAAGGTTATAGTAGCCTAACGATACATGCGACGATTTAACTGTGCAGTGCAACTATATTTTTCAGATTCCCTGCATTTAAACAATTTTAAGAAGAAAAAAATATTTTGATCCTTTGGGCCTACTCTGGGCCTCTTAAAATGGATATCTCTGAGTACGACATTCAGTTTGTCTCAATTTACACTTGACGTTTTGGTCCGCGAGCCAGTGATTTTCATGACCAAATTCCTCCACGGTGACAACCTGATGACTGAGTTGTGTCCGTGGATTGAGTAGTCAAGTAGTAGCCCCAAACACGACTAAGTATTCCCCCATTTCAATTTGTATAAATAATGACGTTATTACCAAAACGAATAATGTTACGGATTTTCAATCATTCAATACTGAAGCCATTCGCAGATGAATCAGCGGTTTACGATGACCGCTTGATGCTGATTGGACCGGAATCGCGGATACCGTATTATCAACGCACGCGCTAAATGCATAAATTAAAGGCTTTTAGAGAGTCATAGAAAATAGTTTTAAAGACAAGGACTTGAGCTTCGTAGTCAGGTTCATAACTAATAAGTTATGCGATCGTCTAAGCTCCACAGACCTATTATACACTTTGGTACTTAAACAAATAAAATATACATAGAATTGTATTTTCACTGGACGGTTAAACGTGGTTAAACCGTTTCGAACTAACGCTCAAACATCTAAAAACAAGAGAGCATCGAAAAAGAACGAACGCCATTTTTTCTTAATTTAAACGGAAAATGCCGCGCAAATAAAACGAAATTTGAACCGTTCGGAAATCGAATTGTTGCGCGTTCGGAAATCAAGTCACGGCGCGCTTCGTTAGGCCGATGCACGCGTGCCGGGACAACCGGTACAGTTTCCACAGTTGTAGAACTAGCTTTGCTTTAGAAAAGACGGGGTATTTACGATTTACACTAATTTATGGAATGCAATCTTTTTGGGGATTGGAAATTCGGTTGTTAGTGATCTGCGCAGACGTAGTTACACCATATTATTACGGTTATTCGCGTTATTCGCGGCTGTTTCGGCGTTGAAGTGTCATATTGGTTGTTTGGTTGTCATTTAGTAACGAAAAGTGACACTAGGGCTCGAGGCTTACAGAATAACATTACACATTTTGGTAGATAGAGACCGAGGCCTTGACTGGAACATACCTACGTTCTTCCAACTAATATTATAAATGCGAAAGTAACTCTGTCTGTCTGTCTGTCTGTTTGTTTGTTACCTCATCACGGGAAAACCGCTGCACCAATCTAGATGAAATTTGGCAAGATAGTTTGAATATTGAGGAATAACATAGGCTACTTTTTATTAGGGAAAATTATATAGTTCCCGCGGGGTAGCGATAACGGAAATCTACGCGGACTAGTAATACATAAATCTTAGCCTATAAATTCGTATGCTGAAAAAAAAACAATTTATTTGTAATTTAAACTGCCAGTGCGTACAAACGTTTCGGTTTCAGGCTTTAGGCCGAGTTTACACCACCAGCAGTAACATAAGGCCGGGTTTACACGTTTGTTTGTTTATTTGTTGTCGCGTGCCAATCTGTGGCAGGTGCTCTGTACAGACGGGTACACAAATGAAACAATTTTTTTTTATTATTATAAAAATGTGTTTTTTAAAATACTTGGCCTTTTAAGAAAAGTTGCAATGGTATATACGGTTATTGGTTGGCTAGTATTAGCGCGTCGTAAAAGTTGTCCCATTCGAATGAAGTAGCCCTGTTAACTTAACTTTGTATTTCGCAAACATTATTGTCCTGTCACAGGGAGCCTATTTAATTTATCCAGATCATCATCAGCCTATCAACGTCCCACTGCTGGGCACAGGCCTCCTCTCAGAATGAGAGGGCCTTGGGCTATAGCTCCCACGCGGGCCCAGTGCGGATTGGGAACTTCACACACACCATTGAATTGCTTCGCAGGAGTGTGCAGGTTTCCTCACAATGTTTCCCTTCACCGAAAAGCTCATGATAAATTACAAATGTAATTTCGCACATAAATTCCGAAAAACTCAGAGCTGCGAGCCGGGGCTTGAACCCACGACACTCCGCTTGAGAGCTCCGCTTGGAACTACTAGGCTATCACGGCTTATCTACGGCTTATGAACCGCAGGTAACCTACCTACGTTTTTATTTTATGTAATAGGTGTCATTAAACAAGGAGTTAAAAAAAAAATAGGCATTACATAAGTTACACCTTAGGCCTCATCTGCACCTTCCATCAAGTGAGATAGGGGCCAATTACTGGTCAGTTTATAGTAAAAAAAAATATTCCATTTTGGTTCAAAATAATTTGTTTTCCCTCTTGCAACGACTTTGTAATGCAAGTGTATAACAACAAAGATAAATAAATATTTGAATTCATCATCAGACTGCATAAATTACCCAAACCGGGCCGCCATAAATATCAAAGAACACAGGTAATTTTACAGTTATCACCGTAACTGTACCTCGTAAATTGTACGTACAATAAATTAAGGCTATCACTCGTGTTGACGACTGTACAAGTACACAGTATAGTCGATGTCAAAAGTGGTTGATACGCTTTTGTTCTTTATCGGTTTATCACATTAACATAGCCTGCTAATCGTTAGTAGATGGACTAACCTCGGATTAAGAGTCGCCTATAGATGGATTAACCTTGGATTAAGGGTCTGTAGAGTCTGTGGATGGCCTTACCTAGAATTAAGAGTCTGTAGTTGGACTAATCTCGGATTAAGAGTCGGTAGATGAACTGACCTCGGATTAAGAGTCGGTAGATGGACTAACCTCGGATTAAGAGTCGCCTATAGATGGATTAACCTTGGATTAAGGGTCTGTAGAGTCTGTGGATGGCCTTACCTAGAATTAAGAGTCTGTAGTTGGACTAATCTCGGATTAAGAGTCGGTAGATGAACTGACCTCGGATTAAGAGTCGGTAGATGAAAAGACCTCGGATTAAGAGTCGGTAGATGAACTGACCTCGGATTAAGAGTCGGTAGATGAACTGACCTCGGATTAAAAGTCGGTAGATGAAATGACCTCGGATTAAGATTCACTATTGGCATCTAAAAATGTATCCATGACTTACCATCTAGTGCAAAAATATTGTAGTGGAATTACCCGAGTGAATCTACACTCAAGAGCAAAAAAAACGGGTCACTTTGTCCATACAATTCCATAATTGTTCATACAAAGTGACCCGTTTTTATTGCTCTTGAGTATAATAACAAAATTTAAAATTCAAACTATTATTCATTAAAATAAATAGGCAGTTAAATGCTCTTTTACATGTCATTTTTTAGTCTGCCAGCGCTTTCGGAAAGATCACTATTGCCAAGTACAACGCGCCGCAAGAAACTTGACACAAATACATTTTAATAAACTCACTTTTAGCGCCGAGTGTACAGGGCAGGTGAACAGTTTATGGGCCGTAAAATGCCAAAATAGAAGCGGCGGCGGCAGCGGGGTCGTTGGGCGTACTCCAGCCTCTGAGGAACCACGTGGCACTGATCGAGCCTACGGAACACTATCTGCCGTACTCACAGACGTCAGTTAATTCATTGCTTTTTGCCAATGGGATGCCTTATAGGTTATGGTTTGCTTGCGATGCGACTGTCAAACTGTAAGGCCCCTGTTTCATCAAAATTTCGAATGTTAGTTTACAATGACGAGTAGTAAATTGCTGACTTGAAGCGTTTTTGTTCTAGTGCGCATTATATTAGCAATGAAATACCGATCGAATTGTCATTGCACACTAACATTTGTCACGATGGTAGAATAGGAGCCAGGAGGATTTTCACATTCTTGTTAAAGGAACAAAAAAAATACATACAGTCTACAGTGGAACGTAGAACCTCCTCCTTTTTTGAAGTCGGTTAAAGACAGTGGTGCTTATGACCAAATATAAAACGCAATACAGTACAATACAAATATTCTTTATTGAAAACCACAAAACAGTACAAAGAGATTACAGAAAAACAGGTATGGTAGACAATAGGCGGTTTTATCGCTTAAAAGCGATCTCTTACGGACAACCAAAATACAGAAACCAAGATGAAGAGGCTAATTTAGGTGGCAGAAATGAACAGAAAGGAAAAACTTAAAATTAACATAACAATTTAAATTAAATTAATAACTACAAATAAACATGCTAATGAATAATGATGACTGTATCTAAAAATTAAATTCGAAATTCGTTTTTCTTGCAATTTTCACCAGCTAGCGCTTTTGGAAAGACCGTTATTGCCATGGAGCCGATTAAAAACGCATGTGAAGCAAGAAACTTGGCTGAAAGTTTCTTTTCATCACACTTGCTCATAAAGCGTCGTATTGTACGCAGGCATACTGAAGGACAACGGCCTAAATTATTCCTACGGGAGTAATAGGTAATTTGTAATTTTCCCAAGGGAGTAATGAGTTTAGTTTTAAAAAATATGGCGTTCACTCGTAGGTAAGTAGGTATAATATGTCATTCCACACTAAGGAGCTTTTAAATCAAACATGGTTTTTTACGTTTTCTACAAATAAGTATTACTTAATTTAAACGTTATTATTGTGTTTTAAAACTATTTGAGTTTACTTTGCAATTATTTCAGTGAATTTTATTTTGAAAACGATAAAAACTGGCTGTATGGATGGGCTTTCGTCTTTCCAGTTTCTAAACGCATTTTTTATCATTATCTGTGGAAGTACTGGAAGTCTGAAGTCTCCATTGAAAAAAGTTGACAATCTCAAAACTATTATTTGTTACCGACTGCTGAGTTTATATTTATAATCGTCTATACTTAATCTAATATTTACGGAGGTACTGCCTGTACTTAGTAAAATATGTCTTCTGTATGTGAAGACCAAACTTTAAATAAATAGATTTTTTGCCTTTCGTTGTATATATTTATTTCCTCGCAAATGTGATGAAAAACATTGTGTGTATCACGGGCAGTAAGGGTATTACAAACTCAAGTCATAAAAAGCCCTCCGCCTTCGGCGTCGGCCTTCTAATAGACTTTCGTTAGTAATACCCTTCTTACCGCCCTTCATGCACAATGTACTATTTTTATAAATAAAGTTATAAGACGACAGGCTACTAGTACAAAGAATGGAGCGAAACCACGCATACAATTTTAATCGACCTAAAACGAATCCCTCACGTTTGTTCACAGCATATTTTTAATGAAAAACTGGTACAATTTGTCTGTTTTTTTTTTTAAATTAAACAGCTCTACCGCATCGGCCGTTAATTAATTTCTCATGTTTCGCGTGTTTCACACACGCCATTTATTTGTTCAAACGAAATACTTTTTTATGTTTTTTCAATGTAAATACCGGTATACGTTAATCGCTTGTTTTTTTTCCTTTGAGTTGGTTTCCTATCATATCAATGTTTAAAAAAATTTCAAATTTGCTGAAATAAATGTTAAAAGTATAAAGAACTAGCTCTTGCCCGCGACTTCGTCTGCGTAGATTTTGGTTATCGCTATCCCGCGGGAACTATAGTTATACCTCTAAAGAGAGAGAGGTATATCTCTAAACTACTTTCTCAATGTTCAAACTATCTTCTTGTCAAATTTGATCTAGATTGGTGCCGCGGTTTTTCCGTGAAGAGGTAACAAACAGACAGACAGAGAGACACAGAAAGTTACTTTTGCATTTATAATATTTATTTTATATTTATTACGAAATGTTTGCTTTTAAATACTGCAGGTTATGCAGTGCAAGTTAAAAAAATCGGTTAAGTGCGAGTCGGACCCACATACGAAGCACGGCTACGTAAATGTAAAATTAAGTTTTTAACAATGCATGCATTTATTTTATTTTTAATTATTTTCTGTTTTAGCGCCTATAACACTACAATACAATACACTACAATATTAAGGTTCTGAAGATACAGCCTTCTGAATGGCAGATGAACGGATAATAAAGACTAAAACCCGTAATCACCCGTACCCGTATTCATAAACGTATTTTAACTAACATGCCGTTAAAACTCGTTTGTCCTTTTTTGTCACATTGACATTTCCGTTAGTAAGAAGAAGACAAAACATTATAGCTAATGGAGGCTTGAGTGACGTTTATGAATAAGGCCGTTCCCGTTGGCATTGGCACCCGTCGAACCCTAAAAACATTGTATGATAAAAATGGAACTGAGCATTTTCCCAAGAGAATAGGTAAAGAAGCAAAAAAACTTCTTCGATTCCTCTTATAGTAAAATCATAACTAGCTATCGTAACCCTATTATAAATATAATATCGGTATAACAGTGTTGCCAGTTATAAAGCGTAATAACCGATCATTATGTTCGGGTCGGGTTCTGGTGATTGGGTGTGAACGGTGACCGTCTTCGCGTACCGGCAAGTTGAAAAGGGTTTAAATAAATGTTCTGTCAAACAAAACATTTTTAATAAGTACAAAGTTTTTTGCTGACTGTACTTTTTGCTGACTGTACTTGTATTGTCGTCTAACTTACATGTCCAAATCTAAACCAAATTTCTTTCACTTACGTACAGGCCTGACGAAGTTAAGGGTAATTTCTCCAAATAAAATATGCCGCGGATACGATCGACTGAATACATGACAAGCAATCTCATACGATTTCATACATTTAACTCTAGCAATTTGGTTTTGATTCACCTGTGACTGACAGACCGACAGACAGCCAGACAAACGGATAACAAATGGATCCTATAAGGGTTTCTTTGTTTCTTTTGAGGTACGGAATACTTAAATAAGATTTACCAAAATTAAAGTTTACCAAATAGCCAGGACATTAAACAGTTCACAAAAAAAACTTAAATATTTAAGAACACTAGTATTCCATAAGTACTTTATCTACGACATTACCTCAGTACATTAAGCTCAAAAATTACCATTTTCCATATCAACTTGAGCATAAAGATCGAAGCGATTATTAAATCGACTGTACGTTATTCGGGTAATTTAAATTCCATAACTATGTTGAAAACTACCAGTTTTTTTTTAAACTTCTTTTTACACTGAATCGGTGTGGATGGGAAATTTTATTAGTTTATCTCATACTACCTGTTTCCCGTGACATAGTACATTCGTATGCCTCTCCAGTCTCCGGATATTACCCGTGACAAATCATATACCTAACGCATTTTTAAGAGGCTACCAGGGCTCGTTTTAGTTATTAGATTCTATATAACTCGTGCAATATATGAAATTTGGTTTGGGTTTGAAACTTTGGGTCCATGGGGTCCCGGCGCTTACAAGCTTATTTCAGAGTTGCAAAAGCGCTTGGTCGATGTAACTTGTGACCAAAGGGCTGGCAGTTTTCAGAGAACAAAGCACGGACCAACCACCCTCTGTCAGGGCGAACGTTTCCGAAACGCATAATATTTAATTATGTGTGTATTGCTTAATTATGTGTCTATGTCAGTATCTGATATAAATTGACCCAACACTGCGTACAGTTTGCTTTGGAGTAGGGCTCTGCTAACACTGGTTTCGAATAGGTGTGATGATAAAAATACCTTTAAATTAGATATATTGCCAGGGCTTTTTCGTAATGACTTTCCAAGTAAATTATAAGATGCAGTGTCCAGAGAGTGGTTGGTCCGTGAAGCAAAGAGAGGTCTCTATATGATTCATTTATAGTGAAACTAACTACATCGTAGTTATTATTTTAAAAGAACGCGACATCCTATAGATAGACTTTTTTATATACGACAAGGAAGGCAAACGAGCAACTGGGTCACCAGATGGTAAGTGATCACCACTGCCCATAGACACCCACAACCCCGGGGGGCTTCCAGATGCGTTACCAACCTAGAGAGCTAAAATAAAATGCCTCTTGTGCCCGTTATTACACCGGCTATCTTACTCTCCACACCGGAACACAACAGTGCAAGCACTGCTGCTTAGCGGCAGGATCAGCGAGTAAGATGGTGGTAGCGATCCGGACGGACCTCACACAAGGTCCTACCACTTGAAAAATTGGATTTCCTCATGGTTTTATCGACCTTAGTTTTTATTGCTTCTATAATTTTCAGTAAGTATCAGATCGTAGTGTCGTATCAAATGGTCCACCATTTTCCCTCTCCTAGTCTCCGCCACATTCAAAATACTTCCTCCCTCCCCAACTCTTTCCAATACCCTCTTATTGGTGACTCTCTCGGTCCAACTAAAGAAAGATAGAAGGAAAGAGAGGAAGTGGACGGCCGAGAATAGAGTATTTAGATCAAATAAAAAAGAAGATAGACGTTGTGTCGTACCAGGAGGTGAAATAACTTGCATTGGGAAGAACGGACTAGATACTACTGCGTCGACAAGAGTAACACTCTTAAATAAGATGATGATGATTTCCTTTTGAACTCCATACTCCACTATACACAGCATAATCTATCCCGTAGATTACTGCTACCATATCAACAGTTGGTATCCTCGGAGGGCCGCGATGCTCACTTGTTTGCGGGCTCATGAATAACACATATGTACATGTACATGTCGGGTGCCGCTGCGGTCTGAATTAAGAAATCATTACGATTCCTGCTCTAATTATATTTTTAATAAACTCACTGAAACATGAATACACAGAAAAAAAAAAAACAGAAAAATACCAACCCCGGCGGGAATCGAACTCGGAATGGATGTATGTATGGAAAGAATTCGGGCTGTACCTAAGTACCAATTTTGGTGTAAGGGTATGGCACGCGACCCGCAGTGTCGAGGATCCGGGTTCGATTCCCGGGGTTGGTATTCTTCTGGTTTTTTCTGTGTATTCATGTTTCAGTGAGTTTATTAAAAACATAATTGACATTCACGGGTAAACCGTAAAAATGAAAAATTGGGAAAAAACAAAAAGATGTTCCAATTGAGATCATGATTCCTGTTCTGTTCTGGACTTTTCTGTGCTACCTATTCGAGCTGAGTTATGTGTAGGGAAAGGAGCGGTGTGAAAAGCAGATACTGCTTACCTACTGCTTCAGACAATAAGGTTACCAACGTACAAAAGTAAAAAAACCCCGACGTTTTATACAAATATAATTTATTTAAAACAAATGTACAATGGACTAACACTACCTACAAAGTAAATTAAAATATTAAAACTAAAACTAACTTAAAAAAATAAAAATTAAATACCTACCAAACCTGGACCTCTCGGCAGGGTGCCCATCACGCAGCATTCCCGCGCTGAATTTCAATAGCAATTCTTTGCGCGAGAAAGCTGCTCGCGCGAGGGTCGCCTGTTGCCTCTTTCAGGCGTTTGCTCAGCTCCTTGTGGAGCCCGAGCGCACCCTTACCCCGAGGACCCAACGTCTCGACGCCAAACAGCAAGAACTCGTATTGGGCGCCGAGACAGCTGTACTTGCTGACCTTGAGGCGCTCCCGACGTTTTAATTTAAAAGATTAATATCTCAAAAAAGCTTGATTGTTGAAAATTTGTTATGAACCATCTCGATTAAACTAGCTTTCGATTCAAAAAGCCTCAACAAATCGGTTCATCCATGCATAGATCTAAATTATAGCACCCTTCCTTTTGCTCCGGGGCCGTGGGGGTTAAAAAATAACGATCCTAAGGCAGCAGGCCCCTTTTTCACCAACTTTACAATTGTCAGTTTTCAATGACAATTCGGTGTCAAGTGCTGACTTGAGAGCTCTTGTTCAAGCGCGCTTCATATTGTCCAAGAAATGTAGTTCGAATTGTCATTGTAAGCTGACAATTGTAAAGATGGTGAAATAGAGGCCAGCTGGCCCACCATCCTTCCATCAACAGACTACTAAAAATTTGAAGTTAAAGACCTACCGCTCCTGCTTATTACTTCTAATTGAAGAGTTTCGATAAATGCATTTATGCCCCACCTCGGTAACCCGGCGGATAAATATTGCATGAGCTTTCATTTCAATTCGCTTGTCGCGAATTTGTCGCGCGTAATTTTGTCGATCGGACGATATAAACATGTTCTAAATTACACGTTTGTTCGAGCTATTTGTGTTTCTAGATCGTATTGGTTTCATTGTAAGCAAATTTACGTGACTTTGTAGGTATTTCGATTATACACAGGGTAAACGTATAATTATTTAAGTCGAACAATTAATTCACTTCCGTGGAATGACCGAGCCAAATGTCAATTTGTGAAGTAATGTTACCACATTGATTTTAATAATAACTTTTTTTTTATACAATGAGGAAGGCAAACGAGCAAGCGGATCACCTGATGGTAAGTGATAGTGCTTGATTCAGTTCACATTAACAATAATTTTGATCAAAGAAAAAACTAAATCTGTCTATACATACTTACCTATAAAACAGAGTCGTGTTAGTTACACCATTTGTAGGTCCAGAACGGCTATACCGATTTTTATGATATTTGATTTGTTGAATTTGTTTGGCAGCAGAATAACTATTAAAAGAAGAAATTTTCACAAAAAAAGAATTACAAAAATCGTTTTCTCATAAATATATATGGAACGGCTTATGGCGGTAGGTACGCAGTACGCTGAATCGGCTAGTATTTTATAAGCCGCAAGTTAAATAAAAGCTTGTGGAAAGCTTCTAGAAAATAATATTTTTTATAAACTCACTGAAACATGAACACACAGAAAAAAACCAGAAAAATGCCAACTCCGGGAATCGAACCCGGATCCTCGACAATCCGGGTCGTGTGCTTTTCCCCTACAACACGACTCACATAGAGGAAAAGGCCGATTTTTTTTTCCATGTCTTCAAATCTTAGCTCGTTTTTATCACTTTTTTTACATTACCTACAAAAGTAACATTGTTTAGTTGAGCGTCACATGGCAAAGGTCGTACTTCAGAATCGTATTGCTCCCTCTGAAAAAAAAAACACTACAACAAAATTTAGAACCAATAAAACCTGAAATTCCATTAGTAAAAATCATACTCCTCGTTAGCAGCTCACCGCAGATTGATATTCGGCCTCACAAATTGATATTCGGCCATTTTTCATTGCGACAGTGATTGACAAATGAACTCCGTCGCTACCCAAATTTTTGGCCATTTTTTGCGATAGACTGGCTGTGGATTTTGTTTGGATACCGTGTGGAAATATGATGAGGTTTGAACCAGTTCTGAGTTAACATTCTGTGCACGCGTGTGAGTTAGAGCCCTAGAATAACATGGACTAATAAATCAAGAGGACCGCCAATCGCCAATGTTCTTTTTAGGGTTCCGTACCTCAAAAGGAAAAAACGGAAGAAATAATACGTTGGTATTCAAAATGAGAAACACGGACACGCCCATGGGCGTCGCCCAATTCAAAATCTTTTGGTTATCCGTATCCGGTTCCACTCAACCATAAAACCGCCTGTACGGCCGGGAGACCGTACATTTCTCTACACCTCCTGAGTGGAACCAGCCAGCCCAGAACTTGGTAAGAATACTGATCGTTTCTGTATTTTATCATTGTGTTACACTACTTGTGTCTTTTATTGTAATTTATTTTAATTCTATAGGTTTCCACTCTGTTACTCTGTCCGAAGCATTACTGTACCTTAATAGCGCTCCGGACAGTTAATTATAATTTAATCCGTCCCTATTTCACTGCTCTACGGTTATAGACGTAGCGCTTATTTTAAAACCTAACGGTTTCCTAGAACGGTTGGAATTTAAAGTTCTTTAGGGAGGACTCCAATAGAGAGATCTCTCTCCAGGCAGATGTTATGCCTGGGGACCGAAGTCCGGAGGAAGAGAGTTGGAAGTTGTATTTATGCAACCGATTTGAGAAACTTCGTTAGCGCGATCTAGAACAGTGATGACGTAGAACAGTGATGACCAGCCCCCCTTTTTAGACCGGAGGTCGGTGTGGGAGCGCAGTCTGTGCGTCGTGAGGGCGCTTGCAAGGGCCAATTGCGAGGTTTGCTCAGCCTCGTTGGCGAGCGATGAGTTGCTCCGCTGTGCTGGCGGAAGCGATGGGTTGTTCCGCTGTGCTGGCGGGAGCGATGAGTTGCTCCGCTGTGCTGGCGAAAACGATGAGTTGTTCCGCTGTGCTGGCGGGAGCGATGAGTTGCTGCTAGTCTGGATCCTCGTCGGAGTGCGTAGCAGTGTAGGAGAGGGTTGCACACTGTAGACACCAGGCATGGAGATATAGCAACATGCTAGTGGTGCACAGTGTGGTAGTCTGGCGTTGCTGTGAGACTGCGTCATTGTCGTAGGTCTTGGAAGGTTGCGTTTTTTGTCCAATGTCAAAGGTCACCAGTTTGGGGATGACTCCAATAGAGAGATCTCTCTCCAGGCAGATGTTATGCCTGGGGACCGAAGTCCGGAGGAAGAGAGTTGGAAGTTGTATTTATGCAACCGATTTGAGAAACTTCGTTAGCGCGATCTAGAACAGTGATGTCACTTGCGTGTAGCGCTAGAGTCGCTACAGTTCCAACGGTCACTTTGTGTAAATCTGTTATCCACTCTCACTAGAAACCTGTAAAAGCTTACTCTCTGACTCTAGCTAAATTGTAAATCCGTATGACCCTCCGTACTGCCATGCACTGCTAATCTGGTTCCCACTCCCTCGGGAATGGTCGGACTGGAGAGCGGAATATGGCAGTGCGAGCATACCATGGACGTTTGGCTCACACCAGGTTATTTACAGGGCAACTACGCTACCCGTGGGAAATCTCTCCACCCACTACTGGTTCCTAACGGACCCCTGCCGACCTCTCGCAGCCTACTCAGAGGCTAGCCGTTGGCACGATACGGTCCCCTTCACACCATCTCTACACCACGACATCACACGAGCCCCCTGGTCACTCCTGGTTGCTCTACGATGCCTGCGCCCTATTTTCGCCGTCGCCGGAGGATCCAGACACCCGAGGGAAGTGTAGGCCACATTAGCGTGTAATCGAACCCAGTAACTTCAAAAGTGTGTTCGAACTCAATCCCCTGAGATTCTCTTTTTTACTTGTGAAATTAGCCTATCGATTTTTGTATAAATGAATGTATTAAGCTTGCAATTTGTTTCCTTCACAAAAAACCCTGAAAACGGCCTGTGACAATGTTACTTTGTTTTACAAATAAATGTTTTTTCTTTCTTTTTTTTCGTTACATCAACGATCAACTTTTGCCTTGTTTGTTCAATGCTGCGTTCACCGCGTAAAACATTGGCAATAAAACTACCTGATGTAAAATTACGTCTGTCGAACGCAACGCGCTTAACACGGCGTCTATCACATAAAACAACTGCGAAACTTATAGTGAAACTACGAGTAGCTACAGCAGGCTTATTATTTTAAAGTAACGCGATGTATAGACATTAGCACTCCTCTTAGTTTTGTCATCCTTTAAGTGAATAGAAAAATAAATAATAAAAACAGACGAAAAACTATTTGAAAAGCCAAAAATTGAAATAAGTACACATGAACATATGTAAATGTATATCTCAACATACCCAGCTATAAATTAGTTCACGCCACCTTTACGCCGTCCCCTGAATTCCGTGGCGTAACTTCCACCAGTAGCGTAACTTCCGCCTCAGCCCCCTTCAATAAGTCAGGGGCACTCAACCTTCTGATACATCGGATTAATTAAATTAATAAACTCGTTATCTGGAGTGTGGCAATTTGGTTCGGGGTTGCCAGATGTGGGGGATTTTCCCACTAATGAGAGTAATTTTTGTTTAGGGCATAAAAATACGGTCGCGAGTTTTTTGTAAAAACCAATGGTTTTTGGTGGACAACTCGGCTAGACAATTGGTTTTGGGCGATCGTCGTCGTTCAAAGGTTAAAATTAAATTAAATTCTATGCGATTCAATGGACGCCAACGTATTAAACTACGTAATACGATTTCAATCAGACTACCAGTTAGAGACTACGTCTACCACTTTTTTTCTACAAGGATTTCTTAAGTTGGTACGAGACTGGAGTCTTCTATACATATACATAAAAAGACAAGTCCTCACTGACTGATTGATCAACGCCCAGCCCAAACCCCTGGACCTAGAAAGCTGAAATTTGGCATAGAAGTTCCTTATTTATAGTGTACGCCCGGGATAAGGTGAGATTTTTCAAAATTCCTACGGAATAGAGAGTTCTGCCACGGGAGCGAAGTTTGTCGATGACAAGATGAGATAAACAACATACTGGACCTACACTGTAGACGTTTTCAACCAGTATGTTGCCAGTAAAGTAACTCAGGATAATTCTACTGTAATAGACTGGTAACACTGGCTTACGCAAGTTCCTTAACGTAGTTAGTTGACGCCTGCTGGCACAGCGTCTACGTGCGGACAACTATATTAAGTAACATATACATACATAATATGTATATGTTTATTATAATAGTTACTCCTAGTGTAGTTTGTATCCCTGAAAAAACATAAATATGACAAAAGGAGCTCAAGTGATGACTTACACACAATGGCATCGCTGTCAGCGGAACTACACAGGTGTGCTTAGAAGCAACCAAAGCACACTTGCTTGACAATCACATGTCTACCGTTGAGCAGCAAAAATGCTAAAGTGTGCTTGAAAAAGTGCTGCAACATAACACTCATGACATAACATAGTTATGCTTTTAATTCGTATAACTTACCTAATTTTTGTACCTTTTATAGATTTTACGTGCTGTTTCGTAAGCTCCGTTCAGTTACCATTGTAACCAAGTGGTTACCTTTAACATTATTGTTTGTTTCGTCTTCATACGCTCCTGTCATGAAGGCACTTACCGAGCACATAGAATGATGCCCTCATAGAGTCTAGTGCTTCGGTCGACCTAGTTGCAGCAACTAAGCGTAAGTGTTTCTGAACTGAATACAGCGAACGTGGCACTTTATAAGAAACGTTGTGAAGAAAAAGGAAACCTTAATTTGAAATAGAAAAATAACAAATAAATCAGACGTTTATTTCATTCTCTAAAATGGGCAGCTGAATACTCTTTATCCATCATTTTATCGAGTCTACCAGCGCTTTCGGAAAGACCATGATTGCCCAGCAAAATGCGCCGAAAAATTATGTACCTATGTGTACGAGTATGTACCATTATTATTTTTGTATGATGACACTGTTAGATCTTCGCTTAACAGAATAGCGCCATCTACATTAGTTTCTTTCTTTGAGTTCATAGATGGCGCTATTGTGTTAAGCATGACATTGGCAGTCCTCTTGGTTTTATCATCCTTGACCTTAGCAATGCAATCTTTTGGTATTTTTTTAAGACTCCAAAGTGGAGACTTGGAACTTCCAAATTCAATTTGACCTACTCCAGTGGTCGAATTAAGATCAGATCTGTCTGATAAAGTTAATTAATGTAACCTTTTCTTTTGTATTTTTTTTAATCAATAGTTATTAGTACCATGTTCACCTGACGTCTACAAAGCATAATGTATAATTTTTTCTTGTATAGTGCACTCCAAGGTTACAAGATATAGGCTGTGCCTAGTTTGAGGCCAGCTAGATATAAGTACACTTTTGTATATTCCTGATGTATGTATTATGAAATAAAATTGTTCTTATTCTTTATAGTTAATGTAGATTGGGTGACAATTCAAGTACAGTCAACGAAAACAAACCTTGTAGATATTATTAACAAAAAACTTATGACAACGCAACTTACCTACATCATTTATTACTCCATAGTAACATTTCGGATCTTTAGTCTCCTGTCAATAGTTATGTCCGTCTGAACGTGCGCGGCGGCTTCCTGCGCTACTTGGGCGGACGTGCGTGCGCATGCGCAGGCATAAGTGATGGGGGCGAGCGCCCCTCGCGCCATCTGTTATTCGGTTCTGATGAACTTGGTTTTGAGTAACCAGAAGCGGTTCCTTTCGTGTCGCATAAAATGGTCTGTCCTAATGTCTGTAATGTTTGATGTTTGGTCGAATGACCTTTTGTCCTAATATTTCCCAAACTGAAAATGAAAATACTTTGGGATATCTTTTACATGAGCTATGTAGAATAGGTTAGGTTATGTTTTTTCTATACCTTTATTGAAAAGTGAGTGTTTTCACGACATTGCATTAGGATATGTGACATTATAGACCCGACCAGAGCAAATAAAAAACCATGAGAAAATGAATGTTTTTGACGATCATGAAATTACATAGCTAAATGTGACAAAAATACTGACATAAGGGAAAGCTGGATGTAAATAGATCTTCTTTAAAATATTTTTTTGGTCGTTTCTAACGTCGTTTTGGCTTTTGTTTAACTTAGATGACTCCAAGTGCGATCTGCAATTGTTTTTTAATTGAAACGATAAACACCTACGCTTCCTAGCTTCCAATATAACCTCAGTGCTACATAATTAGCTATGTATATTATTGATCACATTGTCGTAACAATGTAGCTCTAAGCTTCCTGAACGCGGCAACTAAGTCATCAAGCTCTCAATTATTGCGTTGACACTCGACAACTCATCCCGACACACCGATAAACTAACAATCTGCGCAGACGCAGTTAAGCTGTCATCGCGTGATCTGTTGCCAGAAACTTTAAAACACGTGGCCGTTAAGAGGATTCACTAGGTCAGAAGCCCTAGTACGAATATTCGAAACCTACGTAACGTAATCGAGTAGTAAACGTTATCGAGAAATCTGTATGATGTTGGGAACATTCTTTCGTATGTCCGGGTGTCTGTTCAGCTATTCTCCTACAGGTCGCATTTCTGAACCGATTCTCGTGAAATTTTGTGAGCAGGATATTATTTTATTTTGTCGAATCATTTTTTGGATTTTTTTATTAAAAAAAAACTAAAAATGCTCAACAATGAGGTCGCGAGGTCTGCAGCTCACAGAGCCACTAGTAGGTATGTTAATGTATCATCACCAGCCTTTTTTACGTCCCACTGCTGGGCACAGGCCTCCTCTTAGAATTAGAGGGCTTGGGCTATAGTTCCCACGCGGGCCCGGTGCCGATTGGGAACTTAATGTTAATGTGATATAGTAACTATTATGATTTGTACTGTGTAATGGGTGTGATAATGTTCGATCGCTACACAATTTAATGCGGCGCTAAAAAAGTGATAGGTACGTATTTAATAAAATAACAATATTATTGCTTAGTGGCAGGATTAGCGAGCATGATGGTGGTAGCAACCTGGGCTGACCTCGCACAAGGTCCCACCACTCACAAATTAATTGTTGTGACACACTTCACACAGACCGACTGGCCCCTATTTCGCCAAATTTACAATCACCTTTCAACGACAATTCGGTGTCAACTGCTGACTTGAAGAGCTTTTGTTTTAGCGTGCTTCATATTGTCAAAGAAATCTAGTTCGAATCGTCATACAAAACTGACAATTTTATTGTAAAGATGGTGAAATATCGGAATGCTGTTGAGCTTTTAATGCACGATCCTCTTAACCCGTCATCGCGTTTTCTCTAGAACAGCCATCATCGCGTGCCCGTTGAAAAATACTCCTTTGTTCTGGCTGTACTCTATCAGACTAAATATTTGTCCGGATATAACACGCGGTTGCCAGTAATTAAATATTCGGTATAATCCAGTACCCGGTTTTGATGGAGTTTGTTTGACAGGTAACCTGTTTTGAGGTTACAGGTGAAAGATGTTTTTTGTTTGATCTACCCGTCGTTAGGACGGTAATTTGCGAAGGAACACATTGTTTTTTTGTGTAATACATTTTAGCTTTCACGTCCTAAAATAGTCGTCTTTTGTTGAACGATAACTTAACACTTTGTATAGAAGTTTCATTAATCAAAAAATGTGCAACAAACTTCTTTAAAAATTTAGCGGGAGCGGGGGGGGGGGATTTGGTAGAGAGCAGAAATAGTTAAATATTCTAAGTTGAAAAAGAGTTTAAAAAATCCTGTTAATATGTTTCTGATAATTGGGTATTTGTAAATTGTGAGAGCATCTGGCAACGCAAAAAGAGGGGTGTTATAAGTTTGGCCTGTGTATCTGTCTGTGGTACGCTCCTAAACGGATGAACGGATTTGCACGCAACTTTTTTAAATTGAAAACTAGTTTAATCGAAATAGTTCTTAGCTAAGTTTCATAAAAATCGGTCCATAAAAATTATTATAATGCATATTAATAGACGTTTGTTTATGTAAAGATTACAGGATATATAAAAGGATGTCTCTAAATCGCACAGTTTTTCAGAATAAAATTGTGTTTTACTGTATTCTCGGAATGGGGGCAAATCTAAAGATTAGTTTTGCTCTAATATTAAACCACCGACGTGGGTAGCTCGTTATAAATGCATACATCGTTAGCTATACGACTGCATATTAGTTGTATGTTGCTAGAAACATTACGAATATGCAGAGATTATGATTTTGCGTATTTAATAAACTGACACGATGGACACAGAAACAGAGTTAAATTGATTTAAGTGTTTCGAATAGGTATCTAAATAACTAAACACAACACGAAATGCGTAAGTACATAAACCACCCGCGTTCGGTTAATGTTTTGTAGAAAGTTAATGTACTTAGTACTATTAGCAAAACGTCGTCGACGTATAAACTTTTCGAAAATTCGAAAAAAAAATTACACCATAAGGGAACTGACGTAAGGCGAACGTACCAATATTTGACACCTTTGTTCCAATAATAGACAGCCTTTTGTGACCTGCCTGCTCATTCGCCTGCTGGGGCTCGAACCCACGACCCTGTGCTTGAGAGGCCATAGGTAAAGCCGCTAGGCTGCCACCGCTAATTAATTAATACAATCACTGTAACTATACAGCCACTGCGCGCGGTGACCGTAATTGTTAGCTGTCTAAAGGCTGGTAAATGTTTACTAGTTATGACGAATCTTCACTCTCCGGTAATGTCTTGTAAGCCCATAAAGCAGACAGACGGGAGCCGCCTTTGGCTTATCTATGCACTACAATTTTTCTGCCACTTTTTGAGGGGGACGAGGAACACACACGTACAGCACACGTCTACGCTCATGTCGGAATTTGTTACGTTCCTACAAACTCACACTAAAACAAAACTGTCACACAAATGACAAAAGCACGCACACAGTCAACAGACCCTGTGCATTTTGCAGACTTGATGTTAGATTTTTGGCAGAGGGGAAATCGCGCGTTAACATGGCCATTCCTTTCCTGCTCTAGGTGTAAGACCTACGGTCTAAGTAGTAAGTAATACTTGAGAACATTTGCATGCGAGTATTGTCAGAAGACTTTATTTCATGGTCGATAGAGTTCAGTATGCTTCAGTTGAATTATGACAGATAGTTGATGAGCTTCCTCCACCCTCATTTGTTTGGTTACTGCTGCGATCTATCTGAAGTCTTGGTATTAGTGCATTAGTTTAACCTTTTGGCCTGGCTGCGCCTCTATTTGATAAACTATTTATGTTGCAAAATACGCTTAAACGCGCTTGATAGGTTTAGCGCTAAGAATAATAATGATCATGGTGTTTACATAATGTTTTTAAAAACACTTTATTACTTGGCAATGATGTTTATAAGTAAAGTACGTTGTTGCGTTTCTACCCGGACTGGATGATTCGGCAGGATAGCAACGGAAGGTTTAAAAGAAGGGTTAAATGAAACAAATCTTTACAGTAGAACATATATTTTTCAGATGTTGTAGAGAACCCTGCCTCGGCTTAGGTCAACGGTTAACAAACAAACTACTTATCTCAAATGAGGGAACGTGGGGGTTCAGAGTAGCGGGGAGATGAGTTTTTCTATTAGTTTTTTTTTTAATTAAAGCTACAAAATGAGCCAAAAGCGCGCCACGACCATATCGGAGGCCGACCGAAGTTAATTTGAGGAAAATAAGAAAAAAAAGGAAATCCTTCACCGGTTTCCGCCGAATGATGAGGTAACGGGCCAGAGACACCACCAGCCACGCACGCAGCCTCAGGACGGACCGCAGAAGCCGTCACGACCCGGAAGAGCCACTCTCGGACCGGATACACTTTTATTTTGTCTGTTGTTTGCTGCTTTTCTAAGTACGTCTTGTTGTTCCCTTTGCGACGTGCTGTTGGCAAGAGCATCTCCCAGCGGTTAGAGGATGAAGTTTTTCTCAAGCACGGTGTGCCGCGCACAGTTATTGTGGATAACGCTACGCAATTTACTGGAAGTGAGCTGACTGCCCTGTTTCAGAAATATGACATTCCCCAAGTACATTACACTGCACGTTACTGTCCACAGGTCAATACCGTGGAACGATATAACAAATCGGTCATGACAGCAGTGTCAATTCTAGTAAAAGAAGACCATCGTTCCTGAGACACCACCTTGTCAAAAGTTTAGTTTTAGCTAAACACCACTGTCAATGAGTACTCGATTTACCCCTTACTTTTTAGTTCGCGGACGTGAAGCGATTCCTAACGGTAGTACTTTTTGTAATCAGAAATCGTCACACGTGGATCTAACGCTCGCCTCGCGCGATGACTACGCCACCAAGTTAGGTTGTTTGCACGATGTGTTTCAGAGAGTCCAGTCTGCTCTATCGAAGGCTCACGAAAAGGGTGCTCGTCAGTACAACGAAGGACGTAAGGTCGTAGAATATCAGGTGGGTGATGTTGTTTGGAAAAAGACGTTTCCGCAAAGTGATGCGAGTAAATTTTTTATGGCGAAACTTGCGCCAAAATTTCTGAAGTGTGTTGTTTGTAAGCACTCGCCTCTAGTGTATGAATTGGACAGCGTAGATAGTGGTAAGAACTTGGGATCTTGGCACATCCAAAATTTAATTTTCCCAACGGGTGTAGTTTCCGTTGTGGTCCCTGGACGTGCACCCCGTTGTTCAGTACAACTCGCTGCACCGCCAGTGTCCCAACGAGGAAGCAAAACGCTAGAATGTATCGTGTGAAGCTTCATCTAGCATTGCTTATACTTTTGTTAAGATACTTAGCGTACAGTCTGCCGTTAGTTAACACGACTGACTGATAAGACGCGTGGGTTCGGTTTGGTGGTGGTTTGTAATCTAGTGGGTTAGGTTATTTGCAAAATCTTTTTTACATGGTTGTTTTATAACTTATACAAATTGTATTTTTTATACAACTCTTGTGCTTTTGCGCGTTTCTCTTTTGTTTTGAAGTTGTTGGTGTTCCTGTAGCCCTTGGACGTACAGCCGCTGTGCCGCCAAGGTCTCAGTGAGTTTTTTTGTGTGTTGTAGAGCTGGGGGCCAGCTTAAAATTTTGCGGACTCAAAATTTTCCTCGAGTGGGGAGGTACTGTTACGTATATTATTTTATACCCCCCCCCCCCCCCCCTACCCCACCTTATTTGATTGCATATTTTTAAATTCAGATCACTTGGCTGTATGGCTGTCGTGACCTTTGTCCTTCATTACGGTGCGGTATTAGAAAAATGAAGCTTCGAGTGTTGCAAGGTGTTAAATTCGTCGTTCGTTTTCTATTTCTTATTTCAGTCAGGATTGCTCCTAAAATTCAGCACGCACCTGAATTTAATCTCAAAAATTGGGAAGTACATTGTTTAGTACAAGTACATAGTATTAATTCTGGGACCCTATACATCCCTTTGTAATTTAAATTTTCACAGATATTTGACCTGGAGACCCTATACATCTCCTGCTCAATTAAAACGTGCCAGTAAAGTAAAGTGTTCTGGTTTTGCTGTTTTAATAATTACTTTTTACACTTGTTTCTAAAATGCGGTATTTTTTTTTCTCTTAATCTTTTAGTGACAGAGTGAGGTTTCTTTGTGTAGTTTGTCTGTGGTTGCGTATTGTAAGAGCTAATGTAACTTGTTTTTAGAAAAAATGACTTTGTGCCAAGTTTCTTGCGGCGCATTCTTCTTGGCAATCATGGTCTTTCCGAAAGCGCTGGTAGACTCAAAAAAAATGACGTGTAAAAGAGCATTCAACTGCCTATTTGCTGAATAAAATTTTGAATTTTGAATTTTCTAAAATTTAGGTAAATCTGTTGTCGTTTTGCAAATCTAGTACTCGACTTTTTCACCGGGTGTCATTGTCCTGGCAACTGCCCATGACGTGTCGATTTTGCTTCTAGCTTACGCCGTGGATGGCTGTATTTTTCATATAATCCTACATTTGGATTACAAGTAAGTTCGTTTCTGATCCTTTATTATAAAATAATTGTCTTCGTGACGTGTGTGAAGTATTCCTTCATGATTGTGATTTTTTTTCAGACCCCGGACTATCTGTATCTTTCTGTTATCTGTATTTTTTTGTTTATATATTTTTATATTTATATATTTTAGTTTATATATTTATTTGATATACATACATACATACTATCCGACTGTCTCGCGTCAAGTCACGCGTGCCTATGTCGATTCCAAATTTAAAACAAGCCTGGTAAGGTCCTTATTTTCACCAGATCGTGATCGATCTCCTGCTTGTTTACTCGTGAAACTATTGGGTCCGATCATTTCAGATGTAAAAAGGTGTCCCAAAGCCCCGATTTGGTTGACGAGCTCACTTCAGCGGCTTGGTCTCCCGCACGCTGGAACTCCATTCCCAAATCGGTAAAGGAACCCTTCATTTGCTATGCACTTGACGCGGTAGGAGCCTATAATTTACCTGCAATTAATTGTCCAATTTATTGTTGCAGGGGTTTTTTTTTTAGCCTAGTGCTAGTGTATTTTACACGAAACCAAGTCTTTCTTCCTGGTCTCCGGTCCGAGAGTGACTCTTCCGGGTCGTGACGGCTTCTGCGGTCCGTTCTGAGGCTGCGTGCGTGGCTGGTGGTGTCTCTGGCCCGTTACTTCAACATTCGGCGGAAACCGGTGAAGGATTTCCTTTTTTTTCTTATTTTCCTCAAATTAACTTCGGTCGGCCTCCGATATGGTCGTGGCGCCCTTTTGGCTCATTTTGTAGCTTTAATTAAAAAAAAACTAATAGCCAAAGTCATCTCCCCGCTACTCTGAACCCCCACGTTCCCTCATTTGAGATAAGTAGTTTGTTTGTTAACCGTTGACCTAAGCCGAGGTAGGGTTCTCTACAACATCTTAAAAATATATGTTCTACTGTAAAGATTTGTTTCACTTAACCCTTCTTTTAAACCTTCCGTTGCTATCCTGCCGACTCATCCAGTCCGGGTAGAAACGCAACAACGTTATTAAGTAAGTAAGTAAGGTACGTCGTTATGTTCACAAAACAATCGAAAAACATGTCCCAAACATGTTGATATTTGCGTGTAACTTTGAACAATATCGAGAGCGACAGGCAAAGAGGCTACTTTGGAATTTTCGCCGTGGTGATGACATATCTACCTCTTTTTTACTGCCCAAGGAGTAAGTTGCGTTCTTCGAGCAAACGTATGTATGTCTAATAATTTGACTCGCTCTACAGACTAAACCGTTTGACGGATCTCAAAATTCAAAATTTGATTCAGCAAATAGGCAGTTGAATGCTCATTTACACGTCATTTTTTTTTAGTCTACCAACGCTTTCGGAAAGACCATGAGAATGCCAAGAAGAATGCGCCGCAAGAAACTTGGGACAAGGCAATTTTTTTCTAAAAACAAGTTACGTTAGCTCTTACAATACGTAGCCACAGATAAATTACACATAAATTACTCCGTCATTAAAAATTTAAGAGAGAAAAAAAAACCGTATTTTAGAAACAAGTGTAAAAAGTAATTATTAGAACAGCAAAACCAGAACACTTTACTTTACTGGCACGTTTTAATTGAGCAGGAGATGTATAGGGTCTCCGGGTCAAATATCTGTGAAAAATTAAATTACAATCTCAACGTATGAGGTGTCATTAGATTCGTCTTAGTTGTGGGAGTGACACAGGGTGTATTGTTTCGCGGAATTGCAGTCGGGTTTTCTGTTTTTAATTTTAAGTTGGTTAGGTTATTATGTAGGTAAAATCATTGTTAGTAAGTACATAAGTTGTCCGCTTCGTTCGACTACTCGTTGGTGCTCAATTGAGCTGCTTGGTCTCGTAGAAAATAAATTGTCCTTATGTAATGTTTCGACGAATAATTGTCAGGCGAAATTTTTCTGCAACGAAATTGAAAATATTTCGTAGAATCTCTTAAGTACACGATCTGACTTCGCAGTTTACGTCTGGTTTCAATTATGACAAACAATCATTGCGAGACAATATTAGACCAGACAATGTTAGATAATTTTTCACACATTTTTTTTTTAACAATACAGTAATCTGGTAGTGAAATTCTGTTGGTCCAGCCAACCATGTTAGGTGAAAATACAAGTACAGACAGCACAAAGTACAGTCGCCAAAAAAAGTACTAAAAATTGTTGAAAAAATTACCATAAAACCAAATTCGGTGAGCCAGGCGCGCGCGGCCCATCATAACTCGCCAGCGGCTTGGAAAAGTAAAAAGCACACTGTACGAAAAATCCAATTTTCCGCACGATACACAGCCACGAAAAGTGCCACTTTTCAAGCAACTGTATTTAGTTATCTTTGTTAACAGAAAACCTGTTTTTCTTTTCAGAATGCAACTGCAACGGGCATGCGCGCCGCTGCCGGTTCAACATGGAGCTCTACAAGCTGTCTGGGCGGGCCAGCGGCGGCGTGTGCCTCAAATGCCGGCACTTCACGGCGGGCCGCCACTGCCACTACTGCCGTGAGGGGTACTACAGGGACCCCGCCAAACCCATCACACACAAGAAGGCCTGCAAACGTTAGTAATACAATACAATACAATACAATACAATACAATACAAATATTCTTTACTGAAAACCACAAAACGGTACAAGGAGACAGACACAGTACAGGAGTACAAGAGTAATACAGAGCCTCCAGTGTAATCAACTGCCGAAAAATACGTCTCGATAGCGTTTGCGTTACGGGTGTGAAATAGTATGAGATTTGTGTGTTGTCGATACGTGCCACAGTGGGGCTGCTAATGTGCCCATAGTAATTCGGACGTAAACGCGAACGCGATTGCGACATTTTTTTGGCCGTTGATTACACTAGACGCTCTAAATACAGACAAAACCAGAGGTTTTCGACGATGTTTTCGAATCCTGCGTAACGTAATCGAGTAACCTTATCGAGAAAATTGTATTACGTTTGAAACAGCGCCCGCCCGTGAGCGTATTTAGAACTCAATTCCGATACGATAACGTAACGTTACGCAGGATTCTAAAACTACACCATACTTAGTTATTTAGTTGGCTCGGTTTTAGGAGCGCTCGCGGGTTCTGGATTGTTCTGTATTCTGAGGTAACACAGTATCTACACAAATAAATCGACCCCGGAGGCGGTCCATACATTTTTAGAGCCCTGGACTGGACCAATTATACTTATAATAAATGTTAACAGACACACAAATTAAAAGAGTACCTAAGACAGTCAAAACTGTCCTAAAGTAATTAAATAAATATCATTAAACGCTTTAACGTGTAAAAACGTTCAAAAGAAACGTTAATACCTGAAATTCGCGCTTCAATAAAACTTCGTGTCGCAATAAAAGCGGGCATAAAAAAGTTTTTTATTAACTAAAGTACGTAAAAGTCCGTAACAGAGCAAGTGAAAGTTTCCGTCTCCGCTTTGCCTCCCGATGGGCTGTTATGTTTTATTAAAAACACGTTTTAACTTCAGATGTGAACTTTATTTGATATTTAAAAAGTTGTCACGACTGCAGGCCGTGTAGGCTGAAATTAAATAATGTTGTATCGTTTTAGAATACGTCAACTTCACCTGTAACGTTTATTATATTACAGGGTGCCCGAGAGGAATGCGAAAGATTTTAACCGCGCATTTCTGAAGTCATAAGGAGTCTAAAATGTTTTGCATAAACTTTAATAACTTTATGTTCAGATTTCTAAATACTGCATTGCCAGCTCGTCCTAAGGAATCGTTATCTTTAAGTTCGTGATTATTATTATTAAATATACTTATGTATTTTTTTTTAGAGAATGTTAAAAACGCCGATTAAATTCTATGTTCATTAACGTTTCTTGCTCCTTATGACGTCAGGAATGCGTGGTTAAAATCTTTCGCATTCCTCCCGGGCACCCTGTACACGCGTAACAAACCAATTTTTAAAGCAATAAATAAAAAGGAACATCATCATCATCATGTCATCATCATCATCATTATATCAGCCGAAAGACGTCCACTGCTGGACATAGGCCTCCCCCGCGGCTCTCCACTCAGACCGGTCTTGTGCTTTCCGCATCCACCGCGGTCCCGCAATGTAGGTACTCTGTCGTAAATATTTATCTTTAAACGACCCAATAGCCTAGTGGTTAGAAAACCTGACTTCAAGCTTCAAAAATACAAAAATAATAATATTTATTTCCGTAATCATAGCCTACAATAATCAATAACAGATTAACGTTTGGATATCCTTTTAAGTACAAGTATACTTACAATATCTGAGGCTTGAGCTTCGGTCCCCGGTTGGGGGCAGATTCTGGTATGACGAATACGTATGTTTGTTCTCGGGTACTCGATGTTTAATATGTATACAAGTAGGGCTAGCACGACTGGCCGCGTCTTTATTTGTCGCGCGAGATTATATTACCCGTCCCGTTGCATTCTGAGTGACAGAAAAGGACGGACAGTTGTTCTCGCGCGAAATAGAAGTCGCACTGTGAGTTGTGCTAGACCTACTGTATGTATTTATCTATATAAGTATTGTTTATCCCTTGTCTTTGCCTAGTGTGGGACTAAGACAATTGGTATCAGTCAATTGTCCCATGATTTTTTGTTACAAAATTAGCCATGCAAGCAAAGGCAGGCAAATACGGAACGATATACAGTACAGGAAATTTGGCTGTGTTTAACCCCAGACGGAAATGAGGTGTGTTATAAGTTTGACCTGTGTATCTGTCTGTGGCATCGTAGCTCCCACACAGATGGACCGATTTCAATGCGGTCTTTTTTAATCGAAAGCTAGTATATTCGAGATGGTTTTTAGCTAAGTTTCATTAAAATCGGTTTACCCGTTCAATATTGAACTTTGAAATGACAATGTTTTTCGACTTTTCTAAGTTGGTTATTAAGTCTAGACAAATTTTACTCACCTTTCTTCAGCATGCTTCAACTTAGATTACCAACAGACGTGTTTGTGATTAGAAAAGTTGAAAAACTCCCGACATTGTCATTTCAAAGTTCAGTATTTCAAAGACGGGTGAACCGATTTTAATGAAACTTAGCTAAGAACCATCTCGATTAAACTAGCTTTCGAATAAAAAAAACCGCATCGTCCGCTTGCGAGCTACGATGCCACAGACAGATACACAGATACACAGACACATAGATACACAGATACACAGACACTCAGGTCAAACTTATAACACCCCTCTTTTTCGTCGGGGGTTAATAAAACAAAAACGCAAGCCATTTTCTATAAAAAGTAGGAGAAAACTAACAAAGAAACAATTTGATATTGCTTATCAAATATGAAATCCTGTATTGACACATTCCACATGTTACCCCGACCCCAACTAAAACCCCAGCCCACAGTCAGCAAAAAAACGGGGAAAAAATACTTTAAAAACAAAACCGACCGCAGGCTATTTGTCGGCCTCTCGAATGGGATGCACCATAAAAATATCCCGGGAAATAGTGCGGGAAATGGCCGGGATAGCGGGATCACGCCCCCGGGACCAAACAGTACTTTATCTGAAACACATTGGGTCTGCCGACGCTACCTATATCGGTTTCATTGGCGTGCTGATGCGTGTTTGTTTTTATACTATCAGAGGGTCGAGCACGAGTTTTCGAATACTGCGTAACGTCACGGTTATCGTATCGAGATCGAGAAACCTCATACTAAATTTTAGTTCCAAATACGCTCATGGGCGGGCGCTGTTCCAAACGTCATACAAACTCGACTTGACGCAAGTTTCGAATATTCGTACTCGGGCCTTCAGAGGTGTTATTCTCGTACGATATTCACGGCTTTCAGTCTTGAAGTATCAAATTAACGGGCACAAGAGGCATTTCATCTTAGCCCCCTAGCATCTTCTTTTATACGGAAGGCAAACGAGCAAGTGGGACAGTGGGCACCCTGCACCCGCAACCCGGGGGGTTTGCAGTTCCTTTGCCAGCTTAAAGAGCTAAGATGAAATGCCTCTCGTGCCCGTAATTACACCGGCTCTTACTCTCCACATCGGAACACAACGGTGCAAGCACTGCTGCTTAGCGGCAGGATTAGCTAGTAAGATGGTGGTAGCGATCCGGACGGACCTTGCACAAGGTCCTACCACCGACATCTGAATACCTAGGGGTTTGTGGGTGTCTATGGGCCGTGTTGTGATCACCTGCCAAAAAAAAACAAGATGACAAAACATTCCAAAACTTCACAATTAAATTTTCTCCCAATAAAAAAACTTATCAAAACGAAGGTAACAGCTTTCTGGTATAAACATAAGTCCCCACCCCAAAGGTCGGGTAAGTCTATCAGCAACCGGGACTCAATTACCGGGCGCGGATTTCCCCGATTTTTCGGGGAAATTTCGGGTCGCTTTTATGAGGGTCGGGGACTATGGAATTATTGCGGTGGCAACACCGGATTGGGTGCCTGAGTGTTTTGATGGGCTATCGCGTTTAACAGTTGAGAGGACAAGCCTTTTTTGGGTCAGGGAGGTCGGTGTAATAATGTTGGGCTCGACAATGAATAAAGATTGAGCTGTTCGAATCTGTTTTGGGTGAATTATTTTGCGGAGTCCGTTCGTAGTGTTGCCATCGTTTGAAAGCAAATATCTCTATTCTTTGATTGTGTGTAGGACCCCGAGCTGCCCCAATTGTTCTCACCTTCAATCTTACTTCGTAGTAATACAGGTGACTAGCAGGGATGAGATTAGATTGAGTTAGATTAGGTTAGATTCGTTTATTTTTCAATGAAAATTACAATACGTTTTAAATGTCAAAAATGTAAGAAATTTGCAAAAAAACCGTCGATCGACATAAGTACTTTTGATAGATAAGGTATCAATTATATTTCGTGAACTAAAAACAATTTAATTTGCTCATCCGCGACCACACGTGAAAAATCTATGTGACGAATGTGTTTCCATGCAACACCTCCACCTCCACTGTTACACGAATCAACACATGTCACTCATGTCACACAAACCCAACTATCACTACCACCACTGCACTATTTTGCGGGTGGTAGGACCTTGTGCGAGGTCCGTCCGGATCACTACCATTATCTTACTTGCTAATACTGCCGCTAAGCAGCAGTGCTTGCACTGTTTTGTTCCGGTATGGAGAGTAAGACATGCATGCGGTGTCATTACGGGCACAAGAGGCATTTCACCTTGGCGACGCATCTGCGAACACCCCGGGGTTGCAGATGTCTATGGGCAGTGGTGATCACTTACCATCAGGTGACCCACTTGCTCGTTTGCCTTCCCTGTCTTATAAAAAAAATGAGCCGACACGTTTCGGTTTGTTTCGAACAACCGTCTCATGCCAATTCCAAATTCATCCCTATTCAAATTTTAAAATGGAACCTCTAACTCCATCCTTTTCCACAGCATGCGACTGCCACCCGGTGGGAGCGAGTGGGAAGACATGCAACCAGACCAGCGGACAATGCCCGTGCAAGGACGGTGTGACAGGGACAACGTGCAACCGCTGCGCCAAGGGCTACCAACAGTCGCGGAGCCACATCGCGCCGTGCATACGTGAGTGATCCATGATGGAGGCACATGGGACGTGCATTGCTAGGTTTTGAACGGACTTGATAATTATGGTGCCCCTTACAAAATGGGTGTTTTCAGAAAACAAAAAAGGCTCTCAATTTTTCCATAGAAAATTTATTTGTCAGTTTTGTGACGGTCAAGAAAAATGCGACGCTTTTTTTTATAATTTAAACCGTTATTTTATTTGTTTAGACAGTTGACGATTTCAATACGAATTCTCGTAACTTGACATTGTACAATTTGTGATGTGATTTTTATAGGACGAATAAATAATCGAATCTAATCGAATATAGACGAATCTAACCGAATCTAATGCATCATTGACAGGTATCCCGCGAGTGGTGACCGCCGTGCAAGCCATGGAGGCAGTGGACGGCGAGCCGGGCCGCGGTAAGTAGTAAGTGGCTTTCATTGCACTCTCACATCACGCCGCTATCACGATGATGATGATGACGATATAACTTCAGCTGGTTTGAAATTAAAAGTTGATAAAAGATTGACACCCTGAAAGTAGGTATACAGGATGCGTTTTTATGAACCGTCAGGGATTCAGCCACTGGTATTGTATATTCAGTACGTCTAAGTTAGCATACCTGTAAAGCTTTGTTTTATGAAAGAAAATCATTCTCCCATGTATAAATATTGTCAACCAGCAGAGGCAATTAAGTTATGGGAGAATGTTTCCTTTTTATTGTATTTTTCAACATAGACTTACCCAAGCCCTGGCTGAATTCTTGACGGTTCAATAAAACGCCTCCTGTATAGATTGTTTGTAACTTAAACCCACATGATGAATAGAAAATTCAGACACTGACTTTATTTAAAAAAAATTGGTAGTAAGTATCTAGTACGTATCTCACTGTTGGTAACCTGTATTTATTTCTGTATTTTCTGTACAATAAAGCGTTTACTTACTTACTTACTTACTTAAATCAAATCATCGTGATAGAGTTATCTAAGGAATGACCGTATTGTACTTTAAATTTCTATTAGTTATTCTTTACTATAAATTTAAGTAGTGTAACATTTCCCGGGCCTTATCAATTTCGTGGTACTACGTACAAGTATATTTTTTGAATTATTTTTTTAGATAGTTTTAATAAAAATACACAGTCGAACCATTTTATTCCTTACCCACCGTAGAACGTTCTCACACTAAGTGTCATAATGTTTTCCTTGTCAAGCTGCGATGTCACCGTGACATTAGTCACGGTTTCACAGTTGGTCACGATTCAGTTGGTTCGATAGTACTTCTAAACATTTGCAAATTGACATTAATTTCGGATGACTGCTATTTAAATCTTATTAAGAATCACACGGTCTTAATCCTGTACAAAAATGAGGAAGTTCTTAAATTTTATGTGTTTCTTCTCAAACATATCACCAACTAATCCAGTCGTCAACTATATAATATTAATATTAACATTAAAATACAGACTGTCCAAATAATAACCGTATTATTGCAAACAAATTAAAAAGTAAGTATTTCAAGCAGTGATTGAGCAAGATTTTAAATATTTATTAAAAAAAAAACTGAATTTTGATGGCATGGGTATTGTTTAATGGTGGCTTAATTAAGATTCTGAGTCGACCTTTGACAGATGAAGTGATACTTTTAACATAAAACTACCGTGAGACTTTATCATAGTGAAATAAACGGATCACTCACCACCGGCCACCGCCACCGGCCACCACCACCACCGGCGCCACCGGCGGCGGGGGGTGGCGCCGGCGGCCGCCACCGGCGTGGCGTGTGCTCCCAGAGGAAGGACTACGGATTAGTCCGAAACATGTCGAGCTATACTCGACTGAAATACGTGAGTGATCCGTTATTTCACTAAGATGAAGTGATACCTACTAGTTTACAAATTCGTTAGACACGCCTTTGCATCTAGATACTTAGGTTCTGGATGAGAGTTCTGAGGTTTGAGGTTTCCCGTGAGGCTGACATTGTCACACTGGTTTACTCAACCGTAGTTAAACATTAGAGAAACTTTCTTTTTCTAATAAATCTTCACAAAAGGGTGTAAACTTAGACTTGCTTAAATATTTACGTAATTTATTGAATCAGGCGTTACTTTGCGGAGGTCCATATTTATGAACTAAAAAACAATTACTTTGCTCACCCGCGACCACTAATGACAAATAGATTATATCTGTGCGGCAAATGTATGTTTCCATGCAACACCTCCACCTCCACTGCTACACGAATCAACACATGCCACACAGACCCAACTATCACCACCACCACTATTACTAAACGCTGACGCGTTTCGGCACTCTCCACGAGGCCATTTACGAAGCACAACAACAACCGCTCAACATGCCACCACTTCCACTACTGACATATGTAAACCATGTACTCAACTTAGTTAATGACAAAACCAACCGTACCCACTAATATTTTATAAATTCCAAACTACCCTTTTATGTAAGTCCTAAACTACCCTTTTTAAGAAATGAATTCCAAACTACCCTTTTTATTTTTATTTTTAATCTACGCCAGGTACCCCGTTATTTTTAACCGAGTACGGTAAAAGAGAAGTCATGTTCTCATTATTACTATGACACATTATTAAAATTAGAACCAAGGTCGTAACAAAGGCGAAGAAACCAAATTAACTTGTTCATTAATAATAGACCCCATGTTGTTGTACCTAATTATTTCCAATTGTTCTAAAACCGATAGCCGCAAACCCTTATCACAATAATGTAAAATTTCGTACGTATCTGAGTCTAACAACGAATGATTCGTTTCTAATAAATGCTTCAACGAAACGAAAACGAAACAAACGAATCATTCGTTGTTAGACTCAGATACGTACGAAATTTTACATTATTGTGATAAGGGTTTGCGGCTATCGGTTTTAGAACAATTGGAAATAATTAGGTACAACAACATGGGGTCTATTATTAATGAACAAGTTAATTT